>JAMAKO010000056.1:0-170684 GCA_023628555.1 Chaetomiaceae sp. R4402 | reverse complement strand
ACCTCCTGGGCCTTCATACCTACCTTACCTAACCAGGTACGTACCGTACATGTGATGCGGTGCACACCAACACCAAGGGACTACCCCAGACAGAAATGGTGGGGCGAAGGTGCCCGAAGGCAATGGCATGCGGTGTGCATGGGAGGAGCCAAGCGTAACGATTGTCTGCCGCCCCCAAAGGTACAGACTGGAACGCCGGCATGTGGGCCTCCTTGCTGGGGTTGGTGTTGTTGTCTGGTTGTTGTCATGCATAATGGCCGAAAGCGCTTCTGAACGGGATTTCAATACATGCATGCATACCTGAGATATATAATACCTAGATGCCGTGCTGTGTGTCCAGGTGCTGTGCTGGGCGAGGGAGCCCGGAGCAAGTCATGCGCGCGGTGTTTAGGTTGCTGAAGCCGGGAGGGAGGTTCGTTGTTTGGGAACACACGAGGAGCTCGGATGTAGTGACTTGGTTGGTGCGGTGTACGGATCCCCCTTCTTCTTTTTTTGGGTTCTAGCACTGGTGCCGCGGTTTACCGCTTCCCGATGGCAGAAAACCTGCCGACGTTGACACGCACAGGCATTTGGAATCCTCTGTGGGCTCAGTTTCTGGGAGGCTGTCAAATCTCACGGGACGTCAGATCGGTGATATTGTCTGCGGGGAAGTGGGAGAACATCGGCGACATTGAGACGGACGGGGTGGCTTGGGACATGATGCCGAGGGTATGGGGCGTGTTGGTTAAGCCAGCGTCGTCGTAGATGTGGGCGGACACGAATTCGTATGAAGCCAGGCGCTCAGGTGTCTTAGCTGCTCCATGACAACAACTGAAGCGACCATCATCTGAAGCAAAGTTCACAATTCCATCCTGATTCTCCTGTCCAACGCCCGCCCCCACAAATAACCCCTTGACACGCCGACAGACACAGACAGCGACAAACAAAATGCACCCCTAAACCTAACCCTTCAACTCCGACAATTCCAACTCCAGCACCGTCACAGTCGGCGGCGGGTCTTCATCAACTTCCACTCCCATCTGGGGCTCCTACGCCCTCGACGCAAGTGCACCCGCCCCCGCCGCCGAACCACCACCCCCACCACCACCACCACCCTGCGCAGCAGCAGAACCACCCCCCGGAGCAGGCCGTTTCCGCTTGACCGGCTGATAGACATCGTTGAAATTCATAGACACCCCCAAGAACCGCATATCCACATCCGGCTGGTACGCCAGATCACCCAGCAGGATCTGCAGGCGCGCGCGGAAGCTGGCGCCAAGCTGGCCCAGCCGCTCGCGCAGCGCGGGGAGCTCCGAGCGCAGGTTGTCCGACGACGCGGCCGGCGTGGCGGCGGCGGTAGTGGTGAACGGGTCGTCGAGATCGGCAGCAGCAGAGAAAGAGGAGGAAGACGCCGTGGCGCCGGATGACAGCTTGGTGCGCTTGTTGCGGCGCATCAGGCCGACGGCATCAGCCTCCTGGCGGCGGGTGTAGTCGGACAGCGACCAGCTGTAGAGCCCGTCGACGCAGTCCCGGTAGGCGAGCATGGTGCGCAGCAGCTCGCTGAGCTGGACCATGTACGAGTTGCGGTCTTCCGAGTTGGCGGCGGCACCGGCGGTCTCGGCCGCGTCGCGCCCGGCGTCGCGCAGCGAGTCGGCGTACTGGCGGCGGCGGGCGCCGAGCAGGCCCTTGTGCGTGATGGCGGTCAGGTAGCGGGTGTGGGCAGTGATGAGGTCGTCGAGGGTGCAGTCGTCCTTGCGGATGGCGGCCTGCAACTCGGACCAGCTCGACTCGATGACCTCGAAGAGGATGTAGTACTGCAGCTGGCCGACAAAGTGCACCATCTCGGCGAGCACGCCGCGCGTGCGCTGCCACGTCGTCAGCGCCGGCTCGTCCGACGTCTGCAGCACCCCGCGCGCGCCCGTCATGCACTTGCGCCAGGTCGACGCGAGCGCGAACTCGACGCGCTTGACGCGCCATAGGAAGTTGAAGACCTTGAGGTACTGCCGGTTGCCCCACTCGGTGACCACCACGTCGACGGGCGCGTCGATCTTGTACTCGAGCGTGAAGCAGTCCCAGCCGATGTCGCCGTGGCTGAGCTGCAGCATGCGCGCGTCGAGTCGGCGGAGCACCTCCTCGCTGTCGTACTGGGCGTTAGAGCCGCGGATGGCGTGCTCGAGCTGGGCCGTGAGCGTGTGGCGGTACTGCGCGAAGGCCGGCCGGTCGAGGTTCGCCGCGAGTGACTCCATCAGCAGCGCGATGAAGTCGCCCTGGCCGAGCAGGATGTAGTTCTTGAGCGCCTGGAGGTGGTCGAAGAGGTGGAACCGGTTGCTCATCAGGTGCATCAGGCGCCGCATCGTCGTCTTGTACGCCTCGTCGATCCACGCCTCGAGCGTCGCCGTGTCGCCGTAGCTGAGCTGTTTGGACGACGTCTTGCTGTAGGCGTCGACCCACTGGCTGTCGCCGCAGCTGTGGCGGATGAAGTTGAGGGACTTGCCGATCAGGAACACCTTCTGGGCAAAATCGGCGGTAATGATGCTGGGCACCATGGCATCCACGACCTCGTACTTGGAGTTCCACACGCTGGTCTGGCCCTTAGCCTTGGATTCCTTGCGGTCCTCCTCGCTGTGGTTCTGCTCCCGCACAAAGAACTCAAGGTGCGGGTCCAGCAACTCGCCGTCGTAGATCCAGCGCCGGAGGATGTCGTAGAACGGCCGCGTCACGTCTGCCAGGAGGCGCTCGGCAAAGGCGGCCACCACCGGGTCGCCGTGCGACGTGGAGAAGCCGTGGATCATGCTGATGATTTTCCCGCCGTGTCTGGCATTGCTCTCTTCTGCGATCAACGACATTAGTCGTAGGCCCATGGTCGCCTCGCGCGTCCACACCACACAGCGCTTGAGCGTCACTCCGGCTTTGCCAATGCCTCCGCGCGGGGCGGACTCATCGAGTGCAGAGAGAGCCCGTCGTATTTGACCTTCGAGCGTAGCCACAAGGGTGAGGTACGAGCGGAGCTCATTGTTGATGGCGGCACGCAGACTCTGGCCCAGGAGACCCTTTGCCGGTGACTTGACGAACGATGCAAGCCCCCTGTACAGCAGGGATGGTTCGGCTAGTGTATGCAGAAGCGATATGATGGGGGCGGGGAGGGTCGCGGGAAGTTTGAGTGTAGTGTCTTTGGCAAAGGGAAGTGTAGTCGAGGAGAGCCCCTGGAGGGTGAAGGGGAGGTCCCTCAGGAGGCCCATTTCTGAGGGTTCAAGCTCGTTGGAGTTGTCGGCTAGTAGGGTAGACTTAATGGAGACATCCCTTGCCGCTCTCCTTGGGCTGCCGTCGAGCGGAGCTTGCGCGGGTGGCCGCTCCTCTGGATGGTTCGGCTTCGCCCTCTCGGTGGGAAGCTTCCTCAAGCCGCCTGGTGCAAAGGCCTCCTGCACCACTTCTTCTTCTGGAGTGGCAACAGCTGTGGACGCCCTTGAGCGCCGGTCTTTCTCGGCGGGTCGCGGGGGTGCCTGCTGCGCCGGCGGTTCTGGCGGACTCAGGGGCAGTGGCTCGTTCGGATCTGGGGAGTCGGAGAGCTGGTAGAGAAGGTACAGTATTGCCCATTTTTGATTGAGAACGGGCAGCGAGAGCAGGCGCGTGTAAAGGTTGGAGAACCTTAGCGCCTGGCTGGGGTTGCTCTGAATGAGCTTGCGCTTGATAAGGTCCGAGGCATGGTTTACGTCGGACGTGACGGCGGGAGAGCTGGGGCTGCTGGGGGGAAGTGTTAGCGCCTGCTTGTTGCTTGCAAAATGAATATCTGCTTACCGGTCAAGAATGTCCCGCACAAGATCGAAGCAGACATCTTGCCGCTGCTGGCCGCGCTGGCCGTCATCGGAGGCATTGGCGGGCACCAGGTGGGTGATCAGGCTGTCGATGGCATTCGAGACACGGTTGCGTTGGCTGTTGCTGGCTGCCATGGTTGCATGGCGCCCAGCTGTGTGTTTCGACCACCTGCTCTGTAAGTCCCAACTGCGGTGATGCTCTGTCGCATCATCCAGTGTAGCTTGACAAATAGGGCGGTAGGTGACGTTGCTGTGTTTTTGTTGAATTTGTTGTACTTACCTTATGGAGGTCAGGTAACGAGGGGCTACCTGACGCGACGCGACGTGGGGAGGTACCCAACTGGGGTGCTGCTGAAAGGGCGCTAGGTTCAGGGTCGTGCCCCTGCAGCGCGGGCTTCATGTGGGGAAGAGGTACCTCCAAGCTCACCTGAAATTGAGGGCGCTTACAAGTACCCGCACCGTCAGAACGTTCTAAGCAGCCCAGCTTTTGCAGGCGCAAGCCATCACTGACACCAACGCCCAGCGCGAAAGGCTCCATAAAAATCAACGACAACCGAACCCAAGACAGACCACCGCAATCCGGCCGGTCTCGACGAACATCATCGGTTCGGCGGCGCCACGACGCCCGATGCATCGATCTGACTTCAGAACCGTGATCGCATGTACCTAGCGGACACTTTGGTGCACAAATGAGCGCCGCTTCGCCCCACGATTGTGCAGCATTCCGTGCGCGCCCGTCCTGACGCCCTCCCCTCTGCGCGCGCATCTCTCTCGCTGGCCACAGCCCGCACCCGCTCGCTTACTATCCGTGGTCGGCCCATACCTAATATCGCGAGCCTCCCTCCCCAGCCATGGTCGACATCAACCCCGCCGCGCTGAGCCGGCCATCCATCAGTCTCTCGACCCCAGTGCTTTCGAAACAGTCCATCAACGTCTCGGTGCCGTCATTACACAAAACCCCGAAGACCAGTCAGCTGATACCGGCCCGCATCGACCTCGAACCCATATATACGGCGCTGAAGGCCAGCATCGGCACCGAACAATGGCAGGTCTACAAAGAAACCATCACCAACTTTTTGATCGGTACGGCTTTGCCTACAGACTGCTTCTACGGATCCAATTGGTTAACCCCGCTGACTTTAACACCATACAGGCCGGCTGAACCAGGCCGAGCTATCAGAGCGGATCGACTCAATACTCGCCTCGCCCGATGGGTCAAAGGAGCACCTCCACAACCAGCTCCTCGCAGCCATCTACGGCAATGTCACACGTGAAATGCCCGACCAGGGCCTTGCGCCCTGGGTCAGCGCCAACGACAAGCCGTCGACCACGGCGGGGAGCAAGCCCGTGTCGGGGGATGCCGCGGAGCGCAGGTTAAAGGGGGAGGTCATGCAGCTCCCGGCGCGAGACCGCAGGCGGATCAAGGACCTTGTGCACAACGAAGTGAGTCCGGCGCGTGCACGAGGCTCACGGAACCCTTTCCACGCCCATGCTGACCACCTCAGTTCGACCCGTTCGAGTCCATGGCCAACGTATTTACGGACCACGCCCGCATGCGCCCCCCAAAACCGGTCGAAATACCAGCAAGTGCGGGCGGCGCTCTCAGTCGGATGAGTATGTCCACGCCAACAGTCCAGGCACTTACAAACGACTGACTAACCTCGTCCCCCCCCTTTTCAGACTTCGACCTCGAGATCAGAAAACGCTACGCGCAACCACTAGCCATCGAATCAGGCGAGTTCCCCGACGCGAGCAACATCGAAGCGCGCATGCTACCCTTCTGCTACGAAGCCGGGCTCGCCTCCGGCCACGCGCCCGACGCGGCCCAATTCATGCTCATCGCAACCGAGACCTTCATTAAAGAAACCCTGTCCGCCATCTTCAGCCGCACGCGGAGCAACGCCCCCGGCGACTCGGGCAACGCCGGCTTCGGCCCCAGCAACAGCTGGATCCAGACGCACCGGTACCGGCGGCAGCTGGCGCGCGAGGAGGAGGCCTGCGCGCGCGGGGAGATCGCCCGCGACAAGGCCGGCTTGCTGCCCGTCGAGGCGCGCGCCGCGGCGGAGCGCGGCCCGCTCGGCATGGCTGAACTCCGGCTTGCGCTCGAGATGGGCGACTGCGGCCTGGCGAATTTCCCTGTCATTGCACGGTCAGTGCTGTATAGTTACCGCGAGGGCGAGCTCGAGCAGTGGGATGATTATACCTATGTCGACGGCCGGGATAGGGTTGTGGACCTCGAGGGCGATGTCGAGATGGTTGGTGGAGTGGCCGGTGTCGGGGCCGCTGTCGTCGGCACTGGGGCTGCGGCGACGAACGGGAAGACGAAGGAGGAGGCTGTTGTGGCCCCGGCGCTGACAAACGGCGTTGGTGGGCATGTTCCCGATCAGATGGAAATCGACTACGAGCTTGGGTGGGAAGGCGCCGACGCCATGGCGGGCGATATGCTCAACGGCGTGCTGGACTCGTTTCTGGCTACGGGGTGATACCTCGCTTGCGGACGCTGACGTTGACGGCGGCTGCTTGCAAGCGAGCGAGCGAGCTTCATCATCCTTCCTCCTCTTCTACTCTCCGAACCCCTTCTTTCTTTATTTTGGCTTCAAGGAGTTCCTAAGCGGTTGGATGTATGGCGTTACGAAAGGGGGCGGTGGGGGGCGGCGACCGGTTGCTTTCGGGCATTGCATCGGCACTGGCATTTGTTCCTTTTTCTTTTCATTATCGGGCTGCCACCTGCGTGCCGTGTATAACTCTCTCTTTGGGACTGGCGCACACTCAAAAGGAGGGGTGGTGGGCACGAACGGCGGCACACACACACACACGCACATCTGGCGTCACAATTTTGGGAAATAGCAGGCAGGCACCGTCTCGAAGCGTACCTGGGTACAGTGGTTTCAGGGATGGGAAGAGAGAGCCTGCGGGTGGGCTTTGGACGGTGGGTGGTTGGAGAGAGAGAGGTTTGAAAGAGAGGGCTGCTTTTGCTGTACTGTAATTTTACGAACGATACCCGGAAAGCCCTCGAGGGGAGGTGAAACGGAGCCCCGGAGGGAGTAAGCGAGAGGAGGCGCAATCAATCGCCTGTCCTCTCGGATTCCTCCGCTGGAGTTGCTAGTGTTTGCTAGTGGGCAGCATTGGTAGACTTTTATGGATATGAAGTTGGGTTTGAGGGCGCGTGCCGTGCGATAGCTTGGTATATCACCTGGTATTGAATGCTTCGTGTAAGGTGCGGATACGGGTGGTTGCGTCAGGCGCAGGGGGTGTCGACACGCGTTTGCTCCCCGTGGGCCAGCCCACTTACACGGCGCAGACGCGTCTCGCAGCGCGTCTTCCCCACCAAACTTACATCAACCCTGGCACCTGCCACAACCACGATCCACCCTTCTACCTCTTCTCCAACTAGTACAAACGAGTTCGAGCGGTTCTTATGAGAATGCCACTGGAATAACACTCTACATCATATTTTACCAGAACGGAACCCCCATATTGCGAGCACAATGGCCTCGTCTCGGGCGGCTTCGCCCGCTTCGCGAGCCTCTCGCAGCGCGACACCCACCCCGACGCGCCCACTCAAGCACAACTCGTTCTTTTTCAATGCTGTATCCGAGAGCAGCTCTGAAGAGGAGGGCGCTGAAATCCTCCGTCCACGCGGCAAGATGGCTGCCAGAATGCAGGCGCGCGCCAGTGCAGAGCAGGAGTCAGAGTCCGAGGCCGAGGACAACGCGAGCCCGACGCGGTCCACCATGCCAACGGAGCACGGCAATGATGCTCGTTCAGCTGCGAACCAGAATAGTCATGGCGATGAGGAAGAAGAAGAAGATGATGTGATCACAACCCACCCCAGGAAGCTGGTTTCCCGTCGAGAACGCAGCTCTACGCCAGAAATCAGGCCACAGGCAGCGGCTTCTTCCCCCGGGCTCTTTGTTTCACCCTCCAAACCACAATCGCCCCAGGCAGCGGTTTTTCAGAGCGACGACGACGACCTCCCCAGCCCGGCTGCGTTGACCAAGAACCCTCGTTATCTTGCCCTGGTGGCCAAGAAGCGCCAGGAACGGCTGGCTCGCGAGGCCGAAGAGGCCCGCAAGAAGGCCGCACGCCGGGAGGCGGCTGGCCACGGCGCGGACGACTTCATGTCCGAGGATGTGGATGACGACAACATCACCGACGACGAGGGCGGCCGGAAGCTCACGCAGGAAGTGGCTGGGGCACGCCCCGCAAGGAAAGCCAGCAAAAAGGCTCTCGAGGAGATGCACCGCGAGACGCAGCGACTGACCCGCAGCCTGCAGCTGGCTCATGAGGCAAAGGTCAGGAAAAAGATTACCAAGGCGACCTTGTTTGAGCGCTTCAACTTCAAGCCCGAAGGGACAGTAGCGCCGGCGACCGAGGCCGCGCCGGCAGCTACAAGCTCTAGTCGCGCGCCGACTCCAGGTTCAGCTCACCAGAGCGATGCGGAGATGCGGGATGCGGACACGCCGCCTAGTTCGCCGCCTCAGGTTGGCAAGCATGCGACCGTCGCAGAAGCCGCGCCGGTCCTGCCAAGAGTTTCCGCACAGAACGAGGATGAGGACAACTTTCCCACCCTAGAAGAAATGGTCGAAGCAGCCGCTGCCCAGAAGAAGCTCGACAAAGGAAAAGGCAAGGCTACGACCATCGAGCTCGAGAAAATGATGCAGCCCATGACAGCCGTCTCACGAAAACGCAACCTCCGCGTCAAGCTGCCCCCCATTCCCGCCCACACCGCCACCGTCTCCCTCAACCTGAACGACGACGACGACGACGACCTAGTCGTCCAACCCAGCCGCAAGTCCAAGCTCGACGCCATCTTCGACCGCATCCCGCTCAACCAAGCCAAAGAACCGCGCCCGCTGCAGCACCTCCGCCGGCTCGCGCACCTCGACGACCCAGAGCGCAAGCCGGCGCCGCCCGCGCGCGCGGCGCGCAACCGGGTGGGCGGCGCGCAGCAGCAAAAGCAGCACGAGCAGGCGGCGCTGACGGCCGGCGAGCTGCACGCTCGCCTGATGCAGCGCGCGCGCCAGCAGATCCGCCTCGAGCGCGAGCGCCAGCTGGAGCTGCTGCGGGCCCGCGGGATCGTTGTGCAGACGGCCGAGGAGCGCGAGAAGGCGGCCGAGGAGGTCGATGACATGGTTGCGCGCATGCGGCGCGAGGCGGAGGATATTATGGAGCGCGAGCGGGAGGCGGCAAAGGCGGAGAGGAAAAAGCGCCGTGAGGCGGGTGGGGACGAGGATCCGCTTGGTTGGGATGATAGTGAGGAAGAGGATGAGGAGTATGTGGAAGAGGAAGGGGAGCAAGGGGAGGAGGTGGAGTTGGAACTTTCTGGCTCTGAGGAGGAGGGGGATGATGAGGACGAGGATGGGGAGGAGAATGGTGATGCCGCCGCGATGCTGATTGATGACGCTGCTGAGAGCGCGGGAGAGTCGGAGCCAGAGCCGGAGGAAGCACTTGATGAGCCTGCTGGTCCTGAGGACTCAGACGAGGAGATTGTCAGCACCAGGCAAGCTCGACGCAGGCCGAGAAAGCACGTCACAATTCTTTCGGATGATGAAGAGGACGAGGGTGCGCCGCGCGTCAAGGCCACCCCTCGGCCGAAGGCTCACTTCCCCAAGTCGCCCTCGGCCCGCGACGCCGAGTCGCCCAGCGTGCCCACCTCGGTCCTGCGGTCTGCGACGAAGACCTTCATTCCTGGCCTTCCTGTTGCCGGCCCGGCTGGGCTTGGTCTGACCCAGATCTTTGCCGGCACCATGGACGATAGTCAGATGGGCACCGCAGCTGCCGACTCGCCGTCGCAACCCCGACCTACCTTTGACATCACCGCTTTCCCCGACTCCAACTTCTCCCAGAGTGCCCAGGAGGTTGCCGAGGACTTGATCCTCAACAGCCAGCCGATGCCTGACACGCAGCAAGCCGAGACTCAAGGCGTCCAGATCCGCTTCTCGCAGTCCCAGATGCACGGGTTCGACACCTTCCTGCAGGAGGGTCAGGGGTTGACGCAGGCGTCAGACCTCATCGAGCCCACCCAGGACCCCGGCTTCCACAACTTCTCACCGCTCCGCCAGCGCTTCGTAGAGGCGCCTGTTTCCACCGTCGACACCGTCCCCGTCGACCGGACCCAGGCGGACGCTGAGCAGAGCGACTCGCCGCTGGTGCGCCGCACCGGCAAGCTCAGGCGCAGAGCTGATATTGTTCCCGTCTCGCCCAGTCGCCGCCAGACTTCGGTTTCGCTCGAGGCGGATGAGGCAATGCAGGAGTTGGAGGCTGATGAGTTTGGGTTTGGTACAGTGCCGAATACGAACGCCTTCGCTGCCATGAAGGCAACAGCGCTCAAGGAAAAGAAGCGTAAGGAGGCGTTTGACAAGAAAAAGAGCAAGGCCCGTGAGATGATTGAGGAGCAGGCCGAGGAGTCGGAGGACGAGTACGCCGGGCTTGGTGGAGCAGACGGCGAGGACAGTGATGACGAGGACGACCAGTCAGTCAAGGAGATGATTGACGACGAGACCAAGGAAGACGATGGCGATGAGAGGAAGCTGGCTGCTTTCCATGCGTAAGTCACTTTTTTACCATGAGCATACTGCAAATATCAGATCTGACCCTTCTAGCGACCACGAGCGCGCCATGGACGAAAAGCAGGTCGACAAGCTCTTCCACGACGTGACCACAGGTTTGCTCCGGCGCAAGCGGGCGGGCAACTGGGACGACCTGTCCGACTCGGACGACGGCGGCGAGGCCCGCCGACGCATGAAGCGGCGCCAGTTTGCCAAGATGCAGCGCGCTCTCTTCGCCGATGAGCGCATTAGCAAGGTGGCCGAGAACCCGCGCAACCAGGCGTTCCTGCGGACCATCGAGGACCACGGCAGCGATGACGAAATGGACTTTATCTTTGCGCCGCCACCTGCTCCGGCGGGCTCAGAGAGCCAGGAGTCACAGGCTTCTGCCGCCGGTGCAACGCAAACCGTCATTCCCAACAGTCAGCCGCAGCCCCCGCGCCCGGCGGCTAACCCGCGCCGTACCAAGGAAAGCAGGAAGCCGTCCAGTCTCGAGGAGATTCGCGAATCGCTGTCCAACCTGCTCGAAGAGCCGCACACCTCATCGCTCATCCCGGCCACGGAGCTCGGCTCGTCCGACGACGAGGCCGAAACCCGCCCGCCGTCTTCCGCAGGAAGCAACAAGGAGAACCGCAACCCGCGCCGCAGCAAGCCCGCCGCCGCCACAGCCGCAGTCATCGACCGCATCAACCTCAAGCGCAACGCCTCCACCTCCTCCACCAGCAGCAAGCTCGCCTTCGCCGCCACCACCCCCAACACCGCCTCCACCTCCGGCACAGCAGTAGGCAACAACAACGCTGGCAGCAGCAGCAGCAGCAGCACCTTCCGCGTCCCGACCCTCCTCCGCCGCGCAACAACCAACTCCCTCCTCTCCACCACCTCCAGCACCTCCACCTCCTCCTCAAGCACCACCCCAGGCGTGACCACCAACACCTCAACCGGACGCGCAGCAGCAGCAGCAGCGGGGGAGAGCACGACGAAGATCAAGAAGCCAGCCGGCAAGCGCTCGGGCGTGAGCTACCTGGCGCGGGAGACGGAGCGGCGCGCGGCGGTGGCCGAGGTGGAGCGGCGGCGGGAGGCGCGCAAGTGGCGCGGCGCCGGGGAGCGCGGGAAGGTTGTGGGCGGGCTGTTCTCGCGCGGGCAGTTTGAATGAAGTGGCTACGGGAATGTGTTGTTGTGCAGCATGCTGGGGGTACTGGGAGGTGGGTGTCGCTATGCTACTTGTGCAGGATACTGTTTGTGTTGGTCTAGGGGATTGGAAAGGATTGGGATGATTTGGAGGTGAAGGAAGGTGAGAGATAGGACCTCGGTGATCCATCTGCTCTTGTAAGGGGTCCACTGCCTTGGCTTATGGAGAAGGGTGTTTGCTTCTTGCTGGTGCTGTGTCTGGGAGAGGAGAAGCGTTTTTGGTGGCTGGGTAAGCTTCCCTGTTACTGAAGGGTTGGTGACAGCAGGAGCATTGTCTGGCTGAGTTGTCTGGGTATGGTGGTGTATGTTGATGATTTTGTCTGTTGGTCTTGGTGTTCGCAGTCAATTCGGGATGGGCTTCGAGAATGGGCATCGGCGTTTGGGATAGCGGCCTGAAATGGTAGAACAACCGTTTCATAACATGCAACATCAGAATGGCTTCAAGTTACTGTGCACAGGATGCGACGACATGATGAGAATATGTATGTTTGTGAGCAGCGGTGCCTAGTGTCCACGACAGCAGTCCGCTCAGGAATAGCAGCAATCTCGACTGCATTGAGTACAGGAGCTATGCTCTTAAACCTCCTACTCAAACATACTCACCAGCAAGGCTCTCGCAACTGATCGACAAAGGAAATGGTATTAAGTAGGTCAGTAGTACGTACATAGAGAGTAGTCTTGTCCCTCTAAATCGTGTCATCCCAATCGTATCATCATGATGATCCCCCCCTCCAAACCTCCAAAAAGACACACGGGCGCCCATGAGGATGAGCCCGCCCAAAACAAAACAGCAAATCCATAGCCAGCCAGCAAATGCCAATGCCAACCCCGCCGTAGTCTATACACGGATGCATGGATGCTTTCCCATAATACACGCCCCCAAAAAACCTGGCGAGCCGAGGCCGTGCCGAAATCCGTCCGCCAGCACCCAATGCTCCGCTGAAAAATAAGAACTCTCCGTGAAATGAGTGGACGAGACCGCCAGCCAACGCCGCCGTCCCAGCAGTTAACCTTCCAGTAAGTCATATCTTTCCGTCGCCGCAGAGACCGGTGCCCCGGAAATGGCACCGTCCGCAAATCGCTTCGTAAGAATATCCGCTGTGCCAACACCGTGGCTGGTCTCGAGACCGATGTCGCTGGTCGAGTAAAAGAAAATGCCGGTCGTCAGATACACACCCGATACCGCGGTAGATGCAGGTACATCCGTTGTCGCCGACGCCGTTTATCGTTGTCAACACATAACCGAGCAAGCTGTCGTTGCGAACCGGCGCCTCAAGAATGATGAAACCGAAGGAAGGCGCCGCACCCAAGTCGACTCGTACAAGCCACACATGGCTCATGCCACTACAACGAACTCCAAATGGCCTTGATATACCATCCGCCATGGATATCCAGCGACGATAGCCGATCGTTCCAACCTCAGTCCTACTCAGACAATATGCTGCTGATATGCCCACGCCCCAAGACGGCGGCGTATCCAGCATGTTCGAGACAAGGGTAGATAATCATTGCTCCAAGCTTCGTCGGATGTCGTGTGAGGACTTTCAAACGTCCGTCATCTCGGTATCGGGCTGGAGACCCCAGTTGTCGGGCTGAGGGCCCCAGTTCCCTTCAAAAACAGTCGCGCCGGCAGCCCGGCGATTGAGGACCCAGGTGACTGGTTCTGACGCCAGAAGCTGCGCGGCGGTGGGGCGATCCGCAGGTTCGGGTTGCAGCATCCACGCCACGAGGTTGTCGAGGGAGTGAGGGTCCTCGGCATCCAGCATGAAGCTGGGCGGATCTTGCCGCTCTCGTCGCTTCTGCACGCCAAACAAGTTACTCGCATCGTATGTCATCGCTCGCAATGGTGAGGCCTCCGCGACTTGAGAAATGCCCGAGTCGTGCGTGATGGGAAGGCCGTTCGCGTCACGCTCGAGAGCGCCCGCTTCGCCACAAGTGAGCCGGGCAAGCATGCTGAGGTCGCCGTTGCGAAGTGCCACCCAAACTGGGCCGTTGTCGGGCATGACCACGTTGCAGGCAATCTCCAGGATGACAAGGCCGAGGGCGAAGATGTCGGCCGGCTTGTCATACTGTCCACGCAGAATCTCCGGAGCGATGTACTCGCGGTCACCCTCACCGTCGATGCCTTGGGCGGCCGGCCATGGCGTTGCCAAGCCAAAATCGCCAATCTTGAGATAGCCGTCAAAGGTGATGAAGATGTTGGCAGGCTTGATGTCGAGATGGACGAAGCCTGCCTCATGAATCGCTGACAAACCCTGTACTTCATGTTAGCAAATGCAACCGGCCAGTATGTGCGCCGCTGCGGCCTTCAGCTTACCTGGGCGGCCTCCAACAGTATCTTCCAAATCCTGAAATCATCCAATCGTCCGGCTCCTCCAACGGTCTGCAGGAACCCATCCAGGCTGCCCTCGGAGCAGTACTCGGTCTGAATGTAGAGGTGACCGTCATGCTCCCAGCTGTCAATGAACTGAACGACCTTGCTGCAGTGGCGGAGAGATCGCAGAATGGAAACCTCCTGGAGCTTCGCCTGGCGCGCCCGAATGTTGAGCGAGGGAATCCGAAGCTTCTTGACGGCGTAAACTCTGTCGTGAGTCGGACTGGAAGGCGTCCGCGGGGTCGTCGAGAATGTGGTCATGAACAGACTTGATGTCGCAGCCGCTTTGACCACGCGGTACACTTGAGAGAACTCGCCCTTGCCAACAACCTCCGACTTGTCAAAGCGAGCGTGCAAAGACTCGTCCACGTCGCCTGGGCCGTGCCCGTTCTGTGGCGTAATGCTCGCTCGGCGGTCGGCAAAACTTGAGAAAAGCTGCTGCCGGGCCTGTGAGTTGCTCGGCGTTGCTGGTGTTCCGACCGACGTCGTGTGACCGCCCTGGAAATTCGAAATGGACAGGCTGCTCGGGTCCGGCGGGGCCATCGAGTTCCCCGCCGCGTATTGCGGGGTGTGAGGAGACGCAGCCTCCATGTTCAATGGGCTCTCCGCGGCTACAGGCTCAGTCTCGGCGTAACGATTGGCCACGTCGTTGGCTGTCGCAAAGAAGAATGGGGAGGTCCTTGTCGGTGCTGGCGTAGTGAAGGATACGGGATGAGTGCGGCTCCCAGCCAAGGATGCGAAGGAAAATCCCACCGACGGCGAGCCGCTGCCGAAGGGAGTCGACGGACGAACGCCCTCGATTGACCGGCTGGGCTCTCCCATCGGCTCGTCCGTGCTCGTTATGTCTTGGGGAGACTCGGGCGCCTCATCGACGTCGGTGGTTCGTGGGTCGCGTCCAAGAAAGAACAGGGGAGCGCGAGCAGCGAAGGATCGTGAGTCGCCGGGCGTTTGAGCACCCTCAGCCGGCGTCGTGAGCGATTTGAAGAAGAGGTTCTTAGTTGGGGTCGGCGGGAGATCGTCATGCACGCTGGGAAGCTCGTCCCCATCCAGGCTCAGCACGCTTCCCTTCCTATTGTGGCTGGAGCTGACTGGCTGGAACAGAATGCTGCCGGACTTGTCGTTCGTTCCAAACAAGTTGCCACGGACAGGAGCAGAAACAAAACTGAAAGGGGTGGAAGGACTCCCGAAGGAGATGCGCGATCGCCGTCCACCGCTGCCGCTTCCGGGGGGAAAGGTTGCCGAGCTGTAGGGCTGCTTTTTGCAGGGCGTATCCGGCATAGCGGCAATCTTCGTACCTAGGTGCTGAGGGCCGCCTTCCCGATTGATGCTCATCTTGGAGACAAGGCCGGTCGAGGTGAAGGCCGCCTGCAGAGGCTTGGCCTGTTTGTACTGCGGGGTCGCAGCGGCTTCCGAATCGTTCATCGGCCGCTGTGAGCCAGGCGGCAGCGACTTGGAAAGGTTGAGCAAGGCTCGTCGCCTCTGGCTCATGGGGGCACTGGGAGCGTGGGTTGGCGACTCATCGGGGAGGCTCGAGTTGGACGAGGACTGTGTCAACGCCCGCGATAACGGGTGAGGTTGCCCCGTCGGGCGCTGGGTTGCATGCGTCACGGGGAGTTGTGAGGAGTCTTGCGAGAAGAGGCTGCCTCGCTCCTCGGGCGGCACGTACTGGTCCAGCGAGAGCCGAGGTCGGGCCCGGGCATTTGGCGATGCAGACTCTGCAGCAATCTGCGCCAACTGCTTCTCTCCCGCACGTCGGCCCAGAGAAGATCGGGTGTCCCCATGTCGCTGCTGCAATGTGCTCCGGCGCAACGAAGAAGTACGCTTCGGCAGAGCTGACGGGGTCGGCGAAGAAAGCGGCTCTCGATACGGCGGCGAGCTGGAACCCGTAAGTTGGTACTCGTGGTTCGCATCCTCGTGAATGTCGAAGCCTTGAGGTGGTGCATTGGCGTGTTCGTGAGCCGTGGGCTCGCTGCCCAAGCTCGAGATACCGTGAAGACTCCGACGTTTCGCGACTGGGCTTCCGAAGCTGGTCTGGCCCAGGGTCATAGCCGCGTCGCTCCGCTTGAGCGGACTAACGGAGATCGCTGGAAATGGTTCGTTGTTCATCTCGAGAAACTTCGAAATGCCGTTCTTGGTTGACCCAGAGACGTCCAGGTGCATGGAGTGGCGCGACGGCCGTTCGAGATTGCGGCGCGTCGCGGGGCTCAACGGAACAGGGCAGTCGCTCAGCATCAGGTTTTCCTGGCCACGCGATTCGGCGCCCGAGGCAATGGGAGGAATTTGGTTGCCAGAGTCGGGCGATGGTCCGAATACGCGCTTCAAGGGGCTCTTGGGCGATACTCGAGACCGGGATAGGGGCCGATTGACTTGTTTTGCTCTAGTGGAGCGCACAGGAAGTTTGATGTTTGGTCTGAAAGGAGTGCCAGTCGCAGGCAGCGGGGGTGCTGAGAAAGAAATGGGCGAGAGGCCGTCTGGGAGCGGGGCGGTGGGAGTCGCTGGTACCGATGCGGATGCAGAGTGCTCGAACTGCGCAATGGGTGAGGGGGAGGAAGAAATGGCTGACAGTCGAAATTTAGAGGGCGACCGCGAAAGCGATCTCCGGAGCGACCGCACTGTTGACGTGACGTCGACGTGGTGCACATGCGTGGGCGAGGGCAGGGTGAGTGTGCCCCCACCTTGGTGTGAGTATGACATCGTCAGTTGCGTTCAATATCGTGAGCACCAGCTGCCAGCATTCCCCGTACTCGTCGTGTGTCAAGGGGGCCGGGGGTGACCGAGTTTCGTCAGTTCGATGCTTCTGAGTGGCCGCCAAACTCAATATAAGAACCGCCGTCAGGAAGCTGCCCGGACAATTATGCAGCCTGCAAAACCAAAGGTCCGAGAGTTGCAGAGGTTTAGACCACCCGACAACAAGCGGTGGTTTGTGCTCAATGTCGCAGCGCTGAGCAGGATGATGCGGAATCCAAGAGGCGAGACCAGTCGGCGCTTGAAGGCAGACGCAGAACTGCTCGACGAGCAGATGAGAACAGCAGTTATGCTTCGAGGTTGCTGGAATGTTCGCGAGAAAGAGCTGTTGTTGAGAGTCGTTCTTGCCAGAAGAAGCGCGATGATGTCGACAAGCAGACGAAGGCAGCGCGTGAACACGTCAGATAAGGCGCACATCAGGCATCTTCAGCCGGTTGCGCCTGCCTGTTTCCCAGCTGCAGCACACAGTTTCTCCAATGCTCCTGCCTGCACGTCCAGGTTGTTGTTTATTTGTTCGCCACCGTCATGTCGCAAGAGAAGGTGCGGTTGGTGCAGTCGTCGGTTCGTGCGCACCGGTCTTGGATGAAGGAGTGTGTGGTTTTGCGACGGGAAGGGGGGCAATGCGCGACGGGCTCGGACGCCACTTTGTAATGCGATGCGATCGTCTGTAGCGGGGTTGACGCAATGATGAAGGGTCGAGAGTCTGGAAGAGAAGCGCACAGAAATGCAACGCCTGAAGGGGGCAATATGTCAACAGGCGAATTCGCGGCGATCACATCCAGTGTGCAGGCAAGAAACGGGAACTCGGAACCTCAAGGAGGGCACATCACGCGGCTGGGCGCACGAGAAAGATGGGAACGGTCGCATCTTGTTTACACGGGCAGATTCCACGCGTTTTCGCGTTCTATGAGCGCGTTGCGGCCAGGGTCCCCTGCCGTGCCTGACGTTAGTGTTGTCTTGGTCCCACCCCAACCAGGCATGGGTGGCACGGTGGCTGCGCCGTTCTGCCTGAAACTGCAGCCCTCTGCGGCCACGGATCCTCGAGACCGTCCGACTGCTGCGTACAGACGGAGCTACTGTGTCCTGTGTGGCTCTGGCGCAGCGACTTGCAGGCGACGGGATGCTGCAGCTGTCAGGAGAGAGTGCCGATGAGCGCTGGTACTGGTATGTGGATGGAAGTAGTGTAATGCGGCTCCTGTCGATGGGAAAAACGCAGGGCCGTCCGAGCGTGTGTACCATGAATGCAACTCCTCTGTTCCCATCTCACCGCTCCGATCGAACGGGATGGCTCGCGGGGCCCAGAGTCGAAACTCAGAAGCGGTGAAAGTTTGCATCTCAATGGCCGTGACAAGGGCCTCCACGCGATCGTTCTGCATCAAAAGACATTCAAAGCCTTGAGGGCCAACCAAACGCAGGGAATGTGGGCACAGGCGAACGTTAGCTGTGTGGGGGGATGCAGGATCCCCACCCAATGTTTCCGCCTCCATTGTTCCCCCGCCCAAAGTCCAAACATTGACTGTCGCGCCCTGCAAGGCGGGTGCTTGCCGGCAGCTGTCTCTCGAAGAGCACAGCATCAGACGTCAACCGAACCTCACATGCGCTGTGTAAGAATGCACATCCGAACCCTGAAACGTGTGCCTGCCGCCATCACATGCCAGTGGGAAGAGAATCACGTCACAGGGCAGTGCTCTCCTTCCCATCCAAGGAAGTTGTGCCCCCTCTCAGTCCTAAAAAAGATCAACTCGGGCCGCTTTCGACAGCCACACACGTCCCTTCCCCGTCCTTCACAGCCCGAAACTCGCCACCTTCGCCTCAAGAGACGAAACAGTCATCCCCAGATAGTGGCCTTGCCGGCGACCTCTGCCTGATCCGCCGCTGTGGTATGGTAGGTATAGCAGGCAACCAGATTCGTTCTCCTTTTGTTTGTTTACTTTCGGCCAAACTTGTCCAAAACATCAACAAATGTCAAGGCCACAATTTTCTATGCCCTCCATTCTCTAGCAAGCCAAAAAGCGCAAATGAAGGAACATGATTATCACGCAATGCCTTGCCAAAGTGCCCGTACACAGTTCACTCACTAGCAGAAGTGCGACCCGCGACGCCATCCCGCTCTTGCCCTTCTTCCCCTCGCACTTTCCGGCTTCCCAAAACTGCCACTGCTCCACCCGCCCCTCTTTCTCTCAACGCGCTCATGCAGACCGCCCAAAAACGCCTCATCCAGGCCCGAGCCAGGTTCCCCTCCATTCTTCTCCCACCAGAAATCTGCAGCCCTCGCTCCTCCCACGGCAAGGGACGATCCTAAACTCCCGACTGGACAGCGCTCGTCGACCCCGACCCTTGTCCACGGCGATCAGCAACGGCGCGCCCACGGGGCAGGCGGGACGGGCGAGACGGGGAAGGCCAAACCAACCGCCACCCGGGATCGACGACCATTTCAGACACGCGCGCGATCCCATCTTTCTTTTTCTGTAACCCTTTTGTCGCGCTGCGCCTGTATTTTCTCCGATCGTTCCACGACTTGCAGAGCACAGCAGGGCGGAGCGCGATCTATTGCTACGCGTCTCGATTGTCTACCGACGACATCAACCTAACATGAAAGCGTGCGTCGTCCTCCGTTGGGCCTGTCTGCGCTGTATCACCACATGACTGCACTTTGCTCGGATGATTTCCCCACGATCTGGCAACACGCCTTCATAGCATACATATGTACTCCGTAGTCCGTGCTGCCACACAATGCCCGCAAGCCCGATGCACATACCCTCTGGCAGACAACACGGTACATGCAAACCAGCCAAGTCTCCGTATCATAAAGTCGCGATGAAACACAAGTAACAAGGACTACGGAGACGAATCGGAGGAAACGACGAGAGCAAAGAAAACAAACCAACCAATATGGAATGCGTCGTATGCTTGAACTAAGTTCGTAGATGTCTCCTTGCTATCAATCGGACTACAACCCGTCACAAGTGGTGTCCAAGTACCCTCAAATGCACGGCGCATCCAAACATGCAGCCCGCCCGAGGCGGACCGCAGATCTGGTAAATCTGGAACCCGTCCCGCGCGCCGCCCCCCCATCCCAGGAACTGAGAGGAAACATGGACATCCCCAAAAAGCAGTGATGACAGCGGGACACTAAAATTGGCATGATGCATTAGCCGTGAAGGAAGCCGGCCCCTGGCAATCTTGGATGCATTTACAAGACTGGAAAATGTGGCTGATGCTTTCAGGAACCAAGATCAACTTTTGCAGGACGCATGAACATGCTCATTTTGGGAGATGACAGTTCCCGTTTGCGTGCCGTAAGCCGTTTTCTACACTACGCAGTGCCTTTTTCCGCGCCGTGGCCGAGTTGGGTAATGTCCAAACAACGGGAGTAATCATGCTGCAAACGCAGGATTGTTGATTGTTATTGATGTTTATGTTGTCATTGTTATTGTTGTGGTGTGCGGTCACATCCGTCCTTCCAAGTGGCCACCTGTTGCATAGCGTACTCATCAGTTTGCGGGGCTGACATTCTTACGACCAGGATATCACCACCCAAAGCGCACGTCCTTCCGCTCGCACAGAGGACACCATATCCCCTTCAACGTGTTGACAGCCCAGAGCCTCATTTCAGCCCCCCTCCCCCTTCTCAGCCCCTCTCAGAACACTTACCACCTCAAGCCCAGCGCGTGCGCATGAACTGCACCCACTTGTCCACATCCTCAAAATACTCCAGCAGCGCGCCGATATCCTCCACGCGCCGCCGCCGGCCGTTGGGCGCCGTCATGTTGCTGTCGTCGAGGACATTCTGTTCGGCGACACTGACCCGCCCATTCTCCTGGATCTCGACGGTGACGCTCGCCAGCCGGCCGTTGTCCCGGAAGGGGAAGATGACCTGCAGCCGCGGGACGGCCGCGAGGGTCAGGTGGAAGTCGACCTTGAGCGGCGTCTCTGTTGGTTTCTGGCTGTAAGCAGCGGGTCCCTTGGCGAGTGTGTTCGTTATGAGAGAGTCGAGGTCGTCTTGGTCTGTTGTTGCGGCTCCGGTGTTGTCGTTCTTGGCATTCGTAGAGTCAGTGCGCGTGCCGTTCGAGGAGCTCTTCTTTTCCTCGCCGGGCGCAGACCCGAAACTACGTCCCAGCAGAACCGCTAGGAAGATGTACTGCCGGAGGAAGGGCAGCACGGTAACCAGCTGCTGTGGGTGTGAGAATGCCAGCCCGGTCAGCGTCCGGCCCAGGACCGCCTTATTGACCACAAGTGTGTTTGCATGGTTTTGAGTGGACAGTTTCGTAGGGTCGTCCTGCGATGCAAATGCCACCCTCTTTTGGCAGGTAAGAGTCCTCGTCTCTGTCATATCGGACGGCTGGCCCGGCGCGAGTGGTATCACGAGGCTTTCGAAGGGCACCAGGTCCGTACCGGGGGTCGCGTCCACTACGCAGCCCAGCTCCTGCATCTGCTGCCACAGGGCGAGCGGGATGTGGACTGGCGGCTCAAAGGTGGCGTGGAACACAACCTCCGGGAGACGGGGCCCGAGCAGCGACGCGTCGGGCTGCATCAGATCGGCCTTCGTCTGATCGGACACGGGCAAGAATGTGCTCTCGGGCTGCAGCCAGTCGATGACCGGGCCGCCCGTATGCAGCTCATCCGGGAGGGGTATCTTCTCAATATTGGCGCCGATCCACTTGTCTGAGATGCGGACGGGGCCGACGCCAATCTCTCTGAGAGGCTGGCAGCCGATAAGGATGGTCCAGATCGTTTCGTGCTCGCCAGCCCACGCAGCCAGGTTTGGGGGTACCGGCTGAAGCCTCCGCTCCCGCCAGTAGTCGAGCGTCATGCCCACACGCCCCCTCGCGTTCATAGTCGGCCTCCCGCTCTTCGTGCTGAGCACGAGATTTTCGAGAACTTCGTCGTTCTTGCCCGCAGACAAAGGATCTAGGCGCAGGGTGCGGAGTTCCCACGCGTGGAGCCGGTTGAGGCTCTCGTATATGCCTGCAATAGCCTCGTACAAGTTAAGGCCGGGGTTGATGCTCAGCTTGTCTAATACGGCGAGACGCTCGAAGTTGGCCGCAAAGCCGGCCAGCGACTTGGTCAGCGGGCTCTGGCCGTCGCGAAGCCGCAGTTCTTGCCAGAGAATTTCGCCGGCGGCCTTGGCATGCTTGTTGACAATCTCTGCAGACTCCGGGAAGCTCAGGACGACCGACTGGACGACATTGTTGGAGAACTCCACGACGAGCTCAAGGGCGGAGCCAGCAATGTAGAGGGTCCGCTTGTCGCTGCTGTCCATGGAATTCTCCCACATGAACTCCATCCGCAGGTTGTGCATCAGCCTCTCCAAGCCAACTTCACTAACAAGCCCCTTGTTTCGCTGGCCAAGAGTTCAGTCAGAATCGAAGTCAGAGAGCAGTCAGGGGCGCGAGGGAAAGGCAAGCGACATACGCTGATGACGGAGATGACGGCGTCCAACCGCATCGCCCTCTCGTCATCGGTTGCTCTGCCCAAGTTGCTGAGGCTGCGAAGTCCCATGTCCAGACCAGCAGGCAGATCCAGGGAGCCGACAGCGGCGTCGACGGACGGGCTCGCGAAGTTGACGGGCGGGTTGGAGCGACCCAGAGTGGCCGACGCCATGTTGGCGGGCGACTTCTTGACCTGCTGGGGAGAGGAACGCGCGCCATGGGGCGACAATGCGGCTTGTGCCACAGAGAAGGGCGTCGAGACTTGGGGAGTGGCCGCAGCGCCGTGTTGGGGCTGCGAGGGCGTCCTGCCCTGCTGCGACAGGGCGTTCTTCCCCGGTGTGGGCGTCGACGACATGGCTGCTTCTTGGCTGGGTGTGAAGCTTCAAAAAAGATGCAGGGTGTGAACGGCTGGTCAAGTTGCAGTGCGACAGTTGAAGTAGGCTATCGAAGGTCGTGATTTCCCAACCTCTCATAGCTTCATTCTCAAAGCAGTCCTAACGTCGAGGTACTGGCTAGCAGCCGTCCGTCAGAGAGCCGAACATCCATGCGCTTGGTGCACAAAAACCCAAAATGGCCGGCCGACCGGCTTGAAGTTGTCAGAATAAGTAAGTAGACTTCGCGTGTCAAAACATAGTCGTATGCAAACGGCAGGCTGCAGGTTGTGAGTTGCAAGTTGCAAGCTGTCAATGGTTTTTGTGATAATGATGGCAGACATAAGCTGGACGCTTTCGATCAGCGCCTAGGGAAGAGATTCAGAGAAGCAAAACCCTAACCCTGCTTGATGCTGTTGTTGGGTTGAGGTGACAGTGGTCGACAGCATGCAGCAAGCAGATCACACTCACGCACAGGTAGATCACTCCAGTTGTGCACCCATTGGGACTTGGACAAATGCGGCTGAATAACCCTTAGATTGAACCATGAAGCTCAACTTTGCACAACTTTTGCGCGTCTACACTACCATGAGCTGAAGAAACATCCCTTCAAGTTACTCAAACTTGTACACTACCCCAAGCGGTACAGTGCCGCAGGGCCCTAGCTTCCCGTCTGCAGGGGCTTAAACGTTAACTAGCGCGTGGAGTCTTTGTGGCACCGACGCCATGAACCCTCAAGCTCCTTCTCCATCCCCTCCAACCTCGACATCGACGCCGTCATCCGCAGCCGCGCGCCCGCAAGATCATTCCCAGACGATCCAGCACTACCAGCAACAACAACAACAACAACAACAACAACAACAAGTCAACCGACCGCAACAACAGCAACAGCAACCGCAGCACCAGGTCGCGCCGCCGCCGCAGCACGTCGTTATGAACGGCATCAACGGCGGCAACATGGCAGGCGGTATGGTCGGCTTCCCCATGCCGGCCGGCCACCAGGCCGAGCTCAACTACATCTACGGGATGGTCGAGGAGCTGAGTCGCCAGCTGGCCGACAACCAGCGCACCCTGGAAGATGTCGTCGCCGGCGTGGGGCGCGTGCGCAGCCTGGCCCGCGCCCACGCGCTCTCCAACGACGAGCTGATCGAGTCGGCCGCCGACGAGACAAAATGTACCATTCTTCTCTCACCCCACCACTTTCCATACCCTTTACTGACACAACAGGATCAACCCCCAGCGCAAGAAGCCAACCTCGACACGCTCATCTCCATCCTCACCGAAGCCCTCGAAAAAGCCAAGTTCTCGCGCGACGCCAACGCCGCGCTGCTCTCGCAGTACGCGTCGGCGCTCGCCGGCATGCTGCGGCAGTTCCACGACTACAAGGCCAAGCACGTGTCGGACGTGTCGGCGTGGCACCGCAGCTACCGGGCGCAGCTGGCCGAGGCGCGGGCCGAGAACTCGCGGCTTCGCGAACAGATCTGGGAGATGCAGGCGCGCGCGGGCGCCGCCAACGAGATGCTGCGCCGGTTCCGCGGCCGCTACGACGCCGACGAGGCCCGCTGGGACTGCCGCGTCGAGAGCCGGGCCGTGCGTCAGGAGTTGAGGTTCTGGAAGCGCATGGCTATGCCGCATCTGGAGGACGATGATCCGTACTGGAGCGATGATGATGATCTGGTGGATGTGGCTGAGAAGAAGAGGTTAGAGGAGCTGCAGCGGCTGGCCGCGGAGCAGCAGCTTGCGGCCGCGGCGGCCGAGTTGGGGGATATTGTAGGCAGCAGCGGGAGCGAGGATGGTGAGGTGCCGCCTGAGGTGCCGTCGGCGCCGGTCAATCAGGGCATGATGGGTGGGGTGCCCATGCAGAGGGAAGATGGAGCCGGCGGCATGCTGCCCGTACCGCCACCAAGACCGTCTAGCGTGGCGAGTAGTACCGGATCGTCGGGACAGTGAAGTTTGTGATTGGGGTGCCTGGTTGAGATGTGGTACGTTCGTTCTGCTCTTGTGGGTTTCTACTGCGCGAGACATGCTTGGTATTGGAGTTGGACGGGCGCTGGAGGTTGGGCACGGCGTTTGAGAGGAGGATACCGGATGAAATCTGCATGATATCCTGACTAAAATATGAGAGTGGTCTTTAATTTACAACCCCCATTACTCTGCGCGAAAGCTTCTGGTGTTAAGTAAGCTATAGGTGGGCGTCTCTATAGCGATGAATAGTCATGATTCACCCTCCAGCGCCAAACAAGGAGAACGCCCCTCCCTCAGTTCCGAAAGACGGCAATGGAGACTTGGCCTGTTCAGGTTGACTCTTTATTACTGAGAAGATGACCAGAACCGCAACCGGAACCGCATGCCAGGAACGAAGTCGTACTAACGGATCACCCAAGCAACACATCTCAGAACCACCAGCATGTAATGTTTATTGCATGCGCCTCTGGCTATCGCCAACGTCGTATTGCGGTGAGTGGAGTGCTTGTGGATGTCTCTCGGTACCTCGTCCAGCTCAGTTGACATTTCTTACCAGTTGGTACTGACAAGGAGGATGTGGGTGTTATGGGGCGTCATGTGTTCGATCAACACGAATCTGATAACCCCAGCGCTCCTCACGAGAGCACCTCTCCGCAAGAGAACCGTTGAACATTCAAGATGCAAATAAGTATGCTATCGACCATACAACATGCGAGCACAGGAGGCATTCACGTCTTGATAATCACAAACTGCAAGACAAATAAGGATGTCTTAATGTGTTTAACGCATATCAACTACAACCAGCAGTAGAACTCTCTCTAATAACAGCGTGTACACAGTCCAACTTGTGAAAACACACAAAATCCTTGGCCTAGGAAGAGAAGCTATTCCAGCCATGACCAACTCCCCCCAAAAAGGCCGCCTGCGAAGACAACCCCCCTCCCCACACACCCGACCCAAACGCCGCTGTCCCAGTACACAACTCACTAACTCCCAGCCGGGCCGCTTCCACAAGCCACTTCCCACCGTCGCTCTCAAAAGGCAGACGATGCCTCAGAGTGAGATGTAACCTTGCAAACCACAGAATAAACCTCGTTCACCACCATTCATACACGAACCCACCCAACAGATTTCATACGCAAACCTCAGTCCTCCTCCACAGCAACCTCATCAGCAATCCCACTCTCACTCCCCTTCCCACTCATCAACACCCTTCCATCTCCATTCCCACTCCCCGCACCACCCTCCCCCTCAACCCTAACATTCGCCCTCGCCATCGCCTGACTCTCCACAAACCGATCCCAATACACCGGATCCGCCGCCCTCAACCTCTCCCTAATCTCATCCTTATGCCGTACAAACACCTCCACGACCCCCCGTTCCCGCACCTCGCGGCTCAGCTCCTCGTCATCCAGCTCCTCCAGCAGCTCGTGCAGCACGCGGGCGTGCGCCGGGTCGGCGCCGACCATGGCCACGCCGCTGGTGTCGCCCGGCGTGGTGGCGGTGATGTCGCCGGCGCGGAACTGGTGGCCCGCGCGCAGGATGCGGCCCTCTTCGTGGGCGAGGGCGCGCGAGCTGAGGGAGAGCAGGGAGTTGCTGCGGGACAGGGAGCGGATCGCGGTGTCGGAGTCCGGGTCGCGCGGGTGGGTTGGGTCGGGGTCGTCGTCGTTGTCGTCCGAGGCGGAGTTGATGGTGATCGCGGTGGCGTGGTGGGGTTCTGTGGTGGAGGTGGAGGTGGTGGTGGTGGTGGGTGGGCTGAGGGGATCGAGGTCCGACGCGGGGAGGTCGACGCCACTGTCGACCGATGCGACGCGCGTGTCTGGGAATTCGTCCTCAAAGCGCTTGATGATGCCCGCGAGGGTGTTGTCGAGGAACATGAGGCGGTGGTAGGTCTGCGAGTCTTGGCCGTTGGCGGCGCGGGCCTTGCTGATGGCGGGCTGCAGGCGCAGGCGGATCTTGCGGGCACTGAGTAGCAGGTGCTTCGAAGTCTCTTTGGCCTTGCCGCTGCTCGGGACGGCGCGTGGGGAGCGGATCACGCCGTTCTCGACGTCGCGGATGAACTCGCCTGACTGCCGGCGCGACTCGTCGCCGCGGTTCTTGAGGCAGCACGCCAGCGCCCGCACGACGCCGGTGCCGCCCGCGATGTAGTCCTCGTCCGGCGCGGCGTCGACATCAGCGTCCATGTCCGACGACACCATGATGTCGTGTCCGACCAGCCGCTGCAGCGCGTCCGGGTATGCCGGGTCGGGCTTGGCGAGAACCTCGGCCTGCGCCTCGGCCGCGGTGACGGCCGCCAGCTCCATGTTGCGCAAGCAATAAGCGACGACCTGCTTGGCCAGGGCCTTGACGAGGTCGCTCGACTGCTCGCTGGGCACCTCGATGTCGACGCACACCAGGCTGTCCGAGATCCTCGCTGCGGCTAGCAGCGACGCGTACAGCGCACACGCCTCCTCTTGTGCCTCCTCCATCTTCGCGCTCGTTGCCAATTCCACCAGCCGCGGGTTCTCCAGGAAGCTGATGTGGGCTAACCCGTGAATTTCAGGCAGGATCTCGGCCAGGGCGATGACCTGCTCCGGGCCCAGAGCGCAGTCCGCCAGATGGATGCGCTTCAGGTTGGCCATCTTGGGGAGGTATCTGCACGACGGTGTCAGCAGCTTCAATACAGACACCCATCGCAAAAGTGAAAAAAAAATCAACTCACCTCCTCAGCACGGCAACGGCACTAGGATCCGTGCTAAACAGATCATGGTTGTGCGACAAATCAATATACCTGAAGTCCCCCAGCCTCGCCAGCGTCGGCAACAGCTTGCACAGCGACGATGGCGTGAGGTTGCACTCGGCCAAACTGAGCGCCCACAGCGAGCGGTTCTCGGGCGTCAGCGCGTCAGCCAGCGTCGCCAGGCCGTCGCGCAGGTCGTTGCCGCCCAGGTCCAGCCCCTCGCAGACGCCGCTCTTCAGGTACCTCGCGACGTGGGCCAGCCCCTCGGCGTCGATGTGGTTGTTGGCGAGGCCGAGCCGCTTCACGCCGCACCTGATCACGCCGTCAATGACAAACCCCAGCTGTTCCGTGCTGAGCCCCGTCTGGCCCAGGCCCAACAGGCTGAGCGTCGAGCCGCCGAGTCTTTCGCCGAGCGATTTGCATAATAGCTGGCACAAACCCTGGGGTTGCTGTAGTTGTTGTGCCACCGATTTCGGGGTGCCGTTAGCAGTTCCGGCCGGCGCCGCCTGTCGAGGGAACTGGATGCCTGACAGATCCAGACTCTTCAGCGCCCGGCACAGGTAGATGAACAAACACAGATGCTTCCACCCCTCCGGGCCGATCTTGTTGTTCTTCAGCACCAGCCGCTCCACGACTCCGCCCTGCTCGGTCAGCCCGTCAGGCCCATTAAGCAGTTTCCTGCGCCTGCTGGCCTTGTTCGACCTTCTCGCCGCGAGCAGGCCCGCAAGAATAACGCGAAGCCCTTCGTCCGTTAAACCACAGTTCTCGAGAATAACCTCCCGAACAGGAACGACAGCCAGGTAATCGCCAAGGGTAACCAGATCAGACAACTGCATCCAGTAGCCGCCGAGATCAAGCTTCTCAACCACACCAGCCTCGCCCGCGCAGTTGGCCGGGTCGAGCAGCTGCTCGGTGATCTTGCGCAGGATGGGCGTTTCCCTGAGCTGGCAGCAGCGCCGGTAGATCCTAACCGGGTTGGTGGTCGGCGTCGTCTGCGGCCTCGGGGTGCCCGGGCGCGGGACTGTGCCGCTGGTGGACGAGGAATCGCTGTTGTCGCCGCCGTCGTAGTGCAGCTCCATGGGGATGGTGCCGTTGGCCTCGGCCTGCATGCGCCGCTTCTCCTTGCGCGCCTTGCGCTCCTCCTCGCTCTTCTTCTTCTTCTCCTTCTTTTTGTCCGCTGACGCGGCCTTCTCGGACGTGCTGTCTGTGCTCGTCCTCGGCTCGATGCTGACTTCGATGCCTTCTTTCGGAGGCTCCTTGGGAACTTCCTCGCCGGTGGCTTTGATTTCACCATCTACCTCTTTCTGCGCTTCAACCGCCTTGGGATGCTTCAGCGCCTCACCCTCGCCCCTCTCCTTGATCTTCTTCTTCACGTCTTTGTTCGCCTGGGCTTCCTTCCGGTTCTTGCAGTCCGTCTCGTCCGCATACTTGGGCATGGGCGCAATCTCAACGTCGACGCAAAACGCCACTCTCCGGAGCTTGACCTGGTTCAGTCCGTTGATGCCGCAGCGCTCCCGGTGGCGATCGACGTTGAGTACGCGCCGTTCTACCAGGCCGTGGTTATGCGATTTCGGATTCGGGGTGAGGGTGCCGTTGGAGGACGACAGCCGGCGAAAGACCTGCAGCAGGCCGGTCTGCGACGACCGTGGCGGGGCCGGGGTGTAGGGGCCCTCGCCCTCGTATTTGGACGCATGTTGCAGGACAGCGTTCTTGGCCGGGACGACCTTGGGCACGGAGAACTCGGCGGGCTTCGGCGAGGCGGTGCTCGCTTGCGGCGGGCTCTGGGCGGCGCCGCCGCTGGAGGAGAACTTGGACGAGATGTTGGAGAACCAGGAATTGCGCCGTTGCGGGCTGGGCGTCGCGGGCAGCGGACCTTTCTCGTCCGGAATCGGTTTCATGGAATTTGATCGGGTGGGCGTAGCATGTTGCGGTTGTTGTTGTTGTTGCTTTGCCTGATCTGTCGGCGTCCCGTTGACCGCCGGCGCTGGGGGAGGATTGGGGGCCGGGGCCGGGGCCGAGTCTGGAGGGTGGGATGGCGATCTGGGCCGTGTTGTGGCATTTCTCGCAGCCTTGTCTGGAAAGTTTGAGTGCTGCATTAGCCCAGCGTTATCTCCAACACTGGGTCTCTGTATTCCCCCGTTCCTGTCACTCTCTGGGGCAGAGGAACTCCAGCGCAATGTCTGTGTGGTGGAAATGCGAACCTTTTGGACTCCCGTGGGTCATCCAGCTGACGTCCAGATGATGAACGTGTTCCATCGTGTCGCAAAGTCGGCGCACCACCGCTTCTCAGCGAAAAAACGGTCGCCCGTCAAAGGCGCTGCTCGTCCACAAAACCGACTCAACTATCCGACCCGCGATGAGCGCGGTGGTAACTGCTATCCCCCACCAACCACCGGCAGAGAAGCAGAAAATCGAACGTATGCAGGGGCGCGCCTCGAGGTAGCCGAGAACGGAGAGCCGAACCTCAAAACGGCTCGATAAGCCTGCGGTCTGTCCGCGGCTCAAAGGCTATGCGCTTGTGTACTCGCTCTTTGTCGGCAGCAAACTCCGTCACTGGTTTTCCATCTCATATGGAGCTGGGGGAAGCCATCGTGTCGGTCGCAACAGTCCGCAGCAGCTGAGCTTGGTTAATGGTGTCTCGCGTGGCTGCGACCGTTGAGCGAAAAGAGTCCGATAATCTAAGTTCCCGCTCGCTTTCCGCGCTGACGATGCGAAGATGACGCGGGAAAGTACGGATAGCCGTCCGTTATCTGCAGTGCACACTTTCACTGTTGCCGATGGGATGGCGCGCGGCTGAGCCGAGAGGCTTGTTTCGCGCCCTCACTCAGCTTCGATAACGTAAGGTGTAAGCTAAGACAAGCGCAGCAGGCTTGCTGGCTGCTGCTGCTGCTGCCGAGGGGGACCTGGCGGGGAGAAGCAACGCTTGTCGGTGGCGAACTCGAGGTGGCCCCTTGGCGAGCAAGTGACGGGCAGCGCGAACGGAGGGTGCTCACTAAGTGCAACTGCGTAATAATGCGGTGTGTCCCGTGCTGCCTGCCTCAGAAAAAAATAACTACGAGTACAAGTACTACAAAAATCCTTCGTCTTCCACATGTGGCCTGGCTTTGCCCAGGAGTTAATCACCGACGCAACAAAACGGAATCTTCCTCCTCAACTCTCTCTTCACGGCGTCCCGGGGTGCAGATCGGAGTCCGCAAAATGAGGGTCTCAACGATGGAGCAGCGGCGAACTGTGGACGCCGATCCCACGGCAGCTCGGGTCGTGGGGCGAGGCCAGCCAAGCACTGACAGCAGCGTCATCCATGCATGCCATGCCGTGAATACTCGGGACTCGGCTCTGGGTCTCGATATCGACTCGGCGCGCACATTGATTGATAATTGAGGGTCCTCCCGCCTGCAACTGAGGCTTTTAAACCTGGTTTTACTCTGCCTACCTACCTACTGGGTCTGCTTCGGAGACGAACTTGTGCCCGAGTTCCCTTGTCGAAGCGACATCTCCAGTGTACCAGTAGGTGGTGCCAAGGAGCCAAGCAACAATGTCTGGGAACCCCGCATGCCCTTTCCCTTGGTAGCGTAGCGATGGACTGCAATTGGAGTTTACACAGACAGAAAGCACTGCTTGGCAGCCTTATTATTAACCACCCACAGCGGAGGCCGCTTTGAGTTCTGTACATTGACGCAGCAACACCCTACAAGAAACTCCGAGTCCGCTGCTGCTTCGTTGGTGCACGTTGGTCTTTTTCATTATTCGAACGGCATCTACATGTAGTAGCACAAGTGAACCACCTCTGTCATGATCCACCGCAGGACGTAGATTATCGTCGAAGTCGCATGCGCCACCGCAATTCAACGGAGACCCACGGCGACAGCTGGTGTCCGCATGACCTCATCACCAGTCCTACAGTAGCCTCATGGAGTCAACTTATTACTAATGGATGCCATGGTCTGTCGCGTGAGTTCGTGTACGCTAGAGGCATGGGCTGCACTGCTGCTCGTGTGGTATTGTTCGGCGGCTCGCAGGTGAAACAAAAACGGCCGCCCGCGCCCACGGCTCAGTGCAAACATCAAACCGTCGGCTTTCCGCGGGTCTTGCGTCATCCAGCCAAGGGCCAGCAAAGTCAGGGTCGTTTTCCTCTGCGAATTGCACAAGCTGGGAAGGTTGATTGGCATTTTTGGTGAACCTTGATCATTTCCCCGTGTCCCTCCCATAAACTCCTAATGAACAAGCAGTCATGAGCCCAAGACAAATGCAACCATTCCCAACCCCAAGCAGGTAGAAGTAAAAGGCCCCATAAAGTCAGATCTACTCCTCCCGGAGCTCGGCAATGCGAGCCTGGACGCGCTTCTGGCGCTCCTCGTGGGTGAGCTTCTTCTGCTTGTACTTGAGTGACTCCTTCTTCCACTCCTCCTTGCTCTTCTTGGGCTCCTCGCCCTCCTCCTTCTTGAAGGGGTCCTCGCGGATGGCCTTGTGCGCTTCCGAGTACAGGTCCTCCAGGCCGTCGGCCTCAATGTCGTCCTCGATGTACTTGACGAACTGGCTCTTGTAGCGCTCCTCGTCGTCGTCGGCGAGCGTCTCCATGTACTCAGCCACGTGACCGCCGAAGATGTACTTCTTGAGGGTCTCGGCGTCGAGCTCCTTTGACTCCATGTCGAAGCCAGGGAAGCGGTTCTCGGAGTGGGGGACCAGGATGCCACCGTCCGAGGCGCCCTTCATGACGCCAAAGACACGGGCACCGGTCGAGGTGCGGGCCAGACCAACATCGAGGTTGGCCTTGAAGGGGCGGCGCTCGCCGTCGTCGGTCTCGGCGGCCTCGGTGAGGGTGTACTCGCCGTCAGCCTCCTCAACACCAGCGAAGTCCTCATCCAGGCCAAGCTTCTTCAGGACGCGGCGAGCGAGGAGCAGGCCGGTAGCGTAGGCAGCAGCCCAGTTGGTCAGGCCGTGCTCGATGCCGTAGGCGCGGAGCTCGTGCGAGTAGGCGGCGGCGAAGACCTTGTCACCGTTGATCTCGGAGGTCACAATCTGGGTGATGATGTCGCGGTTGGTGAAGCGCACGACCAGGCGGTACTTGGGCGCATTGTACTTGTTCTTGGCCTGGGTGATCAGGCGCTTGCGGGCATAGTAGTCGGTCTTGCCCTCCCTTCTCCGCTTGTACTTGGTCTGGAAGCGGCTGCACGGGGGTTAGCACCAAGGAGTCTCTCGCATCGCTCAATTAGCATGAAAACCGAGAACCAGATTATGCTCACCTGTAGTACGCGCTGTTCTTGACCAGCTTGTGGAAGGCCTGGGTGCGTCGCAATCCCCGAGTCAGCAATTTGCGCTTCAGAATGTTTCCCCCGTCCGAAGCATCTTGCATTGACTCTCAACCTCCATCCACCAGGCGACGCCGCAATGGCGCAACGGCATTATTGTCAACTCACCATTTTGACGGTTTGTCGGTGGGCGATGCGTACTCGACAGGTCGGCTCACGGGTTGCAGAATCGAGAAAGCGAAATTCGCGGCACGACTATTTCGTGCGCCAAAATTTCACCCCACAGCCCTAACGTGGACTGGGGTGGGGGACGAGGGCGGTGAGCGAGCGGGAGCATGGGTTGGGGACGAGGGGCGGATTATGTAAGGCGCAGTCTTGGCAGGGGACTCAAATGACCGTGACTGCCACGGAGAACCGAGGCTCTTTGAAGCTCCGCTAGCCGGTGCTCAGGCTGGGCGTGTTGTGTTCATCGTAGTTTCCCCGGGACAGAGCGGCTCCCTCTTACTCTTACTATGCATCGTTCATTATCAAGAACTTGTAGTCGCGGTGTTCCATAGCGAGGGATGCTGTTGGAGGACTTTTCTGTCGGGACTATCCTGGAAGCCATTGACACCATGTCGCCGCCACCACCATCGTCATCTTCCCCCGCCAAGCGGCCCAAGGTGATCCTCTTCGACATCGGCGGCGTGTGCGTCGTGTCTCCCTTCCAATCCATCCTCGATTACGAGCTGCGCAATGGCATCCCGCCCGGCTGGATCAACTACTCCATCTCGCGCTCCGCGCCCACGGGGTTCTGGCACCGCCTCGAGACAGGCAGCATCCCGCTCGACGCAGCCTTCTACGCTGGCTTCAACCGCGACCTGCACGACCCAGCGCGGTGGGCAGCTTTCTACCGCTCCCAACAAGCCCTCCACCCGTCCCGCTTCCCACCTTCCTCCCAAATCCCGCTAGTCCCGCAGATCGACGGCGAGTGGCTCTTCCACGACATGATGTCGGCCGCGCGTGCCCCGGACCCGTGGATGTATCCCGCGCTGCAAGCGCTGCGCGCCGACGGGCGGTACGTGGTGGCGGCGCTAAGCAACACGGTCATCTTCCCGCCGGGCCACGCCTTTGCGCAGCCCGATTTCTTTGACGACCCGCTGCGCAGCCTCTTCGACGTGTTCGTGTCGTCGGCGCACGTCGGGCTGCGCAAGCCCGACCCGCGTATCTACCGGCTCGCGCTGGAGCGGGTGGACGAGTTTGCGCGGGCAAACGGGGGTTCGGAGAGGGGGAGGAGGGGGGGGTGGGCGAGTGGGGTGAAGGCGGATGAGGTGGTCTTTTTGGATGATATCGGGGAGAATTTGAAGGCGGCCCGGGCGGCTGGGTTCCGCACGATCAGAGTGCCGCTGGGGAGGGCGTTTGAGGCGGTCGAGGAGCTGGAGAAGGTGACTGGCTTGGCGTTGGCGGGCGACCATCCCAAAATCCCCGTCAAGCCGAACTTGCAGGGGAGTAAAGGCAGCAAGCCGAAGATATAATGCAGTCCTTCCCGCCGGGTTGGCTGTTCAGTAGCATGTGCGACGTTGAATAGCGTTGCAGCAATTATACCCAGAGCTGACCGGGCTCGATGTTCACACGACGAGAGTGTGCCATTTCGCAACGAGGCTCTAACAACAGCGACTGATTCATAACTCAGTACCGTGCCCTCCAACATACTTGATACATCCCTTCATCCCATCCGTATGCCCAGCTTCCCCACAGCCCGTCTTGCTCCCCACGACACACCAAACTGAACAAACATAACCCCCTTAACGCCACCTCCAACCAGCCGAACTTATCAAGAGAAACAAAGGAACTAAGCCGACACAGCAGCCTGCCTTCCACCACGACCCCCACCACCGCCGCCCAACCGCCTCCCAGCCCCGCCCGCGGCGCCCGGCCGGGCCAGCGTGTACTTGGCGAAGGCGCGGGCGAGCGCCTTCTTGCAGCTGACCTTCTGGCTGCCGACGAAGCTCTCGACCGTCACGGCAATGGCGCGGTCCATGTCCTGCGCGGAGCAGTACTCGGATAGGCGCATGCGGCAGAAGGCCTCGCTGATGCGGATGATGGCTTCGAGGTGGCGGACCTAAACGGGGATCTCAGTTGGAAACTTTGTGGGATCGGGGGGTTGTGAAGGGGGGGAGGGATTTGATATGAAGCGGGGTGGGAATTAAAAAAACGCACCGTGATGGGATACGCGCCCGTAGCCAAACTCTCGCGGCGCATGTCAGCGAACAGGCGCGCCACCTTGTCCTCGTCCATGTGGTACAGCTTGGGCGTGCAGCGGTCGCGCGCGTAGAGGATGTACTTGCGCAGCAGCTCCTGCGGGATCTCGCCCTCCTTGGTGCGGCCGGCCTCGGTAGCGGTCGTCGCCTGCGTCTCGGTCCGGCTGGAATCGGGCTCGACCTCCATCGACTCGCCGCCGGCCGTCGTACCCTGGGTGTTGGTCATGGGGTGGCTGCGGCTGTGAGAGCCGACGATGAAGCGGGCCAGCCGCTCATCCTCCTCGGGCTCAACCGTGTCGCGGACGACGCACAGAATATCGAAACGCGACAGGATGGGCTCGGTGAGCTCGACGTTGGCCGAGAAGGGGATGGTCGAGTTGTAGCGGCCGCCGATGGGATTGGCGGCGGCGATGACGCCGCAGCGGGCCTGCAGCGTGGTGACGATGCCCGCCTTGGAGATGGAGATGGTCTGCTGCTCCATGGCCTCGTGGATCGATGTGCGGTCCTGGTCGTTCATCTTGTCGAACTCGTCGATCAGGCACGTGCCCTTGTCCGCCAGCACGAGGGCGCCGCCCTCGAGCGTCCACTCGCTCGTCAGCGGGTCTCGACGGACGCTAGCCGTGAGACCGACCGCACTGGCGCCCTGGCCCGTTGCGAAGACTGCTCGGTGCGCCGTCTTCTCCACGTACTTGAGCACCTGGGACTTGGCCGTACCCGGGTCGCCCAACAAGAGGACGTTGATGTCTCCGCGCACGTTGTGCTCGCCCTTGGTCTTTTTCGCTACACCGCCAAAGAGGGAGAGGGCGACTGCCGTCTTGATGTCGGTATGGCCGTAGATGCTCGGGGCAATCGAGTTGACAATCTTGTCCACGATATGCGGGTCCTTGGAGAGCTGGCGAATCTGGTGCTCGTCTTCCTCGGTCATGCGGAAGCCCGCCAGCTGGTCGTGCGACTTCACAATGTTATTGGCCTCGAGGATGGTGGCAAAGACGGGGAAGCCATTGCGGTTGTTGAGCTGCGCGTCGTAATTGTTCCGGTAGATGCCTGTTACTTCAATTTCCTCGCCGGGCTTGGCCTTGTCAATGAGATCCCAGAGCAGAATCACTTCGCGGTGCCTGGGCAGACGGCCTGCTGGGACAGTTCCAGGTGACTCCTGGAGCGTGAGCTTCTGGTAATTCCTGTAAACCGTCTTCTCCGAGTTGAGCGTGAAGGGGCCGCGGGATTGGCAGCTCTGGCAGTATGTAATCTTGACTTCGACGTTGGACTCCTGCTGGAAGGGGCCCAGCGTGACACCGCACTTGGTGCAGTCAAACTTGACGTACTTCAGCTGCGGGAAGACGCCAGATCTCCTGGTCACAACGCCGCTGACTCGCACGAGACAATTAAGGTGAGACTGCCGAAGCTGGCGAAGCGTGTAATGAACGGGCAGATCAAAGATGCGGACGTGAATCTCTGAATGAATGCGCTCGTAGTCAGGGTAGTGCAGCAGGACGACATCCATGGCCACCTCGTCGAACAGCTTGAGCATCTCGGCAGGGGCATTGGCGAGGAAGTATGCCAGGATAGCCTTGGAGGTGGAGAGGTGCTCGTAGGAGACCTCCAGGGTCTCGGCGTTGATTTCGCCTAGCGTGCGGATGCGGTTGCCGTAGACGGACGAGCCGCTGTCGTCTGTGTACTCGGTGAGGAAGGCCTTGAACTCCCTCTTGATGGTCCTCTGCACGGCCGGCTGGGCCACCCACTCGGTCAGACTGGAGGCCTTGACATCGTGCAGGGCTTCGAGCGAAAGCTCTTCGTCCATAATGTCGGCGTCCATGTCCTCGTCGGGATCCTCATCGTACCGATGTCTGCGACGGCGGGGCTGCGCCGCGAGATCAATATCGCGGTCGTCGTCTTCCCCCGGGAGGAACGCAGCGGGGATGCGCTGACGCCGGGCGACTTCGCGGTCTCTGCGGTTCAGTTGAGCCTCGAGGCGCCGCCTGTCGCCGAGGTTCATGGCGTCGTAGTCGCCCTCGTCGTCAAGGTCTATGTCCTCGTAGTTGTCTGCTTCGCGCTCACGGTAGTCACGCTCGAAGCCCTCGCGAAACAAGTCGACGTCGTCCTCGGCCATCTCATCGAGGTCGTCAATGTCATCCTGAATCTCAACCTCCTCCTCGATATCGTCATCCTCGTCGCCGCCGTGGGCAATGCTGAACGCGGGCGGGGAGGAGGGCATGATGGGGCTGGAGGCACCGCCGACCGAGGACGCGGCATCGTCACCATTAGTGCGCGCACGCTTGCGGCCAGCCCTCCCGGGCGGGACGCCTCGGTTAGCCGAGGCCGGGTGCTCACGGAGCGGGGAGCTAAGTTTCCAGTCAGGACAAGGTCTCGGCCGGCCATTCACGGCTTCCGAGGGTCAGATAAACATACCTCATGGTTGCAGAGTCTCCAAGGAATAGCGGTTTGTACGATGGTCAAGTCAGGCGGATAGTGGCGCAAGTAAGAAGGCAGTGCTGTGTTGATGGCAAGTGCTGGGCACTACAGAGCAAGATGGTGAAGTTGTTGGAGGGGAATCGGGCGCCAAATCGCTGCTGGGTTTCTGCTTCCCCCCCCTTGGTTTTCGCGTCGCCCATTAACCAGAACGCGCCAACGCGAATGCGCTAAGCCTAGTTCGGGCGGTCGCGTTAAGTGGTTGCTTTGCGATACGCGCTGGTAGGGCGGAGCTTGCGCAATGATAAGATAGGTACCACGCTTCAAGTTGCACTTACACTTCGACATCGGCCATCAGCACGCGCACCTTCCTCAACTACGCCCATCGGAAATAGGTCGGCATTCAATTCATCGCCAGAACTGCACTGACGCGAGCGCTGTCATTTTGACTTCTTATACCAGACCTAACTCCACTTTTCTGGTCCGTCGCAATGGATTTTACCGACGCGCAACCCTCTGGCCCCGGCGCCATCACAGGCGCGCCTGTCGCGCGCACCAAGGCGCGCAGTGAGAGCATCTCCCAGAAGTCGGACGACTCGCAGACTGCCGCAGAGTGCGTGACTTGAACTTTCTCACCTACGCGTCTCATTGTTCCATTGGTACTGACGTGTTTATTTGCAGCTTCATTCGCGATCAAATGCAGCTTGAGGCCGATGCGCGCGAAGCCTTGCCCTATGTACGACCCTCCCCGCGTCCCCGCCCGGACATCTCTTAGCAAGCCGGTTCATCTAACATACGCGATTCTCAGAGTATCGAGTATTGCACAAAGCCCCTCGGCCCGCTGCGACAGAGTGTATTCGCCTGTCTGACCTGCAACCCGCCCCCGACGAGCCTGTCCGACCCCTACCGCGCCGCCGGCGTCTGCTATGCCTGCTCCGTCCAGTGCCACGGCGAGCACACGCTCGTCGAGATCTTCAACAAGCGCAACTTCACCTGCGATTGCGGCACCACGCGCTTTCCCGAGTCAAGCCCCTGCAACCTGCGCATCAACCCTAAGACGAACGAGAAGGGCAGCGTCCACTCTGAGGAGCCGAACCCCAACAACAAGTACAACCATAACTTCCGCAACCGCTTCTGCGGCTGCGAATGTGACTACGACCCTTTCCAGCAGAAGGGCACCATGTTCCAATGCTTGGGGCTAGGAACGCATGAGACGGGCGGTTGCGGCGAGGACTGGTGGCACCCAGGGTGCGTTGTTGGCTTGGGTCCGAAGTGGTTCGAGAATACGGCATCAGGCCAGGTTAAGCAAGAGGCCAAGGATTCTGCGGCGAATGGCGCACTTGCAACCATCGCAGAGGATGGAGACACAGCGGAGCAGAACGGCGGTGCGCATGCGAAAGCAGTAGCGGAGGAGGATGACAACGATGCGCCACCACCGCCGGGCTTCCCCGCCGAGGATGAGTTCGAAGGATTTATCTGCTACAAGTGTGTGGATGCTCATCCTTGGATCAAAAGGTACGCGGGTACGTCTGGCTTCCTCCCGCCGGTCTTTTTCGAACAGGGCGGCTCGGCCGCAGACTCCGGTGCTGCGGCCGAGGCAACCGCAAACAATGGAGAGCCAAATGGGGAGCCAAATGGGGACTTGTCCAAGAAGCGCAAAGCCGAGGACGACGAGACCGAATCACAGACCTCAAAGCGCTACAAGAACGACATCGAAGCTGCCAATCCGGCGGACTCGACTGAAGTTCCCTCCGCCCCTTCCACAGACCTGCCAGCAGCCACCTGCAAACTGACCTCCCTCCCTCCCGCACCACCGGGTCAATTCTCCCTCTTCTTCACCGCCGACTTCCGCACCCACCTATGCCACTGCCCATCCTGCTTCCCGCAGCTCACCCCGCACCCGCAGCTCCTCGAGGAGGAAGAGACCTACGAGCCGCCGGTGTCCGAGGACGGCAACCCGGACCACGATAACGACGCCGACAACGACGACGGCCGGTCGACCAGTAACGGCGGCGGCAGCCTGTACGACCGCGGCGAGTCGGCGCTGCGCAACGTCGACCGCGTGCGCGCCATCGAGGGCGTCATGGCTTACCAGCACCTCAAGGACAAGCTGATGCCCTTCTTCCAGCAGTTTGCCGAGAGCAAGCAGGTCATCAGCGCCGAGGACGTCAAGGAGTACTTTGCTAAGCTGCGCGGCGACGACCAGGCCATCCGGGAGGCGGGCGAGGCGGCGGGGAAGGGAAGCGGGGATTATAAAGAGGAGCAGGAGGGTTACTGACGTTCGACGTGTTCTGCCTTTGCTGGCTTATTGAGGGAGCTATGTCAGGAGTTATAGATGTTGAAACAACGTTTGGTGTGATGACTGGACAGGGAATGACGGCGTTGCTATTTCGTGCGCCGTTGGCTCTATTTCAACCAGAATATTGCGATGCTACTTGGGCTGGGTTGGGGACATGGTCGATGACGAGGACATTCCAAGGGTTTCCACACTTGCAATTAGGTACTTTTTGCTACTCTGTACAACAATGAGCGAGATTGGTGTGCGACTTATCACACATGTTCAGCTTTAAAGAATGCGATTACAGTTTACAAGAGTGTGTCTTCAACCTTGCTGGCTTCTTGGTTGGCCGCACCAACCAGCCTTCACCTTGCCGCAACCCGCAACCAACTCGAAAGGCAGACACTGGTGGCCAATCATATGCCAATATAATGAGAATTCCGGCTATCAGGTCAAGTCAAAGTAATGCAATATTCAACTATCTAACTCCTCCTCCCCCCCCCCCCCCCTCCACCCCCAATTGAATCGAGCCAAGTTCCGAGGCACGGTAAGCAAGTCCAATCTCTCCTCGGCAACTTAACATCCTCGCCGTGCTCTATCAAGATGGCGCCGATTCATACCTTCGTCAACTGAAGCCCCCCCGACGCCGTGTCATGTGTGTGCTCTGGCCCCATCACCACTCCCAGCTCCAAATTCCCTTCGGCGCCGTCTAAATGCAACCCTCGAATGTGCGCCAAAAATATGGGGTGTGTAGTGTAGCAGAGGGTCTGTGTCCGCACTGAAAGGAGTCATCCAACGTTAAATACATATGTCTTGAGTATATGGTATGTTCTGAATAAAAGGAAAGGGGAATTGAGGCAGCAGTGGCATACCCCGAGCCGGATGGGATGAGAAAAACACAAACAATGCGATATAAAAGGCAGGACAAGATGATGCAACCGAAACACCCAACTTATGACCCCGAACAGATCCTCTCTTCCTAACTCCAGGCTCTGAAGACACCATGATCCCCAGCGCCAAACACTCCTGACGGAGCACATCTCAGCCTCTCAAAATACCCAATCTTCTCTCGGCGACACCACACGCTGTGTTCTCTCAAACGCGTGGTGTCTCCTCAATGATGTTTCTTATATTTCTGCACACACCATAATCAGTCAGCACAGCCCCTGAACATCCCCATCCCCTGCTCCGCAAAACATAACAATTCAAGAAAAGAGAACAACTCACCGCCTCTATCCTCTTCCTCTGCAACGGATCCAGCGAGTTCGTCGCGCCCAACAAAGTCTGCCCAATCGCCTTGGTCGCACCAATGGCCGGCCTTAAGATAATCGTCGGCGCGCGGCGGAGCACCGCGCCGGCAGCCCCCTGCGCACTGCCACTCTCCACCACCTCGGCCGGCACGGCAATGATCGCATCCCTGGCCACGGCCAGGTCGCGCGCCAGGCTGGCATACGCCCCGCGCACGCCCTGCACGACGCCCAGCGGCTGGTGCGCGTACAGGCTGATCTTGCGGCGGCGGCGGCGGCCACCCTCGTCGTCGTCAAACTCCTCCTCGAGGAAGTCGTCGCCCATCATCCCTGCGGCACCACCCTCACCAGCTGCGCCCATACCGGTGTCGTCGGCGGGCACGAGCAGACCCTCAGCGCCCTGGAGCGCATTCTGCGTGCCAATGGCAAGCTTGGCGCCGAGGCGGACGACCTCGATGCCCGTGGTTTTGGCGAAGGCGGAGGCGCCCTTGCGGAGGGAGCGCACGATGCGGCCGTCCTTGCGGTACTCGGCGATGGGGATGGTGATGAGGTCGCGGAAGCCGCTCCCCGCGTTGGCGAGCGAGCGCACGGGCGCCAGGCCCGCGAGCACGGTGGGCAGCTGGTTCTTGGTCACGTCGTCGGACCAGACGGTGTGCAGGCGCTGACCGAGGTCGTCGAGCCCGGGCATGCCGTACAGGATGGCGCGGCCGAGCGTGAAGCGCGCCTCTTCGAGGGTGATGAAGTTCATGAGCTCCGTGGTGCGGCCCGCGCGTAGGCCGGCGTAGTCGACCCGCTTGGGCTTGTAGTCGAGCTTGACGGGGATGCTGTTGATCACGACCCGTCGGAGGAACAGGACGTCGCTGGGCGATGACGCGGGCAGCGACTCGTCCTTGAAGAGGAAGAACCGTTTGAGGAAGTCGACCGCGTCCTGGTCGACATGCAATCGCAGCGGTAGAATGGTGCCGCGCGCGACCGTCTCCGTGGCGGGCGACTCGGCCAAGCGTATGGTCTTGACCTCGACGTGCACCATGCTCGCACCCATCTCCCGCTCGCCCGCATCGATGTCGTACGTGGCAAACTTCTTCCAGGTTGATTCCGGCATGTGGTCGAAGATGTCGAGGTCGTGAATCCGAATGTCCGCCGCGCTGACTACCTCTTCCGTTCCGGTCGGGGCCATGGACGCCGTCGGAGCCGCGACCATGTCCAGATTCACACCCTTGAGCTCAAACGTGATCTTGTGGTGCTTGCTCCGGTTGAGCTTCAAGCTCCTCGACCTACGATGCTGCCCAGTTGCCCGAACAGTCGTGGAAGTGACGGCCGTGGTGGCGACCGACTCCGAGTCGCCAAAGTCATGGATGGCATGGTTTATGTCCCGGGCCAGCTCCCCTGGGTCACGGTTCGCCGGGATGCCAATGTATATGGAGTTGAAGAGGCAGTCGCTGATGACGGCCTCATCTTCCTCAAAGTCGTCATCATGCTCGGCGAGGCGTTGTGTCCGCGCACGCCTCTCAAGCGCCTTGGCCTCCACCTCGCGCACCCCCTTGGCGATGACCTCCTGAGTACGGACCCAATCAAACCCATCAAACAAGTGCCAGATAACGTGCACATCGCGCACCGAGACCTTGACGGCGCAGCGCTCCAGCCTGCGCAAGTCATAGTTGTCGTCCTCCTCGGTCCAGCCCTGCGCCCCACGCCGTGCCAGATCACCTTGCTCGAAATAATCCTCATGAATCGACAGATCATCGCTACCGCTCCCAAGCTCACTGTTGCTCCGGAGTCCAAGACTAGCAGTGCTGAGAAGCACACCGTCGATCGTGTCTTCCACTTGCGTGCTCCCCGCAACCATCGACGGGGACGTCGCATCAAACAGCGGTTCCTGCACAACCGGCTCCCCGTAGTACTGCGAGTCCAAGTGAAGCGGGCTGTCATTCGACCCGCCGTAAAGGGAGCTGTCGATGCTCGCGCCGCTGCCACCAAGCTCCTGAGCAATGGCAAAGTCGTTGTCAAAGTCATACTCGCCCTCCGCTCCCCCAAAAGCCTCCGCTCCGACAGAAGACAGCAAGTCGGCGAAGGGAACCACATTGGTTCGGTACTTGTCCACTTTGCTCGGCGGGGTAGGCGGCTTGAGCGCGCTAGCAAGCGCGAAGAGCGTCTGCGTCGAGTCGGCGCACGTCTCAAGGACGAGGAGATCGTCGCGCACTTGCACCTCCAGCAGCGTCTCACCGCCCTCGGCGGCTTTTGTCGCTTTTACTGTGGCGCCGGCGGACGAAATCTGGCAGATGTTGACGTACCCCTTCTTGCACAGCTCAGTGACCTGCGCAGACGGCGTGGCTTGAGGCCGGCGGGTCGAGGCAAACGGAGGCCCCGTCGATTCGAGAATCGCAACGTCATCAATTAACAGCACAGCCGCCCTCTTCAAGCTGGCCACTGTGGTCACGCTGTCTTGCACCCCCGGGGTCACGTCAAGGTGAGCATCGGTGAGGACGACGGTCATCTTGCTTGGCATCCCCAGGGGATTGAGACCGATGAGGCAGTCTCTGAACCCCACATCCAACTTGATAGGCCTGGCGGGAGTGGGCGACCCCGCCGGAGCACTCTTGATAGCGGCGTGGGCATGGTCGCCTAGGTTCGCAACGGATGCGGCGAGGCCGGCCTCATAGTCCTGGGGCGTGGCATCCTCAGCCAGTCCAAGGACGTCCATGATGGTCGTCACCCGATACTCTAGACTCAGCCCCGCAAGCTTCAGCTTGAGAGCAGGCTCAATCTCGTCAATCAACCGCATCATCAAGACCGGTGGTTTCTGCGATGAACCAGAAGTCGGCGCCGGCGACGTCGTGACAAGCTCCTCAATTTTGTTGCGCGTGACGGACACCGTGCCGAGGGCGACCGCAACCAGAGCAGGCACCGTAATCTGTGCCACCTCCAAATCCGTGAGGGCGGCATAGACGGAGCCGAACCGACCCCCAATGTCAACACGGCATTCGACACTCTTGACCTGGCCCAACGTCAAGAGACCGGGCCGGTCATCCTCGGGCAGGTAGTTGGCAACCGTCCCGAGCTTAGCGAGATCGTCCACGAGGCCGGGAAGGCAGTCGAGCTGCTGCAGGTTGTGCGCCTCGATCCTTGCTTTGCCGACTGTCAGCGTGAGCACCGGGCCCTTCCGTCGCTGTCTCAGCAGCGTGTCGACCATAATCTCATCCTCGTCCTCGTCGAACTTGACCTTTGACGGCGTGATCAGCTCGAGCAGTCTCTCGAGGTCCTTCGGCCGCGGCAGTGGAAGGTAATCGAGTCTGGTGTCCACGATGTCAATCAATACCGGCACGTCAGCTTGGGAGGATTTGAGGTAGGGTCCCAGCAATCGGATCTTGCTGAAATGGACGCCGAGGGCCCCTTCCCTGTGGACAAGCTTGAGCGCGCTCGTATTGAGCATGACGCTGCAGTCTTTGCCAAGCACGTCGACTAGAAGCCCATTGATACGCAAGTCAAGCTTGCTCTCTTTGCCTGCAGCCCGGTCGCTGGGGTGGATGGGCTCGTCGAAGCGGACACCCCTTGTCGGCTGGGTCGGCTTGGCTGGGCTCTTGCCGCTCTTCGAGGCGTTGGACGTGATTGACGCTCCCATGTTGAGAAAGCTACTGAGACCGCCAAACCAACTGAACGTCTCGTCAAGTTTCTGAAGATCCAGCCGCAGGTGGAGCGGCAGCGTATTGATCTCTATTCGCGACGTATCGGATCCCATGGCGGCTTTGACGGAGATATCGTGGCCGGCAGAGAGGAAGGTGCTCGCCACCGACTCAAACATCTGAACCGAGCGGTCAAACGAGATGATGTCCTCGTTCGCGTAACCAAGCCGCAGCTTTTCAACGCCGAGCGTGGCCTGTGTCAGCGAAGCGTCGGTAGTCACCGAGCTCGTGAAATTCATGAGATTCGCTTGCAGCAGAACATCGGCGCTAAAGTCAGTCGCCAGCTGGCCAAACCTCCTATTAGGGTTGTCGGCAACGCCCGCGAGCTTGTCCAGAAATAGCACCGACAGCTGTTCCACACTGAACTTGATATCCGGGGTCTTGCGGCTCGGTTTTGAATCCTTGGAGCTCGAACTAACTGCGTCACTCGGTTCTCCTTGGGCCGCTTCGAGGAGGCGGCTGATCACCATAGCCAACAGGAATCCGATCGAGGCATCGAATCGCACCTCGGTGGGCTTCAAAAGGATCTCGATGGACGAGTCGACCGGTTTTGTCTCAACTGGCGTCTCATTAACGGGCAGAAATCTCGAGCTCGTAGCCGCGCTGGAATGCACTGAAAACGCACCCGGAATATTGGGTGATATTGACTTTGCGAGATCTGGAACGGTTGCGTGAGCAAGCTCGTGTGCTGACGGCAGGTAGATGGAGACTGAGCTAAGCGACATGATCTCTTTCACCAAGCGAGTTGGCCCGCGAGGGGTGGGAGCATCGTCCTGTGGCGGTTCACTCTCGTCCACGACCGGCTCCTTTTCTGGAGAGGTAGCATGATGGCCAGATTCTGTCCTGTCAAGTGGCGAGACATGTTCTCTCGTCTCTTGCGGAGCCGAGCTTCCAGCAGGATCGTCGCCACTGAGTGTTCCGATATCAGACGCGGTCGGCGTGGCTGCTGATGGTGTAACTGGATCGTCGCCATGCTCGCCAACCACGTCTTCAAACGCGCCCCATGCTCCCGGCATCTCGGTGCGCAGCCCCAGGGACTCCGTTTGCGAAAAGGCGCTCATGTACATGCTCTCCGCCTCTTCGTGAGTATAGAGATGGGACTGCGCCAGATCCTCAGATGCTGCGCCGCCTGAACTGCTGTTGGAGGAGTCCGAGTGCACAGATGCAGCGGGAGAATCCGTGTTCGACAGTTCATATCTCTCTGCAGGGCGAAGTGAGGGTTCCGACTGAGCTTCTCGTTCAAAAGCCGACCAATCCGCCCGTGACGGCTCTATTAGTGTCGACTTCGCATGTTCGGTGAAGGGAGGCCCTGGGGAATCTTGATACACAGAGGCTCGAGGGGTAGATAGCGTCGAAGCCGGTTCTCCAGCCTGATCCAAGTCGCTGGTCTCCTCAAGGTCGTAGGGGATGTTGAATGCCGCCTCGCTGTCCTGCGGCAGATAGCGGCTCTGCGAGAGGTCGTCAGACCCAGCCACCGAGTCGAAACTCGCACTCCTCGCCAAATCGGCCCTCGAAAACGTAGAGGCTTTCGGCAATACCGGCGAGGGAGAAGCCACGGACGAAGGCATTGAGGGAGACGAGACCAGAGACGAGAAGAGGTTCGCCTCGGATATCAGGGCGGCTCGGACGTTGTCCACCAGAACGTGTCGCTTGCCCTCCTTGGGCACGAATGCGGGAGCCTCGTTTGGCGAATGGCCTGGCGATGTGACCCCCTCCACGTTGATGACGTCGAGCGAGAGCTGGAACGTAACGAGCTCATGGGCCTGGGCACTGGTATCCACCGGCACCTCGACATCGACCTGAAACGTGACGAGCCGTATGCGGATTTGCATCCTATCGATAATGCCTTGCAAGAAGCCGGTGAGAAAGGCTGGCAGCGATAGGACCTGGCCGGTGCCGACGGCGGAGCTGTCGTCGCTCCCGGCTTCGCTCACAGCCATAGACGCACCGAGATCCTGGCTCTCGGCGGCCAAGGCTTGTTCCAGCTCCTCCTTCTCCGCCACGGGCTGTGTCTCCAGAAAGTCCTGGGCGAGGTCGGCGGCCGATGGCACAACATCGGTGTCGGGTGTGTTTTCCCCAGGTTTCGAAGCATGTTGCCGGACTTTGCCCTGCTTCGGTGCTACCTTCAGACGAATGTCCACCCCGTCCACCTCGACCTTGATGGGGCTCGTGTAGAAATCGACTGGAACCGTGACTCGAAGGACGAGGACCTTGGCTTTGCGCAGCGAGAACGCTGGGGGCAGCCCCAGGAGCTTCTCGAGTTTCTGTGCAGAAGCATGTCAGCGCCTGCATGGGAGGGGTGACGGGTGCCGGGGGCGAGGACGGGCGTCTACCTGAAGCACCAGGCCGACATCGCGGAACTCAAGAACGGTGTTGCGGCCCAGGGCAAAGTCGAGATTCTCCAAGTCCAGAGCCTCAGCGTCGAGGAGGTCGAGCCGAGACAGTGCGAATCGCAGCAGCTGCTTGGGCATCAGCGAAGCGCCGAAGGACTGGAAGAAGGACGCCATGGCGGGCTGGTTCCGCGGGTGGCGCTTGTATCAGCTCGTCTCGAGATGGGCGCCGTCGAATGGAGAAAGGTGCAGTGAGGCGGGAGGGGATGGGGAGACCCAAGGGGAGCTGGTGGTGTTCTCGCCTCAGTCGTCGACCGGGGTTGGGCACGGGGGACGCAGGAGGGTAGTGGGGGGGATCATGATGGGATGAACATCGGTTTCGGAGCGTCCAGTGGGTGGTTGTCAAGTGTTAGTGGTGTCGATGGTTGATGCTGCTGCCCGGCCCAGAGGAGCTCTGAAGCAACAAGCGACTGCACCAAAGAGACAGAACGGCAAAAGGCTGTAACTTGTTACTGACGCTCAAGGCGCACAAGGCACTGCACAGGACACAGCAACGAGAGCTGGAGTGTGTTGAAGCAGGTAGGCTGTGTGTTGTTCCAGGACAACATGGAACATGGACGCACCTGCACCTGCCTATCGCTGCCAGCACGGTTCCCTTCCAATCGCGGTGCATAGCAGAGCACCCGTGACGACGGTTGCGGGGCCGAGGGGTCGATTGACTCAGGTGGCGCTGTAATCGGACAGTACGCTAACTCGACTTGAATGTAAGTGCGCCATCCAGGCAGGACGTTGAACCCGCACCATATCGCTGGACGGAACGAATCTTCATCTATGCTATGTACCAATCACTATTGCTCATTTGCTGAATCTGTTGTTGGAAACCTGGCGTGGGCTTACCTGACACTTGTCCCTCATTCACGCTATTTCACTGTTGCCGCAGCAGTCTGGTGCACCTATCATACCTTACCTGGTCGTACTGTATGTCGGGAAACAGCGGCAATCCGCAGCGTGGCCTGCACACCATGTGGGCACAGCAACGGGCGCACAGAACATGGGATGACGACAGTTGTTCTGAGACGATGCATCAACACCTGCGCGCATGCCGCTGTAACGTCCAAGCTGGACGTGATGCCAGTTTGGTTTGGCCTCATAGACAGCTGTTACGCCCCAAATCCTCATTGTCCGGACTCGTAGCGCAATGGTAGCGCGTCAGTTTTCGGTTTCCAGATTCACTGAAGGTTGCAGGTTCGAGCCCTGCCGAGTTCGCTTTTTTCCTCTACGGATTGTAGGTTCGCTGAGAGCAATACCCTGTCTGTCCAGCGAGGAGTGATGAATGTCCACAAGTGAGTATTCTTTCTGGGATTGATGGGGGTTTTCAAGTACCAGCAAATTCTGTTGTTCCGGTGACTCCCACTGCAGGCTACTACCTACACCGCTTTGACTACCTCTAACACAAGGGCGTCACCTCCGCCAATGACTCCAGCGGCGTACGACTGCGAGCAGTCACAGCTACAGTACTGTTCACTCTGCATCCGGAGATGAAGATGGTAGTTTGCAAACACTGTCGACTTACAGCCCACTTACAAGGCACCTCGAAAACCGCAGTTACATGCAATGATGCGCTCCAGGAACCATCGGAAGACGCTGCGTTCGCAAAAGAACGGGCAAAACGCCACAAGAACGTGAATCCCTGGTCGAGCAAGGTGCGCAGCCGAGACGAAACCCAACGGCCATGCAGTTACTACGACAACAAAAATCACAAAAGCAGAATCACATCCCAACTCTACACCCTTCTACCCTCCGACCCCGAATCAGACAATGTCAACCCAAGCCTAGCCCACCACCCCATCCCGCTTTCCCCCCTCCACCCCCACCACAATCCGTCTCGCAACCAGCTCCCCACTCCAATACGCGCCCGTCGCCGTGCCAAGCGCAACAAACGGCGCGGTATGCTCGCCCGCAAGCCACACCCCCTCGGCCGGCACGCCCGTCCGCATGGCCACGACATCGCCATCCCCCTCGCGCAGCCCCACGGGGAAGTTGCAGTAGCTGCCGTTCCCCGCGAGGTCGTCGCCCATCCAATCCGTTGCGACGCACGCCTTGGGTTGGCAGGCCGGATCGTCGAGATTGTAAGATGGCAGGCGGGAATAATACGGCTGGAAGTACGCCGCCAGGAACGCGTTTTTTTCTTTTGTGGTGGCCAGGGAGCGGAGCGTGGAGGTCAGGTGACGCGACTGGTCGCCGTAGGTGTAGAAGAGCAGGGTCGGGTGGGCGACGGCGGGCCCGCCGAGGGAGGCGAGCTCGACGGTTTCGTTGAGCCAGCGGTGCGGGTTCTGCGAGGGGGCGTAGTTCGGGGCGAGCCATTGACAGAAGCCCTCGGCGGTGCGGCCGTCGTCGGGGGAGGGAGTGAGCCAGAAGGCCGTGGGGAAGGAGATGTAGACCTGGTGAAGGTAAATACCCTGTAACGGAAAGAGGGTAGAGAATGGCTTACCTTCTCTAGATTTCCGTAGCCGATGTTTTGGATCGCCTGGTCGAGGCGGTCAGGGAGACGAGGGGAGAAGGCGCCCAGGTTCTGCTTCAGCCAGCCGAGGGGACATGTCACGACCACCTCGTCAAACTCAAACGCCTGGCCCTCGGTGCTCTTGACCATGACCTTGCCGGTCTGCGTCGCGGACTTCCCGTGAATCTCCAAGACGCACGTCTGATACTGGATGTCGGCGCCGTCGATGGCGGGCTGGGCAACCTTATCCAGAACCTTGTTGTACGTCCCCACGCAAAAGAGATTCTCTGTAACATGTCAGCTCAGCCGAAAGAGAGCAATTCCTAGTAAGCATGAAGCAGTTTGGGTTGGGTTGACCCACCTCCTTCTATACACTCCTCCAGCCAGAAGAACTTTAGGCTCTGCCTCGCAACAGGACTGCCCACAAAAGCCCCCCATTGCTCAGCCATCTGCAACAGAATACGCCTTTGCTTCTCATAGTCATCCTCGGTGTCCGGTATTCTTTGGGTGATCTGCTCGCGGAAGAAATCCAGAAGCGAGCGGTCTACGTCAATCTCAGACCCATGTTTGTTCGAATAGTCGAACGCCTCCTCGATGATGTTCCAAACCATGGTCGAGTACTTCTCACCCTCATCCAGAGGCAGGAGTTGCCCGTCTTCGTCGAAGAGATACGAACGGCTGTCCCATATACCGACCGGCGTCTTGGTCTCTCGGATGAGGTCCATGATGGGGTTGTTTTCCGTCCCGTGAATCCAGTTGGCGCCCATGTCAATCAGATGGCCGTTGGGCAGCCTTTCTTGGTGTATCCTGCCGCCCACGCGGTTCCTCGCTTCCAGCACCGTGACGCGGAAGCCATTCTGGAGCAGCACGTCGGCGCACCTGAGGCCAGCAAATCCGGCGCCGACTATGCCAACATGTGGTCTCCTGCTCGGGTCACTGGCGGCGTTGTCAAGCTGAAAAATCACAGGAGACTGTCAGCGCAACAGAACTCACAATTTGCCTGACTTGGGTTGGGCGCTGGCACGTACCTCTCGTACTTTATCCATGATGTTGAGCTTACGCGGCACTCCGCAAGCGGTATGAAGGTGCAAGTCCTGGTATATTTTGGATGCGTGTCTGCGGGTTGCGCTGGTAACAGACATTGAGTGAGCATCCATAATCAATCACAACACAAGTATTTCCACTCCACTACTGCGCGGAAGGTGATAAGAGGGCGAGGTTCAATGATGCGGACCACGATGAAGAAGAGGACGTAGACATCGACCTCAAACACAAAGGGTTGGACCAAAACAACAAACAGAAAATGCCTGAGCCAACAACAAACGAAGGAGACGTCGCAAGTATACGGTTAACCAATTGCGTGAGTCGTCCTGTGCGGCAACATGGCTCAGGGCCTTCTGTAAGTGATTGCGGGGATGGAGAGGGCTGGCGAGACGGAATGGGCACCCCAGCTAACAGGCACCTATATTGTTGAAGGGAAGGCACGGGGTAGGTGTCCATAGTGACGGGAGTGAGGTGAGGCATTAAGCCGATAAGGGCTCCGTTCGAGAAACGGGGCGCCAGAATCTGCCAACCTCGAACGTGCGTGTACCCAACACATGATTCGAAGTCTAGACTCGGCAACGGGATGTCGAAAGAAAAGAGCCGGCAGCGGTTCAGTCACTTGGGAGCACCGCGTGCCCGTTCTGGCTGAACTTGAGACGAGGTGGCCAATGGCGGCCGGCCTGCTGAGCATGCCATCTGACCCCGCGGCGCGAGCTCGGTGTGTAAAAAACCTGGGAGTTGCAACTCACCGAAACGAAGCTCTTGAAACCAGACTATTGGTGAGGTGGCCGCTGTAAAAGAAAAGACAAGTTGACATGCTGAAAGGCGTGGAAATACTGTTGAGCCAGCTGTGACCGGTCAGATCCGGACAAGCCGGTCTAGGGCCTGTTAATGTCGGCGATACTGGCTCTGTAAAGCAGCAGGGTGGCCCAAAGCCCGCTTACTCCCCTGTCAGACTGGGAAACCACACGGCAACTGCACCGTTAACACAGAGGAAGTCTCATCAGATGTGTTTATCATCGTTATGAAAGCGCGTAAATTGTTCGATTGTTGTTTTCTGCTTTAATATCTAGGGGCCGCTGCCGCGCTGCCACCACCGAACCGCGTAGATCAGCCGTCGAGATGGGGTTCCAAGGGACAGACCTACGAGAAGGGTGTAATGTGGCGAGGCAAGGACTGCAGGGGGAACGATGAGCTGAACTCCCCACAAGCAACGACGGTGAATGCAATCAAGCTGCTTCACCAAGTCTTCTACCTTCAGAGATGCTACCAGCCAAGCCCAGATAGGCACTGCTGGCCGTTGCGAACCGTGTCTTGCAGGTGTGCTGTAGGCTGCGTAGCAGTCTGGCAACGTGGGGTGATGCGGGGCATCCCGAATGACGACGGTGGCTTGAGACACTGCCTGATGTGTACACTAATCCGAACATAGCCGGGGTAATTGTGCTGTGTAAGAGCGAGCCTCAAGAGCAACTCTGGATACATTCAAAAGAAGCGTGTCTTATCATATGTGGCATGCGGGGATCATACCAGACGAGAACCAGCCCAATTCCGAGTCAGAAATCCTCGGGCCAGTTTCAATCTCACCAACACCCATTTCCCACATCACATGCACAGCTCGGTCGAACAAGGGGCTGACGGCAAGGAATGGCTGTGTAGCCAATCACGACTTCTACATTATGCTGACCCCACAATCCATTCCCCAGTCTCACAAAACAACGCGGGAGCCGAGGCTGTCAGCGCCAGAGCCGAAGCCAGCCCCAGACTGCGGCTAACCACAGCACCCTCCAGCCGGGGCCGCCCCTGGCAGGCCTCGTCCCCTTGGTCCCTTGTCCGAGGTGAGACAGCGGGAACAATAAAAGCGAGTGTTGCCAGCCTCACCTCTCCCCGTCGCAGTGTTGTGCTTGTCTCGCTTGCCTTGCTTCCCTGTGCTGTCTGCTGTACTTACTACCTCAACCTCCTTGACCACCACCAATCCGCCCTCCTCGACACCCGCCGCACCCGCCGCCATGCCCCTCCAGGTCCCCTCCAAGACCTTCACGCGCGCCGAGGTCGCCAAGCACAACACCGAGGACAGCACCTGGTTCGTCATCGACACCGTCGTCTACGATGTGTCCGACTTCCTAGACGCCCACCCGGGCGGCGAGGCCGTGCTGCGCCAGGTCGCCGGCACCGACGCCACCGTGGCCTTCTACAACCTGCACCGTCACGAGGTGCTGCAGAAGTACGCCGAGCTGGCCGTCGGCACCATCGAGGGCGAGCAGCAGTCCATCATCACCCCGCAGATCGGCGACCTCTCGACGGTGCCCTACGCCGAGCCGCTGTGGCTCACCCCGCAGTTCAAGTCGCCCTACTTCAGCGACAGCCACCGCCGCCTGCAGCGCGCCATGCGCGAGTTCACCGAGCGCTACATCACCCCGGAGGCCCTCGAGAAGGAGCGCTCGGGCGAGCACGTCGGCCAAGAGCTGATCGACCGCATGGCCAAGGCCGGCGTGCTGCACATGCGCATGGGCCCCGGCAAACACCTGCACGGCGTCAACCTGCTGGACGGCGCCGTCGACGGCAAGGAGTTCGACTACTTCCACGACATGATCTGCTCGCAGGAGGGCGTGCGCGCCGCCTGCCGCGGCTTCCAGGACGGCAACCTGGCCGGCATGGTCATCGGCCTGACGTGCATCCTCAACTTCTGCAAAAACGCCGAGCTGAAGAAGCGCGTCACCGACGAGGTCTTCTCCGGCAAGAAGAAGATCTGCCTGGCCATCACGGAGGCCTTCGCGGGCTCCGACGTCGCCGGCCTGCGCACCACCGCCACCAAGACCCCCGACGGCAAGCACTACATCGTCAACGGCACCAAGAAGTGGATCACCAACGGCGTCTTCTCCGACTACTTCGTCACCGGCGTCAACACCGGCAAGGGTCTATCCGTGCTCCTCATCGAGCGCGGCGCCGGCGTCGAAACCAAACCCATCAAAACCTCCTACTCCCCGGCGGCCGGCACGACCTACATCACCTTTGACAACGTCAAAGTCCCTGCCTCGCACCTCCTCGGCGAGGAACACAAGGGCATTTACGTGATCCTATCCAACTTCAACCACGAGCGATGGACCATGACGTGCGGCACCGTGCGCCTGATGCGCCTCGTAGTCGAAGAATCCCTCAAATGGGCGCACCAGCGCCTGGTCTTCGGCAAGCGGCTGATCGACCAACCCGTCATCCGGCAAAAGCTCGCCAAGATGATCGCGCTGTGCGAGTCGCACCAGGCGTGGCTCGAGAGCGTGACCTACCAGATGTGCCACATGCCCTACTCGGAGCAGTCCAAGCACCTCGGGGGGCCGATCGCGCTGCTCAAGATGAGCGCGACGCGGGCGGCGCACGAGATCGCGGACGAGGCGGTGCAGATCTGGGGCGGGCGCGGGCTGACGCAGACGGGCATGGGCCGCGTGATTGAGAACTTCAACCGGACGTACAAGTTCGACGCCATCCTGGGCGGCGCCGAGGAGGTGCTCGGGGATTTGGGCGTGCGGCAGGCCATGAAGAACATGCCCAAGGCGGTGCTATAGAGGAGCATCTCTCTGTGTGTGGTGGTCTAGCGTGTCCTTTTTGTGTGTACATATTTCAACATCTCTGGGATAGGCAATTTGCATTTGATGTACAAGTCGGACGTCTCTTCCCTCTGTTGATGTGTCTCTTTCCCTCTTCCTCGACTACCTCGGATGGGTTTCGTTCCCAATTCTGCGTGTTTCGTGCAGGTTCCTTCTGTACGGAATGTTTCTCCCAGGGTGGCTTTCACGAACCCAAGCCATGCAGAACTGTTACACAGCGTCACTACGGCCTCTCACCTCCTCAGCAATCACAAGCGGGCAACGCAGCATCGATAATCCCGGACCGTTTGACATTTCTATGGAACCCTCGAATGAAGCCCCATTCCAGTCCCATGATCTAGTCGTTATCCGTTGATCCGTGAGAGAGAAAGTAAGGAAAATCGAAAGCAAGATAAAAATCCCAGAAAGCCAAGCCAGACCTAGCAACGAAGCGAATGCAGCGCTCCACCCACCCGATGAGAGAGGACTGGGGATATTGGAAAACCTGTCTTAAGGTGGCCCGTTGCCGCCCCGACGCCAAGTTTTGGTCAAACTTTTCCATTTTGCCTGGTGAATTTCATGGTCGTGATGCCGTTCTGCTGAATGGGTGTTGGGGGGTGTTCATTTTGTGGGAATGCCGAGTAGAACAAACGGAAAAGAAAAACTTCGGCGAGAGTAAAAAGAAAAAATGCCAGGGCTCCCAAGCCGAGAATGCGAGAAAAACTGGGCGAGGACATGCCAACTAGAGAGGGTATCCAGATGGCCACCGAGATACCAGCAATACAACCCGTGGGGGCTCCAGCGCGCGAGCGCCGGACCGGTCCACCAGAAAGGCAGTGTATAGCGCGCACCCTCGTGTCGTCAACTTCCACTGGGGAACGAACGCCACATCAGCGAAGTTCCCCCCTTTGTCTTCTCATTCACCCCGAGTGCAAGAGCTGGAGCAAATCACAAAAAAAGGCTGGCCGGAACCAGAGAGAAGAATCAGGGTCGTCGAAGGTAAACCAAGGCCGTCTCAGCATCCGCCCAACTTAGTTGTTGGGGCACTGAGACTGGACGTGGCCGGGCTGCTGGCACTTGTAGCAGATCTTCTCGCCGCCGGTGGACTCCTTGGGGCAGTCGCGCGACAGGTGGCCGGCGACGCCGCAGTTGTAGCACTTGTTGCCGTTCACGCAGTCGCCTGTTGTTGGTCAGAATGAAGGTTGCAGAACAAAACGATGTATTGCGAGGTGACTCACGGGAAAGATGGCCGATGCCGCCGCACGAGTAGCAGGTCTTCTGCTGGCCGAAGCCGCCACCGCCACCGCCACCGTAGCCGGAGTTGAAGCCACCGCCGTACGAGTTGCCCTTGCTGCAGTTGCGGGCGATGTGGCCGACCTCACCGCACTAGTGTCCACCTGGTTAGCTGGGGGCGACTTGGAGGGCAAAGCAGGGCTGGAATCTTACCTTGTAGCACTCAGCGCCAGACTGGCCGCCGCCGCCGCCGCCACCGCCGCCAGCATTAGTCGGGCAGTCGCGCGAAATGTGGCCGGGCTGGCCACAGCGGTAGCACGTCTTGGTGTCCTTGGGACCCTCCGGGCAGTCACGGCCTATTGTGCGTTAGAGAGCAGCCCAGCGTAAACGGGACGGCACAGCAAGGAGCACTGCACTTACTCATGTGGCCCTCGCCTAAGTGTCACATCACTCTGTTAGTTGTGCTCGTCTTGACCATACGTAGCCGAGCGATCGAGGAGGCTTACCGCCGCAGTTGTAGCTGTGCCAATCAACAGTCAGTGATCAAGGATCCAGTAGCATCTGCGAATCGAGTGTAACTCACCACTTAGCAGCACCCTTGCTCGGGCAGTCGCGAGCCTGGAGGAATCGAGTCAGTAGCTGCAAGGCGACACCGTAATACTTCCCAATGACCGATTCCCTTCTCGATCGCCGGCTGTGGGCATACCTGGTGGGTGGTTTGGCCGCCTAGAATACCTCATGTCAGATGTCTCTCTCCCCCAACACAAGCAGGAGGGGCGTTTGCATAAGGATATGGTGCTGGGAGTGGCGGCCGCAGAGCGCAAAGCAGAGCTGTTGGTCTTTTCATGGAAGACCACGAATTGGCTCGCAATTGAATTTGCCCGATTATTCTCCAGAGTTTGACAACTCGCGCGCACGCTGTCGCCAAGTCGAGCTCGAAATGTCGGTCGCAATTGCACCGACACAGCAAAAAGCCTAAGGGCTTGCTGGCCAGTTCCTTGCCCTTGTGTACCGATGCAGGGTGGTTCGACGGGCGTCTGCGCTCGCGTGCGCGAGTCGGGGGGAATTCTCCGACAGGTCGCCAGCATTGAGCTGCGACACATCGTGGCAGCCTTGCCCCAGCCCAGAATGGTGGGGAGGCGGGTGTGTGGCAGGCGATTTGCGCTCAGGGCCGCGGGGTAGACACAGAAGCCAGAGCGAAGGGAACGGCGACAACAAACTCACAGGTGAAGCAGGCCCGTCCCTGGGAGGTGTAGTCCATTATGAAGGTGGTAGTTGGTGATTGAGGTCGGTAGTGGTGGTTCTGAATCTGCGCGACGCGATCAAGTCGTCAGTTGTGGTTGTAAGTGGCGAGGAAGGTTTCTGATTTTCCGGTCTGGGGAATTTGGAAAAGTGGTTTTGGTATTGGAGGGGTTTGGGGCAGTCGGAGGGCGCAAAACCAGAAGGAACGGAAGGTGGGGGGAGGCCTTTGGAGTGGGGCAGGCTTTTTGACTGACCGCAACGCAAGATTTGTGCAACACAAACCGCCCGCAATTGATTGATTGATGAGACTGGAGAGTTGTTTGTTGGGGGGAGGAAGGCAGCAGGCGGCAGGAGGGGCACCGAGGGGCTAATAAACTAGCGTCACAGAGTCTCAATGAGGCAGGTCAAGGCAAGGGAGTCGAGGCCAGAATGGAACAGACGAACGAAGGAGCGGGTTCACCACCTGGCAGAAAGGGAAATCGCTGTGGTTGAATTTTTCGGGGCGTGGCAGTTTTGGTGGGGCAGCCGGGCCCTGGTCCAAGCTGCTTCGCCTGAGCTGCCGCTAACCAGTCTCCCAGTCTCGAGCCAGTGCCAGCACTGCCAGGGCTTTCTCTGACATCCGACAGCCGCCGAGGCATGGGACGGTGCGGGTGTCGATCTTGGGATGTCAGCTTGGAGACGGGCCCGATGCAGGCAGTCTCGGTTGAATGCAGCTCCTGCGACAGGAGGAGCGAGGGAACCGAGCGAGGCCCCGGACCATGGCGTTGTACCGCTGGTCTCCCTTCCAGGTTGTCAGCAAGCTACTCGACTCCATTCTCCAGTCGGCACAGTGCCGGCCGGCATGAATGGGTGGCCAAACGGAACGAAGGAACCTGGAAGTGAGTTGGGTATCCAGGTTAGGAGGATGCAGGCACTCAAGACACACTTGGGGAGGACGACGTCTATTTGATAGTACCTTTTCTGCTTGCGATGTACGGAGCAGTGTGTCCTCCCCAAACCAGAAGCTCTGGGGGTTGCCCCTTACGCCCTGCTCGCGGTGGTGGGCTGACCCAAACAAAGTGCGGGCGGTATGTACTCCGAAGCCCCTGCATGAATGCGCGGTTCTTTGGTCTGTCTGACCTTCCATTCCTTTTCTCGAATGACCCGCAGCCTTCACGGTGGCCCCAGCAGAAGCAGGCTACGCAGCCCAACTGCATGAGGACCAGTGCGGGCTGCCAGCTTGTTCGAGTCAGGCTTCGCCTGTCGACTGAGTACATTTCGGTTATTCCAAGCACTGAGCTCCGCGAGACATGGGACAGAGCTTTCCAACAGGCATCCACGTGTAATAGAGAGACGTTGAAAGATGCTTAGAATGATCTGACATGATCGAGCCACACCACGTGCGGTCCGGCTCTCCTGAACGGTTCGGCTTCGCTGCCGTTGGCGCCGGCGCTCCCCGAAATCATGCTTCCTCGCACAGACGACCTGTTTCGGGGAAGAAGATCGCGGAGATCCAGGAACGCTGCCGGTGTCCTTCGCGAGCGGCTGCGTTGGAGCGGGTTCTGTTGGTTCTGTTCCGAGCCTCCTTATCCAAGGCGCCGCTTGGTAGGGTCACATTATCCCGTCGAGGATGTCTTCTGGAACCACCTCATCGAAGCATGTTCGCAGGTGATCCCCTGGCCGCCTGGTTTGATTGTCCGATGTGCCGCATCGGCGCCGTTCGCGCGGGCTTCCGCCCGAAGCGGACGGGTCATGTTGAATCCAGGCCTTGCTATCTGACCATGCCGCAGTACTGTGTTCTGCATAGCACACTCGCTTCATCAGTCAGATCAACTCCTCTTGATTGCACAGTTGGTCAATTCTTCAGGCTGTTAAGCCGGGGGCATCTGGTCTGTCGGCTGGAGCCCAGTATCGCGTCAAGGAACCCATTCTAGCGGCCAAGCGATGCGGCCACAAAAGGACCCCTTCCAGTGAGGACCGCTCGCCAACCGGAACCGTGTGGTCCGCGCGGGAGGGAACCGAGTGTACTGCAATATACGAAATAGTGTCTCCTCACATTGGCAAGCCCAAGGCCGGCTGGTCCCCTCGGGGCCAGATATGAGAGGCTGCGGGGATGGGGAAGGAGAGAATCGAAACAGGTTCGCCAGTCGCAGGGTCCTTTCCGCGGTGCCGCGCTGTGTGCCACGCTGCAGCTGTCGGGGTAGAACAGACCCAATTGGCTTGGCACTGCTTGGCGCCAACGGGAGCAGGCAGCCACTGCCCGTCATCACGTGGGGCGGCGTCCAAGCTTGGGGTCTTGGCATCTCATGCTCATGTCATTCGGATCTGTGACGCGACGCGACGCGACTTTCTGGCGGACGATGACCCTGAGGCAACCTCCTTGCACATCGCCACGTTGCTCCCGTTCACTACGGCAATGGAATACTGGTCCCGCAAGGGGCGTCCCATGATTCTGGCGGCTCTGGAGGCCGTCTGTGACTCGGTGGAGGAGGATCTTACTGCCGGTGCGTGCCCTGACTGTGAATGGCTACAGATATTGAGGAATGTGCCAGTGCCCACTCACACATGTAGCCAGAGAACCGACTGCGGGATGCCCACGCCCAATCTCTCGCTCAGCAGCTAGATCAGTTGAAGGCCGCGGCTGCGAAGGCCGACGAGCTGGAGAAGGAGAACAGATCACTCCTGCTGGAAATTGAGCACCTTCGCAGCAAGCACGTTGCCACCTTGGATCCGCCAGCCCTCGAGGACAAGCCTCAGGCTACAACACGACCTGTGCTTGCAGAACTGCCTGTCAATGCTGCGACATGTGTAGTTCCCCGGGCATCTCTAGCAATCGAAACCCCGGACAAGGCCAATCTTGAGAAAGCGTATTCAAGACTGGCAAGACTTCACGGTGCGCTGGAGAAGCGACATGAGGCGACTCAGCAGTCGGCGAGGAGATTCCGCGAGTCCCGGGACAGCTGGGTGGCGTATTCTCAGTCCCTAGAAGTCAAGATCAAGGCTCTGGAGAAAAAGTTACATCGGAACGAACGTCAACACGATGTATCGAAGTTTCGAGACCCACAGCCTCCGCCGGACGACCTTCTATCTGGTCACACAGCCCTTGGTTCAAGCTTCACGTCAAATCCGGAGTTAAACAGCGCGTCTAGGCCGCCACAGGATGACGTCGCGCATTCAGATGGCCACAGCAAACCGACCCCGAGCCCTGAGCCCAGATTTGCCGGTGACGCAGGCCGTTCAGCGGATGAGGAGACGGAGGACGGCAACGAGGAAGCGGATGGGCTTCCGCCGTTGCTTCTAATCCCCGCTTCACGGCCAGCCTTCGTGATCAAGGAAGAACCTTCTTCGGATGGCCCAATCATTGTTTCCGAGCGAGCTGTGCGCAAACGAAAACACGCCGAAGACAATATTGATGTGCCGACGCCCCCTCGAAAGATCAAGAGTGAGCACAGCCCTAGTTCAGACCCGGTCATCATCGGCGAAGCCCGGACGTTTTGTCCCCACGAGAGCATCGACTTGGACGAGGAGGAGCAAGGGGTGCCGACGCCCAGGAAGCTGCATCGTTCCGACGGTCTTCACATCAGGACCGAAGAGGCAGCAGGTGCTGCTCGACATAGGCCTGCTTTACCGCTTCCGCCTCCAGAAGCTCGAGCGGATAAGGCCATGCTGGATGCCGCCTCGCCATCCCGGGGGCGGGTTGCGCACGAGGCCAGCGCAGTGACATGCGGCCTTTCTACCCACAGGCGGACAACTCACCATACAAATGGCACCCCGGTCGTTCAAGCCCGCTGGACCTTGGACCACGGAGTCGCGGACGTTGCCGAAGACGGTTTCGCGCCCTATCACTCTACTAATCCGTGGCAAGCGGAAAGGGAACTGAACAATCAGACGCCTGCACCCAATCGACTTCATTTTCTCTTGCATCAAGACTCACCGGAAAAGACTGCGCCTTTCCTCCCCTCAACTCGCCTGTCCCGGAACGGAGTCAACCCGCGTTTCGACGAAGAGGACACTGAAAATGTCCCACCTTTGGGTGATATCAGGCGGCGACCCAGGAGCCCTTTCAAGGCTTCGCCCTACGTTCAACGCTCCCCAGCCATCACACCCCAAAGGCATGCTAAGAGCACAGCCAACCAGCAGCCGCGCAGTCGGCTGCGGGACCGACCGCTGGTAGAGCTGCGCAGCGAGGACTTCAAGGTCAACCCCAAGTTCAACAACGGCTACAAGCACGCCTTCACCGAGGTCGTGCGAAACAAGGACGAGCGGGCCGAGCTCGCGGGCTGCACGGACCCGAACTGCTGCGGGCGGCACTTTCGGGCGATGGCCGAGTCGGAGCTGGCGGCGGGCGGGCCGGGCATCCTCTCGCGCGTGGCCGACACCAAGATGATGGAAAACTACCTGGGTCACGAGGCGCACCGACTCGTCGACATGACGCGCGAGGAGCGTCAGCAGCTGTGGCTGCAGGCCAAGATTCAGGACCTGGCCGACCGGCTGGGGCGGCACCGCCACCGGTTCGCCAGGCGGCCGTCGCCGCCGGGCTACTGGAATCCAGACTTTCCTAGCACGCAGGAGCTGGAGCAGAGCAAGGAGGAGGGAGAGAGGATGGAGAGGAGGGTGGTGGAGGAGAGATGGCGCGAGGCGATGCGTGGAGGGGGAAGGTGGCTGTTCAGGGACGAGTAATGTTTGACATGCTCCGAGGTTTTTCGGGAGGCGTACCCATCCTCACATGACAGGCCTATTGCTCGACCCTGAGTCCTGTGGCTCAAGCGAAATATCAAACAATAGTAGAAACATGGTGCCCCATCCCAGTCAACGCGTTGAGGCAAAAGAATTGTCCTCTTGATTAAATTCTTTTGAGACCTTGACAAGGATCGTCAGGTTGCTCTGTTGGTGTTTGGTTGGTGTTTGGCACCCTTTCAAGGTGCCGGAAACGGCTCCTGTCGGCGTTATGACAGGCCGGCAATAACAACCCAACCAGGCAGTTGCCGCACAGTGGTCCGAGCGCTCCCAGCTAGCGCCATTACCGCCCGAGCCTAGCGCTGCTGATGGCATGTGGGCGGCGCGGGCCTGGCTCGTGAGTGGGCATATTAAATTTTGTCAGAGGTGGAAACAAAAGCCCACCAAGCTCCAACATCACCTTCGCTTGGCGGGCCACTCCATGTTGCGCGTTGCTCAACGACCACCCGCTTGATGCGCTAGTTAGCCGTCTCGATCCTGCCACTTTCTCGACGTCTTTTGACCGAGGCAACAGCCCAGCGCTCCGCCGTGGAAAGCGCTCCTATCCCATCAGCATAAAGCAGTACGCGAGACATTCCCGTCACGCCGACCTGAGACAGTCGGCAAGCAGCAGCCGCGAACCGGCGACAGCAGCAGCAGACCACTTCTCGTCCCAACAAACAGAAGTCGCATTTGCGCGGGGTCCCACCGCCGTCGCAGTTCCGACACAGCGCTCAAAAGAGCCTTCCAAAGCTCTTGTCCCCCGCGATCCCAGCGTCGCCGCCCTTCCCGACGCCAGCCCGCACTACTCCGTTCCAATCGTTACATCAGATCCCCGTCACCCTGGCCTCGGCTGGGCTTCCGAATCTCGCTAGCTCGCCGCGGTGGCCCTCACGTCGAGAGTGAGCAGCTACCGCAACACCAACGACACCCGCCCCCCAGGCCGGCATGATGAACAACCGCGGGCATCTGCCGGCTGGGCAGCAGGTGCAGGGTACTGGTGCCGACATGAGCTCCGCGCCCGCCGCCGGCCCTCCTCCGCCTCGCCGCGGCGGCCGGCAGCACTACCCGCCCGCCCACGCCTACCACCACAGCCACCACAGTCACCATGGCCACCACCCCCAACACGTCGGCCAGCCCATGTACGCCGCCAACTACATGGCTGCCCCCTATGTGCCACCCACCTACTACGTGCCCCAGCCCTACCAAAACGGCGCCATGCCCGCTCCAGCTGGCTACATGCCATATCCCAACGCCGGCTACGTCCGATCACCGCCTGCCATGCCACACTATGTGCCTCTGCCGCAGACCTACGGCCGGCCGGCCCAGCACTCTCCCATCGTCTCGTCGCCGTATCACCCGCCGCCACAGGCACCGGCGGCTGTCATCCCGCCCCTCCCGCATACTCCGTCCTCGACACATTCTCATATGGTGCTTCCTCCCATGACGCCACCTATTCATCATCATGCACAAGAAGTTCTTTCCGCCCAGGTACCGGTGCAGCTCCCGCCACAGCCTGTTGACTATCAGCCGGCGCCTCCAGCTGAGCCACAACCGGAGTTGCCAACAGAGACGTCTCTCTCACAACAGGCGTCCGAATCTCACGCTGAATCTCCTAGTTTCACTCTTTCCCCTAAGGCGCCGTTTAGACCTCCAGTAAGTTCACGGATGATGCCTGTCGTGCTTTTCATGCACACCCAGTAGATGTTAACCGCTCTTAGCTTCCGTGGACGCTCGACTGGCCTTTCCCTCCGCGCGCAGCGAGGCTCAGAAGAAGGAGGAGAGCGCTCGGCGCCGGTGCGGAGCGGCTAGAGCTGCCTGAGAAGCCCACGCCGGCAGCGGGCGGCCAAACCGAGATCAAGGAGGCCTCTGTCCCGAGCAAGGAAACCCAGCGATTAGTTGAAGTCAAGCAGCAGGCCCCGAGTGAGGCCGTCTCTCTCCGGTCTGACACCCCATCCACGCCAGCGCAAACCTCCGAAAACACGGTGTCTACCACTGCGACTACGCCAAGCTCGGCACAGCCGCCTAAGGTGTCCGCCACTGACCCGGCCACTCCCACCAACGCTGCGAAGCCGGCGACACGACCAGCTGCACCTGCAGTTCCTGCTGTCCCGGTGGTTCCCGCTCTACCTAAAGCAAGCCCAAAGGAGACCAAGCCCGCAGTCGACGCCGAGCCAAGCGCCGCCCCTGCTGGCGAGCACGTCGAACCTGCCAAGGTCTCAGAGGATGCGAATGGAACGGCCGAGGTGCAGACACCCGACCCTGCGCAGGTTTCCGCGGCCCCGGCAAAGCCCAGGCTGTGGGCGGGTCTGTTCTCCAAGGCTGGCACGGCGGCTGCGAGCACGAGCTCCGCGGCCACCGCCTCGCAGGCACTCACCAACGGCAGCGCGGCGGACGGGTCCGCTGTGGCACCCGCCGTCGGCAGCTTCGCGCGAGCCAACGCCAGCTCGCTCGCCCAGGCCCTGCAGGCCTACCGCCCCAGTGCGCCGGAGAAGCTTGCCTTCTTGGAGCCGAGAGGGCTGGTTAATACGGGTAATATGTGCTACATGAATTCGGTTAGAGCGTCGTTCCATTCACGGGCTTACGTTCACGTCGGCTGATTTTGTTGTCTAGGTGTTACAAGTTCTCATCTTCTGTATTCCTTTCTACGACTTCTTGGATCAGGTCAGCAAGAAGGCCGCCCACAGCTTCAAGAGCGAGACGCCCCTCGTGGACGCCATGTGAGTTTAAAACTCGTGTAGCATTGCTGCGACGCATCTTTCTGACAAATCCAGGGTCATGTTTATGCGCGAATTCCAGGCGATTGACTCGGCACCCTCCGCCGAGCAGCTCAAGAGGCGCCTCAAGAGTGAAGAGTTCGAGAAGTACGGCGAGCCATTCACGCCGGAGTTTGTCTACGACGCCATCCGGACGCTTCCCCGCTTTGCGAGCATGCAAGTAAGTGTTTTGAAAGTCTCGCCGAGGCCGGATTGAGGTGCTGACAAGTTGCAGCGGGGTCACCAGCAGGACGCCCAGGAGTTCCTGGGGTTCCTCCTTGAGGGCCTTCACGACGAGTGCGCGCAGGTGATGCGTGCGGCGCCAGCGTCCACTGCCTCGACTGCCCCTAACTCGTCCCTCCCGTCTCCCACCTCATCCCGGGCAACAGACCCCCTGGAGGGCGGCGATGACTGGCTCGAAGTCGGGCCCCGTCAGCGCTCAGCGGTCACACGGTCCTCGGGTCACTCCCACACGCTGTCGCCCGTCACCAAAATCTTCGGCGGCCAGCTCCGCTCGGAGCTGCGCGTGCCGGGTAACAAGAACTCGGTAACGCTGGAGCCGTACCAGCCGCTGCAGCTGGACATTGGCTCACCCGAGGTCCGCAACATCATCGACGCGCTCAAGGGTCTCACGCGGCCCGAGGTGCTGCACGGCGACTTCAACTCGCCGCACGGCAAGGACGTCCGGGCGACCAAGCAGGTCTTCATCGAGTCCGTGCCGCCGGTGCTGATTCTGCACCTGAAGCGCTTCCAGTTCGACGCCGAGGGCTACGGCGGCACCGTCAAGATCTGGAAGAAGGTCGGCTACCCGCTCGAGTTCGAGTTCCCCCGCGAGGTGCTGTCGCGCCAGACGCGCAACGGCATCCTCGCCGACAACGCCGGGCCACCCCGCTACCGCCTCATCGCCGTCGTCTACCACCACGGCAAGAACGCCAGCGGCGGCCACTACACGGTCGACGTGCGCCGCCAGGACGGCCGCGAGTGGATCCGCATCGACGACACCGTCATCCGCCGCGTGCGCGACGAGGACGTGGCCGAGGGCGGCGCCGAGGAGGACGCGGGCAAGATTGTTGACGGGCGCGGCGGCAGCAGCAGCAGCAGCCAGGTGAGCCACAGTGCGGCTGCGCCGGCTGCCGGGAACAGGTTCCTCGGCATCAGCGACGAGGACGCGGGCGACGACGACGGCTGGAAGCAGGCGGCTGGCGGCAAGAAGTGGAGCAGTGTCGTCAATGGCGCCGGAGCGGCGCCCAAGGCGGCGGCCAACGGGCAGCAGAAGCAGGCCGTCGCTGCCGCTAAGCAGCAGCACAAGGAGAGCATGAAGGAGAACAAGGTCGCCTATTTGCTGTTCTACCAGCGAATCTGATGACCCTAGTTTTTGGGAAGGGCCGGATTGGCAGCGGCGGCCCCCTGACAAGATGCGGCGCACAGATGAGCAGGCGATGATTCGGCATTGTCAGGATATATACTCTAGAAAGCATTGGTGCTGGATGGCGGCGCTATGACTTCGCGTGCTGGGATCACCCCTCAGAAGGCTTACGTTGGCTCATGGATCCTGTCACCTTGCCAACCGGTGGGGCTGCTGCCGCGGCTGAAGGAGAGGGGAGAGCGTGTTGGCGAGAGGAAACGCGAAGATCCCGCCCGCCACCCTACCGACCGCCCGACTTACCTATCTCCGAACTCATTCTAATTACACGCCCTCGCCGCCCGAAACACTCACCTACCTACCCACTTCAATACCTACCCGTCATTCAACCTACCGTGTACCTACATCACCCTTCTCGCTCCCCTTCAACCGAATCTACCTCGCGATGCAACATGGCATCTCACCATCTCACCATCACAACATCTCACCCATCCCCGTATTGGCGGGACACCATCACAGCACGGCGCTGTCGACCACCGACTAGGGAGAAGCTGTTCCGTTCACCTAGGCACCTATGTGCTGATTCACCAAATGAAAGCTGGAGGCAGATCGATGCCCGGGGGAAGCGAGAAGAGGGAAGAACTTGTTCAGTGGCCGAGGTTCCAAATACTCAAGTTGATGAGTCGATTACCTAGTTAGTATCTAATGAAATGACGCGGAGCAAGGCGGCGTGGGATGAAAGAGGAGAAAGTGGAGGAGGTTAAGGGGTTGGTTGGGGAGGGGAGAGAGGGTATATCTATTTGTGGATGTCTACCTTAGCTACCTGGCTGGCTAATATAGTAGCTGGCTGTTTAGATACCTTAGACAGATAGGTAGGCAGGCGGGTGGGTAGAGATAGTCTGTGGGAGGAAGTGGAGTGAATGAATGAAAAGTTGTTAGTTTGAATGAGCTGGATGGTTCGAGATGGGTGGTTTTTTCCCTCCTCCTTTTCATCACCTTTCCGCCTGACGGCTCTCTTCACCTTGAAAGACTGGCAAGCCGTTTGCTACGCATCCCTTTGTCACTTTTTCATCTGGACCATCAGGAACATGACATAGTCTACGTAATACGGCTTAGTTAACAAAGTCAATGCTCCTTGCTTGCTATGCTCAACTTCCCAACTCAGGCAGGCCTCTCAATCCTTCAACTGGATGTGACTACTGTACACACTCATTCAATAGCTGACGTTCCAATCCAACCCCCTCGTGGCCTCCCATTGTCGTCGTCCCGAGTCCACCTCCCACCACCACCGCTCCGGCTCGTCTAGTGTGTCTTTGTCAGGCTGCAGCTCCCACGGCTTGGGCGTCAGGATGTAGTGCACATTTTTGACCTCGTCGTCGCTCCTGTGCAGAAACAAGTCAGCCTTATCTCACACCTTTTCCATACGCACAGCTCGTTCCCAGAATCATCCATCTTTTTCGCCCTCCAACAAACCAGGACCAACCCCCAAGTAAGCAAAGTCGAGAGAGGAGAAGACCGAACGTACCACATATCCGCGTGCACCCCCTCCCACCGCAGCGTCTTCAGCCCGTTGTACACCCACGGCAGCGCCATCCACCGCCCGCGAAACACGTCGCCCAGCAGGCTCTGGTCGGCAAAGGGCAGCCGCGCGGCAGTTGCCTGGCCGCTGCGCAGGAAGGCGTCGATCTCTTCCCAGGCGGCGCCGGAGCCGGGCGCGAACACGATCAGCCCGCCGTTGAGGCAGGATGCACCCAGCTTTTCTTTGTTTCTACCATTCCCACCCGCAGTATAAGCGCAGTTCTCCCGCTTCCACTCAGCCGGATACCCTTCCACCCGCAGCGGATTGCACAGGCACGCGTGCGCGGCGCCAAACACCATCCCGCCGTCGTGCAGCTCCAGCAGCTCGTCCATGTTGCGACGCACCAGCATGTCGGCGTCTAGCAGCGCCACGCGGGCGTACGAGACCAGCGCAAAAGCGCGGAGCTTGGTGAAGGCGGGCAGGAAGCGCGGGTTGTGCGGGTAGGGGTTGTCGTCTTCTTTATCACAATTTCTGAGCGTTGCGGCTTCGGAATCGGTGAGTGTGGACGGCTTGTTGTTGCTCAGGGTGGAGGTCGTCAAACTTGTAGCAGGCTCAGAGCTGGCATCAGGATTGAGATCGCAGTTGGGCAGCTTCGAAACAAGCGACGGTCGCAACTCCCCCACGCGCTGCGTCGGAATGTGCCTCTCTCGCAGCTGTCGCAAGGCATCGGCGCTGAGCGAGTCTGTGTACAGCGCCACGAGCGGGTATTTGGAGCGGACGCGGTGGAGGGAGAAGGCGAGGGTCAGAAGGCCGGGCAGGTAGGCGTCATTGGTAAGGAGACATGCCCAGACTGCGGGCTGTTGTTAACCGGGACTGTTCAGAAATGGTTGGAAAAAAGGGGTTGGTGGCTAGCTGCTCTTACTCCTATCCGAGTCAACAACCTTCTCCCGGATGAGCATAATGAGGGTTAGACGTCGGCGGGTGCTATAAGAGAGTAGATCATGCCGCTCTAATACGTCACGGACGAGAGGGGGATGATGGTGAGGAGGCCGTAGCCAGGCGAGGTTCGACTCTCCGGAGTCGGGTGATGATAGCCCCAAGAGGAACTGCCGCACTCCGCGCAAGGCCAGCACATTGTTTGACTCAGCATAGCAATCCGAGGCACAGTTGTCAGGCCGCAAGTCCCGGGTAGGAAGACAAAACCCAGCCTTTACTGTCACCTTTTCTGTCTTTCAAACAAAGAGCACCGGGCCGCACCCGTCACTGTCTCCTGCCAACCCACCCCGCTCTTCAGGATGTATACTGACGTCAGGCAGGACACGAGGCAAAACTGACAGAAGTGGAGCTGGCGTAGTGGTCGTCTCATGTATGTCAACATCCTCACACCCCGTTGTCGAGTGCGATAATACCTACCTAGCCAGGCAAGAGTGATGCCATTTGTGCTTCCCCAACACCAAGACATACTCCAATGTCATGGCATGTAGTACATAGGCACGACCTTCGTGGTGGATTATACCGGCTATCCAGATACCTTCATATAGTCGACGTGACAGGTATACTAAAGCATTTGTACGACCTCGTGCGTCTTCCAGCCCTCTTTTCTTTACTACGATTGATCATGTCTTGTTGGTTACAGGAAGCTATTGAGGAAAGTTTACAGTACATGAGTGATTCGAGCCATTGCCCAGTGCACCCAACACCTCACCGCTCTTCCCCACTCCTTCCTTAACCCTCCTGCATCTCCTTCGATTGCCTTTCCCACCATGGCTACATACTATAGCCTGGACAACACAATCAGCTCGTTTTTCGAATCGAAGTCAACAGCTACAAGACAGCAATGCGATGACTTTGCCCTTTCTCACGCTGGCGGGCCAGTCAACCCCGTGCCGATACAGGGAACGTTCAGCTATACCCTGACTGCCGGCACCGACGAGCCTAAGCTCTTCCAGTTTCGAGTCGAGGACTCCAGCCTGGACGTGGACATCATGGTCTTGACCAAGGCTAAGGCCGTTCATCCGCAATTTGTAGCCAGCTGCACGTATCACGGAACCATTGGCCAATCGCGACCCCTTCACATCTACGAGATGGACACGCTTCCCGGGACCGCTTACATTATAGCGCGCGATACTTCTGTCGCACAGCCACTAGATGCCGTGTTCCGGCAGCGCAGCACCGTGAGAGACCTTGCGAGGTGCGGTGTGGATGCTTCACCGCCGTTGATTCATTCCCAGTTGGTGTGTCTAAACTGGTGGACAGCTTCTTCGCGCAGTCCTGGAACGGAAGCCAACAGTTGTCCCCAGACGATGCAACTGCCCTGCTGGCCGAGTTTCGCTCCAAGCGCGACGTGCTCGCCCGATCGCTGCCGTCCCGATTTGCCCCGGACTTGAGCAGAGCTCGCCAGCTTCTCCCATCGCTCTTTTCGGAAGCACTCCCTTTCGTTCTCAACCACGGGGATCTCTGCGAGATGAATCTCCTCATCAGCGCTGGAACTGGCAAAATTACGGGCATCGTCGACTGGGCCGAGGCGAGGATCCTTCCATTCGGCTTTTCGTTGTGGGCGCTCGAGAATGTTCTTGGCTACATGGACTCGGAGGGGTGGCACTACTATGACAACCGTAGTGAACTCGAGCATCTCTTCTGGCGAACCTTCATGAGGGAAGCCGGAATTGCCTCAGGGGTCGATTTGCAGCTCATCCGCGCTGCGAGGATGATCGGCTTGTTCTGCCGGTATGGCTTCATCGTGGAGGGTAAAACAGTGACAGGCGTGGTGGATCAGTCCTATACATCTTCCCTGCCATATCTCGATGCATTTTGCACGACTGATGACGGGGTGCCTCTACAGCTTGAAACCGTCTGGTCGAGGTCTTCGGTATTGGAATGTGGCTAGTCGTTTCAGCTGTTGAGGCAGCTTTCAAACGGCACCGTCTCCCAAAAAGTTGACAGTAATCACTGATTCAGGCCATGGCCCACCGTGCCTGACAACACAGGTATGATTGTATGCGACACACACATGCGCAGGACGCGCCCATATCCTGCTCGTTCACAAGTGAGCGCTTAGGCGAGTCGGCAGAGCGTGCACACTACGAAGCATCACAAGTAAGGAGCGCAGACCGCTGATAACGCACTTCTAATTACTAGTCTATGCCTAGATGCAGGGAAGACCAGAAAAACAACTCTGCGCGGGGAGCCCCAAAGTCATCAATGCACCGCCGGCACATCCCTCCAACCGAGCCAAGAGGCCCTGCCGGTTGCGTCCGCCAGAATTCTCCACGTCCACCAAGTCGACGACGGCCTGTAGTACCTGGCCAGGTACACGCCGTGGCACCCTGAAGCCTCACCACCGATCCATCTGCATCCGCATCCCAACCCTATCCCGCCGCCTCTTCCAGAAACCGCTCACTCAACGCAACACCGCCACCCTCCCCAGCACCGCCCCCTCCCCCCGCACCAGGCGGCACAAACCCCCCATCCCCCCCCAAAATCCACCCCTGCGCCCTCATATCCCTCCACAGCTCCATAACCCTCAATCTCACCAACTCCCCGGCCGCCCGCGCATCCTCCGCGCTATCGTGCCCGACCGCCCTGCCGCGCTCATCCACCGCCTCGACCTGGATGGCCTTGTTCAGGCGCGTCTCCATGAGCATGCGCAGGCCGTGGCGCATGGGCAAGCCGCGGCGGTGCGGGAACAGCAGGATGGTGTCGACCAGCGTCGGGTGCACGACGCGCACCGCGTTGAGGTCGTTCTCGAGCCCGTGGCCGATCAGCGGGGTGGTTGGGGCGATGAGGGAGAAGAGGAGGTCGCGCGCGGCGGTGGGGGAGGGGACGATCCGTAGTTTTTTCTTTGGTGTCGACGTTTCTTGAGGGCTTGAGGTGGCGGTGGTGGCAGGTGGGTGCTTGGGCGCGTCGTTAACGATGGGCGGGTCTATGTTTCGGGTTTGGGTGCTGGCGCTGCCCACCTCCTCGGCAGACCACGGCTCGGCGTGGAGCATATCCTCGGGCCAGACGCCCGAGTAGCGCGAGTTGAGGTCAAGGATCTCGCCGACGGGCTGGACCAGCACGTCGAGCAGCTCTGCGCCGTCGGGCCAGCTGGTGGCCGTCAGCCGGATCAGCTCCATGCCGCGCGTCGTGTAGCCCATCTCGCAGTCGAAGCAGACGGCGCGGTCCGTGGGCGCCCGCGGGTTGGGCGGCGTCTCGGCGAAGGGCACGACGGCGGCCAAGCGCGCCGGCGAGGCCGTCTTGAAGACGTGCGTGTCGGCCGTCGCGCAGCCGGATGACTCGCCCACGACCTGCTGGCAGCAGCGGTACCGCTTGGCCGGCCGGTCCAGCACGCCAGGCGTGCGCTCGGGGAAGTAGGCGCGCCCAGGGTGGTGCACGCACTTGCCGCCCGACGCAAGGGCGCCGTCCTCCTCGCGCCGCCCCGGGAAGACCTGGAAGCGGGACAGGCAGCGGTCGCACACCTCCCACCCCAGCGAGGCTGTGTCCCCTTCACGCGCCTTGGCGATCTCTTGGTCACTCGGGGGCGTCGGTACGTAGCCCCACTGGGAGAGACCGGCGATCGGGGTGTACAGGTGGGTGAGAAAGTCGACCTCCTGCTGCGGCGTGAGACCTGTGTGGATCTCTTTCGGCGGACCCAGAACCGACTTCGATGGTGTCTTCGTCGCCGGTGTCGTTGCCGCCTCCTGCTTCTTGAGCTCGGCGGCCCGCTCGTCTCTCCACTGGCCCGGCGTCATTCGCTTGTATGTCATGATGCGGTTCTTGATCACGTTGTTGTAGATGGCCGGCCTGTCCGTCGCCATGCGTTGCTCCTCGTCCAGTGCCAACCAAATAAGTTCCTGGGGCGAGAGGAGCAGCGCTTCCTCGTCCCGCTTGGCATCTTTCTTCAGTTCGTTGTCGAGTCGCTGGAACTGGTCGTGGAGCATCTTGAGAGCCTTATGTCGGAAGTCGTGGGCCGCGGGTGCTGCCGACTTCAGATGCCTGGGGTTCAAGGTTTCAGGCTTCCTGGGTGTGGGTGTCGCCTTTGTCTTCTGTGGCGTGGTCTGTGGGTGAGGTGTTGCTTTCTGAGGCGTGACGGTTTGCCGCGGTTTGCTTGCTGGCGTGGATGATGCGCCAGCACGTTGTGGTTGTTGCGGCGGCGGCTTGGCTGGCGTGGCAGTCGGGGTAAGTCCAGCTGTAGGCTGTGGCAGCTTCCGCTTCAACGGCGGCGGCGAAACAGATCGTTTCGCAGACAAAGGCTCTGGCTCTCTTCTTGACGGAAGCGGTGTTGGAACAGGGGCAGGCTCCGACGAGACCTTCCGACGTTTTCGTGGCCCGTCTTCGTCCTGACTCCTATCCTGTGCCTGGGCATGTGGCGGGTGAATGTCCCATGTGTGCTGCCATGGGCAAGTAGGCTTGGCGCAACTGTCCCCAGCCGGGCACGGGATGGTCTTGAAGTTGCGCAGAACAGCATCCATTGCATCCATGGCTGCGACGTTCCTGGCCGAGGATTGGAAAGATGGGCTCGTAGCGAACCAGCGTAACCGCAACGCGCTCACTGGGTGGCCAGTGAAAGGAGGCAGCCGTTTCAGCCGGAAGCCATAAAAGAGACCATGGATGTGGTGAGGGCGAGAAGACCGACAGGAACCGAGGAAACCAGGCAAACCAGGGGAGACGCGTGCGACCCAACTGAGGCACTCCTCCAGTCACCGCGCCGGACGATATGAGTGGGGTGGCATGGGACGGAACGAGATGGCGACGATTGAAGCCGAGCTGGCCTGAAGAATTGGAAGTCTGCAGAGCAAGAAGGAGCACCTTCGAAACGGCAGCGCCCGAGTACGTACTGCGGACTGAGGCGATGGGAAAGCACGAGGAGCGAAACCGGTCACTGGGAATGTGGAACTCAAAGGGGTATCGTCGACATGGCGAGCACAAAATGTGAAGCGAAAGAAGGGAGAAAAATCATAAGATGCTCGGTCCGGGCGCCAGAGGTGTGGATGGGATGGATGATGCACGAGGTACTGGCTTGATGTCAAAGACGAATGCAAAGGAGACCTGCCAAGACAGGGAAAGAAAGTGTTGGGTTGCAGTAGCAGTTGCAGTTGCAGTCACGCTGCGGCTCACTGTTAACAGTCAGACGCCACCACCTACCCCGCCGCATTGAGCTTTCCCGTTTAGGTGTCCTCAGGTGTCTTGATTGCTGGTCCACTAGGTGCGAAGTCTCCTACCATAGCTGCGTTCATTGCAGTAGTGAATTTACCTTAGCCACCTGAGGCTTAAGTACCTTAGGCAAGCCTTTGCGCAATTGGCAACGGATGGGCTGCCTATACAGACGACGGACCGGTGCAGATAGGACGAAGCTTGTCAAGTTAGACGTGCAGCTTCCGAACCAGATGCTCCATTCTCCTGACAATCCGAAGCGGGGAATCAACTGCAAAGTCATAGAGTAGTAATACATAGAGACGCACATACAGGCCCTCGCTCGAGCCTATCGTCCATCACACATCACCGCCCACCGAGCCATCACCCGCCCCCTCTCATTGCCTGCCGACGCTCATCAGCAGGTTTGTCCCCTTGCCGCCGCCCGGCAGGTAGGCCACGTTGGGGTTGCTGGCCAGCGTCTGCGCAATCTCCTTGCTTGCCTCGATCTTACGGATCTGGATCAGGCCGTCGCCGGCCTTGGCGATGGCGCGGCTGATGGTCTCGGCGCTCTCGGCCTCGCCCTCGGCGCGGATGACGTTGGCCTGGCGCTCCTGCTCGGCGCGCTCGACGATGAACCGGGCGCGCTCGGCGTCCTGCTGCGCAATCTGCTTCTGCTCGACCGCCTTGGTGAACTCCTTGCCGAAGGTCATGTGCGTGATGGATACGTCCTCGAGCGCGATGTTGAACTCGGCCGCCCGCTTCATCAGGTCCTGCCGGATCCGCTGCGACACCGCCTCGCGCTGCGTGATGAGCTCCGCCGCGTCGAACTGCGCCACGATCGACTTGAGCACTTCGTTGCCAATCGACGGCAGCACGCGCTCGTCGTAATCTTGGCCGAGGTTCTGCGAGACGGAACGGGGGTCGTCAGCCAACGCAATCGACCGGATGGGAAAGGGAGAAAGAGTGACCAACCTGGTAGATCTTGGGAAGCGCCTGCACATCGGGCCTGTGCAACACACGCAGCGTCAAGCTAACCATTTGCAAATCCTTGCTACCCGTCGTCGTCGGGATGATGCGCGGCTTCGTCCGCACGTCGAAGATGATAGCCTTCTGCAGCCACGGGACCAGGAAGTGCGTGCCCTCGTTGACCACCGTCTCCTTGACACCCGACAGCCGGTCGAAAATGACGGCGCGCGAGCCGCCCTTGACGTCGTAGATGGACGACTGCAGCAGGCCGTAGCCGATTGCCGTCGGCACCGCCGCCGCGTAGAGGAACCCGAGACCCCGTGTCGCCATGTTTTGGGAGGAAGATGTGTGCTCGGTCGTGTGCTGTAGTCGGAGCGGCGGGTTTAGCTCGTGTGATGCTGTCGGCGGTCTGGGAAGCTGTGCCCTAGGTGCTGCCCGCGTCTCTGCTGGAGCTTTCAGATCGTCACCGTGGTCTGCGCGGCCTGCGATTGCGAGCAGGTGAGCGAGTGGTGGAATGGCAGACGAGCTTCTGCAAAAAGTGGGGCCGGAGCCACTGAGGTGGGATCGCTCTGTGGCTCGAGCAGCCCTGAGAGCTTCCAGGCTTTCCGGCAAGAGCCGCATCATCCCATTGGGTGAAGCGGGCTCTGGTTGGCTTGGCCTGGCTTTCGTCGTCTGATTTCGACGACTGACTGCAAACCGCAACGAGCTTCGCAACAAGCCGACGACGACTTCCCACGCGTTCGTTTCGACACTCGACTCACTATGCGCCCTACTCAGGCTCTCCGCGGCGGTGGCGGCGGCGCCCCCATTGGAAAGCATAACAAGTTAGTCGGCCCGGGCGATGTGGTGGACAGCTCAATGCGCCTTTTCCGATCTAGCGACGCGGCAATCCGACGGCGCACTGAGCTGCTCGCTTTTTTGAGGGAGGTATCTGCTAACGGTTGAACAGCTTCATTGGCAACTGGGGCAACTTTGGTGAGTAGCAAACTCGAGGTGGACTGCGGGAGGGTACGGGGGCAGACGGGGACGTGACTGTGGGATTGAGTGTGGTGGACACTGGCTGGCACACGACATCGGTTGGGAAAGACTGCGTCGAGAAACCTGGCTGACGGCATATTTTCTACAGGTGGCATGAAGCAGAAGGGCATCATCTCCTACGGCATTGCCCCGAACCGCCAGTACCCTTTCGCCGGCGCTTTCCACGACGCCATCTTCAACACCTGGAGGCGCTTCAGCAGCCAGGTCCTCTACTGGGCCCCCCCCATGGTTGCTGGCTACTACATCATGAACTGGGCTATCAAGAGGTGCGTCATGCCAGGTTTCATCACCAAAAGACTTGCCCTAATAATCCGACAGGAACGAGTACCTCAACTCCAAGGCTGGCCGGGCCGAGTTTGCCGACAAGGAGGAATAAGGGCTATATAACTAGAGTTGACTGGTAGCGGAGGGGGCTGTGTGATAGTAGACAAGCTTGTACATGACCAATGCGAGACTGGAGGATAGAGGTGTGGCTGCTCCTCTGCCGTCCCCGTGTTATTGCTCGCTTCCAGGGCTAAGGCCACTTCCCTGGTTTGCTTTGATCTGCTGAAGACGGTCGGTTCATTGTTGCGGCAACCTACCATACTAAAGTAACCAGTTTCATATTGTAAAGTGAGAATATTGGCCAGTAAGTAGGTATCTAGGTAGGTAGGTCTCTTGATACCAGAAAACCCCCTTCCGCAGTCACCATGTGATCGCCAAAACTATGACCATTGAAGCTCTCACTCACCTGCTTGTCAACCACGAGAAATGCGTGAGTCTTGCGACACTGGCTCTCTGCTTGTGACCACTCCGTACGTGCAAGCTTGATGAGGCTCACAAGTGCCCTGTCCATTGCTTGGCAGGGCCGCAGCAGATGCGGGTGGAGCTGTCCGTCACTGTTCGCTGTGTGGATCCCCCGCCAATTCGCCAATTCGGGCTGTCGGTTCGCTGGAAGCCGGCACGTGAAGAAGGGACTGGGCGCTGTGACAGGGGTGCTTTTGTTGAGCATGCCGGGATGACCTGCTGAACTGCGCCCGCTAGTGCCGCGTTTTCCTCGTGGTAGCGCCTTTGCCGGAACCTGGACTCTCATGGCATCTCGCATCTCCCACGCACCTTGCCTGTAGTCCAGGAAGGACAGGACCGACACTGCCGCTCTGCTTGCTCTGATTCTTTACTTTTGCATTTCTTTTATCTGCCGCTCCGTCATTTGCAGCGTGATTATTTGAGGAACGCCGCCAGATCAGTCGCAAGTACATAAAGAGGGCACCAACGGCGGCCGATGACATCGACCCTCTCGTCCCGACTTGATTAACGTTTCAGTTCATTTTGCGCACACCCAGCCCAACCCCAGAGTTACCTACGGTACGGATACCTCCTAGGTGCTTAGTCCCTGGTCCCGTCTCTGCCGTCATATTCTCGGTATCATCATCCTTACCCGACTGTTTCTGCACTTTGTCGTCAGCAAGCAAAAACCACCGCAGCATACTGCGCGCACTGGGTTCCGGTTCCAGGCCGCTCGGCCGCCATCTTCCCTTTCACCTAGGTGTCTTCCAGTTGTTCAACTGAGACCACTCTCGACACCGCCCACTCCTCCATCCCGCGCAGTCGCCCCCGGTCTTTCATGGCGCTCTCGATGTCGACGACAAGATGAACTCGTTAAACATCATCTCGGCCCGCGTGTCTCCTCCGCCGAGCCCGGGCCCGTCACGGACAAACTCCCTCAGCGCCCTGGGGCTCGCGCTGAGTTCTGAAGCCGACGCACCCGGACAGAGCAAGACCGAGGGCGCGCTGAGCAACGCCGACGAGAAGGACGCCCTGACCGCCGAGCCTGACGATTTTCGAAACGAGAGCGCACCCCCGTCTGCCGATGACCGAAGCCACCAGTATGCGATCGACGAGACGGCGCCCCTCCTAGGCTACGCCGGGGCCGACGTCGTCAGCCCGCGTGGACCCCCCTGGGTGCTCTATCCGAAGCGCATTGCCAACGCCTTCGTCAACTCGCTCCGCTGGATACTCTCGACACTAGCGACGCCCGGCGTCTACCTGTACGCTTGCTTCTGCGACGAAAACGGCGACTTTGCGCCGCTGCAACAACTGCGGAAGCTCTTCGGCTTCTATGCGGGCAACCCGAAGCGGATGGCTCTGGACTACCACGAAGGGATAGCGGCGTCCGAGAAGCGCCGACAAAGTTCGGACGGGTCCGCCAGCAGGAGCGGGCGAGGCAACGGCAAAACAACGCGTGGGACCGGCCCGAGCGGCTCCTCGTCGTCCGGGCTCTCGTCGGAATCGGAGTCTGACCCAGACCGTAAAAGGCAGGGCAGCAATCGTCGAGCTACGAGTGGAAAACACTTGCGCTCGAAGTCACTCCCGGATTCCGAAGAGATCGCCCCGACGCAACGGTCCATCCGGATCAAGCTGCACGCGGACGAGTCGCTGCGGCAGCGGAAACACCGCAAGGCACAGTCGACCGGTGCCCGTGGAAACGGGCGATCCGGCGACTCTACCGCCGTGGGCGACATCTCAGCGCAGCTCAAGTCCCCCACCTCCCCCGCCGGCGCACTCACCAAGTACCCCAAGACCCCGGCGCCACCACGACCCCTAATCCCCCGCCGGCAGCCGTCGTACATAAACAACAACAAGAACGCCGAGGTGGTGCCCGACGTGCGCCAACACCAAAAAACACTAATCCTCGACCTCGACGAGACCCTGATCCACAGCATGTCCAAGGGCGGCCGGCTCAGCACGGGCGGGCACATGGTCGAGGTGCGGCTCAGCACGACGTCCGCGAGCGCAGGCCAGCAGCAAACAGCAGCAGCAGCAGCGACGGCCGCGGCCGCGGCAGCCATCGCGCCGCAGCACCCGATCCTGTACTACGTGCACAAGCGGCCGCACTGCGACGAGTTCCTGCGGCGCGTGAGCAAGTGGTACAACCTGGTGGTGTTCACGGCGTCGGTGCAGGAGTACGCGGACCCGGTCATCGACTGGCTCGAGGCGGAACGCAAGTACTTCGCCGCGCGCTACTACCGCCAGCACTGCACCTTCCGCCACGGCGCCTTCATCAAGGATCTCAGCTCCGTCGAGCCCGATCTCAGCCGTGTCATGATCCTGGATAACAGCCCGCTGAGCTACATGTTTCATCAGGGTCAGTTGACCCCTGTCGCACCCTCTACTCCCCCTCCCTTTCCACGTACCGTACAGTGCTGACAGTGTTTCTCTAGACAACGCCATTCCGATACAGGGCTGGATCAGCGACCCGACCGACAGCGACCTGATGTATTTGATACCCCTGCTGGAGGGTCTGGCGCACGTGTCGGACGTGCGCGCGCTCCTGGCGCTGCGCGGCGGCGAGGACGGACAGCACATGGCTTGAGGAAGGTTAGGCATAAGAAGAAGGGGGTGAAGCTGCATTCGGTGTCACTTTTGTCTCCCTTATGGGGGCCGGGGCGGGGAGCAAGCATTTTTGTCCATTGTTGCTGTTTTTGCATCCTTTTTCTTCTTTTTTTTTTTTTTGCTGGCTTGTCGTTTTCTCCCCCATTTCTGTGGTTTCTTGGAGAGCAAAGGGGGAGAGGGGAGTCAAAAAGAGGGAATGTTCATCCATCCCCACTTGTTTGTTGTTCATGTAGCTGGCAGGCGGCCTCCGATGAAGGGGCGGCAGGGCTGCATGCGAATACAGTAATGGCCCCTCGCCTGGTGGGCGAGGTGGCATCTCCATCGTTGGTGTCAACACAGTTCCAGCCGGCTCTTTGTGGGCCGAAGGATATAGAGGTCCGCTTCGGTAGGCGGTAGCGCGGACTCGCTACTAGTGCCATGATCGTACGGTTGGTGGTATGGTGGTGGCCATGTCTTGAACTCGGGGAGTTGGGGCCTCGCCGTCGCCAGGGAGCTGCCCGATGTGGGACATTCAGCTCGTTGCATTAGGTAGGCATGGTAGGGCACACCCATACACTAAACAACCTGCTTTTCAATGCTGAAGCACTGTTAGGAAGTCTTGCAAATTGATACTCTTCACATTGCAGTGTATTTAGCAGCTCCGTCCTTCCAGGAGTGCGATGTATATGAACCTTGATTCACTGACCTCAACTGCACTGCTCTCGAGCAGAAACTGCCGGCTGCACCTGACTATACTGCGTACGTCTTAATCGAGAAGACTGTGTTCCCTGGACAACTCGTAACTGGCTTATGCATGCGGGTTCCTGCAGCTCTACATACAGTGAGATTCGTGTTTTGTCAAGAGTGAACTTGATGGAGCAGACTGCCCCTTGTAATTGCGTCAGACATGGGAATTCGATTCAAGATTGGCAAAAAGTCGTGGTGAAACCTTGGATCTCCAAATGGAAAAGGAGGACAATCCACTGCGTTTCTCCCGTTCCAGCCGTGCAGGTGTTGCGATGGGCTGTTGCTGGCGTCGAGGTGGGGCCGGTTAGCCCAGGGTCGCATCGGGGAAACAGGGTGGTGACGTCATGCTGCAGCCCGCTCAAAAGGCATTGGGCCGGGGGGAGCTACGATGCGATGATGTGATGTGCCCGGCGCAAGTGGCAGAAGTGGACAGCTCTACCCAGCGCGGGCAGGCTCTGCAGGTGGAGGCAGCTGCCGTGCCTCTTTCCCTCTGGGGAATCGTGACGCACAAAGAGCCAGGGGAAGCCGACCGAGGCATGGCCCTGTTTGCGTCGCCGTCCTTGCTGCTGCCGTGCTATAAACTGGCCTTCCCGCTGGCCACTCACCAGCTCGTGCTTGCCTCTTTCTCATCCTGTAGACCGTGCTCACAACCAAACAACACCCAATTTCCATCACGAAAACGAACCGACGACTTTAATTGACAACCTCAATCCCCTTAACAAACCGCCATCATGTCTCTGCACTGTAAGTTGAGGCCCTCCACCACAGCGCACTTACGTCATTGCCCTGCTGCCCTTCCACGGGTGCCATTCCGACAGCGTTAGCAAAGATCATAAAGCAATTGCCCATCTCCAAATCGGCGTACTTCCGAATCTCGACGCGGGCATGGAACTCCTTGAAGTCGCTTGGTCGGATTGAGCGCTCTGGGGAAGACATGGCCCCGCTGAGGCACTGTCGTTTGATGTCATGCACCTCAAGTGCGGGGGAGCTCCGGATTTGTCCGGTGCACGACGACTTGGAGATGGGCTCCCCCCCAGCATCATTGAAATACACAAAATACGGCCCCAATCTCATCTGGATTTCAAGACTGACAGTCCTCCTGCAGATCTCCCCGCCGTCAAGCCCTCCGCCATCGCCCTCGGCACCGTCTTCAACCAGACGGCTGAGCTCGCCGTGCTGGCGCCGATCTTCGGGGCGACCTACCAGCGCGCCAAGGCGGCCAACACCAAGGAGGAGTTCATTCGGTCGCGGGAAGCCACCGGTGCCGCCGTCGCCTGGGGCACCGCCTTCGTCGGCTCGGCGCTGCAGTCGTACGGCGTCGGCGCTCTCATCAACGCCACCGGCACCTTCAGCTACAAGGGCGCGGCGTACCTCGGCGGTCTGATCTTCGCGGCCACCAGCGCTCCTACAGTATGCCTCTCTCCCATATCTTAGTCCTGACGGGCAGACCATGCTAACCTCGGCCACAGTTCATCAGCCAGCTGCTTGTCGAGAAGCGGGCCTTGGAGCAGGTGGGCGTCAGCCTCCTGGCCAAGCTCTTCGAGACTGTTGGTCTGTCCCTCTTCATGACCTGGTGGGGCACGCACACCAACCCCTTTGAGCAGTAAGTGGTGCTCTTCCATTTTCGGATAGACATTGTAGATGTTAATTCACATGGCAGCACCGGCGCCGGCGGCACCCCCCTTAGCCGGAGCTCCTTCCGGTCCGAGTAAGCGGGAACAGGCACGGAGTTGGTAGTTCTTTTTGCATGCATCGAGCGCACCCGATAGAGTGACCTCGGGACAGAATGGGCGATGGATTCATGGCTTTCTTCGGGCTGTAATTGTATCATGGAGTTAGCATTCTGGAATCTTGAGACGTCTAAAGTGGCTCTTTCGCTCTCTACCTTGCCGGTTTCGTGACCACACGCTAGACCACACACTAACCCTCTCCGCGCTGCTGTGCTCTCTCAGCGACGGGGTAACAGGAGGAACTTTTCAGATTTGCAGATATCGTTTTACATACAAGAGGTGTCCCTTCAACCTCGTAGTCAGTCCATGCAAAGATCCCAACCCTCAAACGCCATCCATTACACAAGAGCAAATAAGCCAACATAGCGAAGTCGACGCAGGGAAATAGTCCATGCGACCGGCAGCTGCGAACCACCCACCCTGATGGAAGTGGTCGTAGGCGTCCATGACCAGATGAGGCGAGGTCAGTGACGGAAGGAGCTGTGGACGAGCCCTGGGCTAAGTCCACCAGCAGAGGGGCGGCCTTGCCCATTCGTGCCCATGTCGAGACGGAAGCAGCATCCTCTACGAGAAAACGCCCGGGCCCTTAGGCACTGGCTTGCCTCGCCTTTTCCCTGTCGGCAATCTGCAGCGGGTGCGTGCCCTTCACCCACGGCTGCACCTGCACCTTCCACTGCTTCTCAGCCGTCTTGACCAGCTCCTTCCACGCCTCGAGGTACTCCTCGGCGCTGACCTTCTTGTCCTCGGCGTCCTCCATCTCAGCATCCTCCCCACCCTTCTTCTTGCCCTTAGCGTTGCTGTCGTTGCCGCCGCCCTGCTTGCCCTCGGGCTTGAGCATCACCACGCTGGTCGCGCGCTTCGTGCACGCGGCCACGCCCAGGTCCGCCCGCGACCGCACGTACAGGTACGGCACGCCGTGCTCCTCGCACAGGATCGGGAAGTGCATGATCACGTCCATGGGCGAGATGTCGCCCGCGATGATGACCAGCCCGGGCGCCGGCACCTCGCCCGACGCCGCCGTCTTGGGCGGGGTCTTCTTGATGGCCTTCTCGCACTCCTTCACGCCGCGGTGGATCGACTTGAGCTTGGCGCCTGAGAATCATGACGGTCGTTAGTATGAAGCCGACAAATAAATGGTATAGTGTGCAACCCCTTCTCAAGGTTGCAATCTTCTGGACTAACGCACCCTTCTTGATCAGCTTGTAGATCTTTTTGTGTGTCTTGTCGTCGGCCAGCGGCAGGGCAAACGGCACGAGCTCCTCGGCGGGCTTGATGATGTCCTCCGGGTCGACGTCGGCCTTGTCGTCCTCGGCGTCGAATGCGGCGGCGGCATCGGCTTGTAGGTGGGCGTCCAGGGCACGCGCGAGCTTGTCTTGCTTCACCTTGTCCTTCTTCTTGTCTTTCTTCTCCTTGCTAACGCCGTCTTTTTCGCTGCGCTTCTTCTCCTTCTTCTCCGACTTGTCCTTGCTCTTCTTGTCCTTCTTCAGCTTCTTGTCGTCCACCACCTCGACCCTGTCGTCTGCCGCCATTGTGGTGATTGTTGCTCGTGTAGCTGGTAGCCTGAGTGTCACAGAGTTGACAGTTCAGATACTCTAAGTGATACTGGCGGTCGCTGACCTGAAATGCGCGACGGATCGACTATCACGAAAAGGCAGTGTCTTGCTCTGAATACCTGTAAGTTCAAGGTCGCTCTTGCCCCGAGATTTTCGAATCGATGGACCCGCTCGGCCAAATTTTGTAGGCCAATCGTGGCACCGCTCCGCTTATCTTAGCGCGGTTGGCGGTCTGTCCCAATGCATTCTGATGGATTGAGCTGCGCACAGCTAAACCGGAATTTACCCGATGGGAAGAATGTGGGATGTGCGGGGCACAATCCGTGCCCCACTGTAATTTCTCTTTGGAACTGACAGCTTCAGCATGTAATGCCATTGACTCACATCACCCACTCGAACCTGGATGCAGAAGCTCTGATCGCACGCATTCCCTCCACCGGCTCAGACGACCTTGGAAATCTCAAGACAACCCAAGCTTTCCTGATGCAAAGTCTGCTCGAAAAACTACCCACAACCGTTCGCCGCGCACAACCCTTGACTTACAGGTCGCCGCGGGGTCGCTAACCCGCAGCTCAGTTGCGCAGAAGCTCCTCGTTCCAGCCCAGACAAAGCCATGGCTCCATCCCAAGCATCCCATGTGCCCACTCTGGACGGTTTGATCAAGTCCTTCAGCAACCAGCCTTTAGAGGCCTCGATCGAGTCTCTGATTTTGTAGGTTTCTTCCGCTGCAGGTCCTCGTCCATCGTAAATTAACTCTGGGCGCACAGCCTCCTCAAGCGACGTCAAGTTACGGGCGACGAATGCGCGAAGGCCACCGCACACATCCTCCGCCAAGTTGTCGCCAAGTCGAAATGGCACGATGTCGACCAACTCCTCTCCCGAGTCCAGAGTGCGGGATTCAGACTGGCCCGAGCCGCTCCCCTCGAGCCCGTCATTGGGAACATTGTGCGGCGCGTGTTGGGTCTGATTCGGGACGAGGCCTCGGAGGATAGGAATGCGGACGATCTAGGCAGTGAGGCTGCCTCCGACATACAGAGCCTCGCCCCGAACACTGCGCCGCCGCAGCGGCCCGCCCCGGCCCCCCTCCGCCCGTCTCCCTCAGTCCTCTCAAGCGGCCTGCAGGTCTCAAAGTCTATGTTCAACCTTCTCTCCGTGGCCGATCCCGGCGACTCGCCCATGACAGGGGCTTCGACACCTTTGTCTCAGGCACAGCCGGCCAGCGTGCACTCGCTGCGGTCCGAGGTTATGGACGGTATCGAGGAAATCTTGGACGAAATCAACCAGGCCGACGACCAGATCGCAGGCTTCGCGGATATCCAAATCCACCCCGGCGACTACGTGTTGGCCTATCAGCCGTCACGGTCCGTCGAGCGGTTTTTGGTAAAGGCCGCGTCGAAACGGCGGTTTACCGTGATTATCGCCAGCCTGGAGTCGCGAAACCGCGAGGTCGCAGAACCCTCCTATGCCACGTTGCGGAAGAAGCTCAACGCCGCCGGAGTCACCACGATTAACCTCGCGAGCAACGGTCTAATGGCCTACATACCCCGGGTCAACAAGGTCATATTTGGCGCGAAAGCTGTGTATCAGAACGGAGGCTTGCTTGTCGACAGCGGGTCCTGCATTGCAGCCCAGGCAGCGCACGAGTATCTCAAGCCCGTCATCGTGCTCTGTCCCGTCTATAAGTTCTGCCCCGAGGATCCCTCAGACGACGTGTCGAGTGGAGAGCTGGGCAACCCGTCTAGCTACGTGAGCTACGCAGATGGCCCCGAGGTAGAGGCGCTCGAGGTGGAAAACACAGTGACCGACTACATTCCGCCAGAGCTTGTTGATGTTTACCTCACAAACTTGTAGGCTGACTCCTCGCCGGATGTGCTCGTTGTTTGGCGATGCTGACGACGTCCGTTAGGGGCCCTCAAACGCGACACCACCTTGCCAGCATTCTAGCAGACCACTACAAAACCGAGGATATCGGGCTTGGAATGCAGTTTGGCGAGCCATAAGGCCGCCTCGTTCCACCGAACTGAAACACCGACTTCCACAATCTGTTGCAGGGGCGGGCGGTAGAGGACGCGACAGCCCTTCGGTACTATTCGAATCGCATCGAAGTTGATTTGGTTGAACAGCTGCTCCTTTTGGCGCTCAGGGTTCCATCTGTACGGGACGGTCTGTGGCCCGAATCGGGGCCCCCGAGGCCGAGCCGCGTCAGCGGGGTGCGTGCTTGCGTGGAACAAAGAAGCCAGAGCGAATGAGGGGCGCCAACAGGCGGGGGGGGTATGTCAGCAAGAGCGTCTCAATGATCGCTTTCGCTAAAAGGCAGCCATGGCTTGGCCCGACAAATAGGCGGCGGCCTCCAGGCAGGGGTCCTCAATTAAGCTTCGCCGAGCTTACGTCTCGGGCGCAGTTGGGGCTGCAGCAGCTCACTGTGACTCTATCGCACGCCCCAATAAACCATATCACCCCACCTCTGCGTCTGCCTCGTAGCCGTTGCTTCGTGTGCAGTATCGTAACCATCCCTGCTGTGTTCCGCTATTAAGAGTGGACTTCCCGTGAAGTGGCAAGCAAGCAACGTTTCCCAGGCTCGAGATCTTGACGCGTCCGACTAGGTAGCTTCCGTCACTTACACGGCACACGGCTCCATCATGACCACGCACCCCGAGGACGATGTTCCTCCCCCACCGTACACAGAGACGGACATCTACTCGGCCTCCGGACGAGACGCGCATTCTGCTGACGACACCTCACGGTCCACCTCGTCCACCAACGGGGAGGTCATTTATACCCCGCCTCTCACTCCCCGTAGTTCACACCAGTCCAACTTCGCTGGTGAAGTCGACGATCTCGCAAGCTCAGCTGCTGCCGCGTACTTCCACACACGCCCAGCTCCTCGGCTAAGCAGGGAACCTTATATCGTTCACACCATCAACCTCAGACACGACTCTACCCCCGACTCCGTGCCGTATCCCGGCAATCTCGCCACCCGGGACGTCCGGCTCGAAGACTGGCAGACCTTTGTCAACTACCTCCTGCCTCACCACTCGGCAGCCACCAACGAGCAAGTCATTGACCGCAAGCTACGCGCCGAAGCCATGACTGCCACCAACACCGCCAAGGACGAGGACGCCCGCTCGCAGTCTTCGCGGCGGAGTCACGCCGAGGCCCAACTGAACAACGCCCGGGCTACGGTTGACGCCGACGCGGCCGCCCCGCCGCCACCATACAACGTCGAGACCACGGTGCACGAGTGGAACGATGGCTTCTTCGGCCCGCGCCGCGTCACCATCCGCGTCGATGTCGAGCCCCTTCCCAGCAACGCCAACAACAGCACCGGCAATGCCTCGAGGGAGGCGGGCCCGCTGCCGGAGAAGCAGCAGCCTCAAATGCCCGGCGCGTGGGACCAGTCGTTTGACCAGCAGGAGCAGGAACGCAACGCCTCCGGAACCGGTTTCCGTTCCCGATTTGGCTTCTTCGGGCGCGGTCGTGGTGGTGGCTTCGGTCCTGGCGGGGGTGGACGCGGCGGCTTCAACTTCGCCGGCATCCGCGTCGAGAATGACCGTGTCTCGATTGGGAATACCCTCGTCGCCGACGGCCGTGCCGGCTCGCTGAAGATTGGCGGCATCGTTGCCGATAGCAACGGGATTACCATCAACGGCCAACCGATGTTCAGCGGTGCTGGTCGCGGTGCGCATCCCGGTGTCCCTGGCCGCGGGCCCTTCTCGCCGCCCGGCCGGGGCAGGGGAGGCGGTCCCCATGGCTGGGGAGCTTGGGGAGGCGGACGAGGCGGTTGGGGTGGTCGCGGCGGCTTTGGCAGATGGGGCCAGCCTCCACATGGCTGCGATCACGACGAGCACGGCCGCGGACGCGGGGAGCGCCGGGGCCGTCACCGCGGGGAGGGCCACCGATCTCGATCCCGCTCCGCATCCAGCTGCTCTTCGCGGTCGTCAATGAGCTCTATGTCGTCGGTCGGTTCGCTGCCGGACTACGACGACCTCCGCGACTCGCAGCTGCCCGTCACCAAGCAGTACCTCGAGGACTGGCTGCGGCACCCGGACCAGCCCATCACCAAGGACAAGGTCAAGTCCCTAAAGGAGCAGATCAAAGCCGCCAAGCACTCCACCGACCCGGCCACCATGGCCTTCGACAAAGCCGCCCTCCGCCGCGAGGTCAAGGACCTGCTCCGCACATGGAAGCAAGTCAAGCGCCAGCAGCGCGAGACCCACCGCCAGCTCCGCCGCGACTTCAAGCAGCAACGGCGACACGAGAAACGCGAGCACAAGCACGCCCGGCGCGAGGCGAAGCGCGCGGGCAAGGAAGCGCGGCGCGAGTTCCGCCGCGGCGGGCCCTGCAACATCCCGCCCATGCCCGCCATGCCCGCCATGCCGCACCGCCCGGTGCCGCCTCATCAGCCCATCCCACCGATGCCGCCCGCCGCGCACGCGCAACAGGCCTCCCATGCTGGCCCCAACTTCCCCCCCATGCCCTTCGCCTTCGCGCCCTGGGCTGCAGCACACCCGCGCGGTGCGGCCCCCGGCGCCTGGCCGCCCGCCTACCACGACGATAACGATGAGCACGACGATGGCGCCCACAACGAGGGCGTCGACAACACGGGCGCGCAGCACCACACCGCGTCGCAGGCCAAGTACGCCGCGGCGTGGGAGATGGAGGCGCGCGTGGCGGAGAAGGAGGCCGAGCTCATGAAGCTGCACGAGCGGATTGCTGAGGACGAGCAGCACCGTGGTGCTTCGAGCAAGGAGGTCGGTGGTGGTGCTGGCGGTGGCGGCAGCAGCAAGCTGGACGCAGAGGCAAGGGCGGTGGAGAGGGAGGTGGAGGAGCTGGCGGTGCAGCTGGAGCGGTTGAGGACGGAGGCGGATGAAGAGTTTGCGAGGGAGTTGGCTGCTGCTGAAGATGAGAGTGAGGGGTATGGGGGGAGGAGGGTTTGAATGGGTTGGGGTTGTGTAAGGAAGGGAAGGAGGATGGAGGGAGCGAAGGGATACCCAGCGTTTGCTTTCTGTAACATTGTCAGCTAAACATGAAGCAGCCAAAAAAAAATTGCAAAAGGAGACAAAACAAGCAAAAAAAGATGAAAATCGTAGGTAGTTAGGTAGATATTTAGGTAGCTAGATTAGCGCAATCACTGCTCTGCTTTTACTTTCTCTGTTTGGTTTTGATCACTGTGAAAGTCACTGGCAGTCATCTGTCGGCATGTCGTCACGAATGACTGTGAACTCCCCTGTCCTGGGACATCCCCCTCTCTCCGAGCCCTTTTTTAGGCTCCACGCAGAAGTGTGGAAAATGACACGACAGCTTTTTATTCCGTCCTGACGCCAGATGCCTCCTTAGCTATGTTTACTCTCGTCCTTCTCTATCAGCTCGCCCACGCCAAGCCCCCTCCCAACCTTGACCTTGAACTTCTGATCCCCCTTCTTGCCGCCGTCCGCCTCGGGATCCCGCCCGACATCGCCAACCGCATCACCCTCGTCGACCGCATCAGCAGCCTCGTCCTTGCCGTCTGTCCCGTTGCTCCTCTTGTCGGCCTTCTTCGTCTTCTTCTTCCCCGCCGCCGACTTCTTCTTCTTTTCCTTGCCGTCGCCCCCGTCCTCCCCTTCGCCCTCGTCCTCACTGCTGCCTTCCCCGTCGTCCTTCTCCTCGCGCAGCTGCTCGCGGATGAAACCCAGGTCCAGCTTCATGCAGTGGGCGTCCTCGCCGTCAGCGTAGTACTTGTTCTCGGTCTTCTCGTTCTTGAAGCCGAGCGTGTCGCGGTATAGGTGGATGGCGGCCTTGTTGGACACGCGCACGTGCAGCGAGACGTAGTGCGCGCCGAAGGTCTCGACCATGGCGAGTTCTGTGCGGTTCTTGGTATTAGCATCCGCCACAAGCAGCCAATGGACTTGACAAGCGGGAAGTGAGGGGAAAGGAAACATACGGCTCTGCCGCATCAGCTTCTCGGCGATGCCCAGGCGGCGGTGGGTGCGCATGACGGACAGCGAGGTGATGTGGCCATGTTGGACGCCGTCGGCGGGCTCCTCCTCCATCTTGGCAAGCACATAGCCGACGATCTTGGGGTAGTCGTAGGGGGTGCGGGGCGGGCGCGACACGTCGACGGCGACAAAGGACAGCTGCGGCCACGAGAGGGCGTGGTACAGGTAGTACTTGAGGAAGTAGTTCTCGGGCAGGTTCTCGAGGTTCGCGTGCTGGATCAGCGGGATGTCGGCCGGGCGCAGTATCCGGATGTCCATGGTGGCGGTGGAGAGCGGGGACGGGGAGTGGGCGGGCCTTGTCGGGGGTGGTGATAGTGGTGATATTGCGGCTAGTGGTGGTGTTGACTGAGCCTCGAGTTCAGTTGCTCGCTGCGCAGAGGCCGAGCTGGTGTGGGGCACCCCAGCAACGAAATTCGTCAGTGGCCGGGCTCCAAAAGCCCGTCGTTCCGTGGGGCTTCGCTGTGGGGACCCCTGGAGCCGCGCAAATGGGGGGGCAGCGCATCGGGGCGGGCTCGCGGGAGCTGAGCGACATCGCGGGCGGTGCGGGGCACGACCCCTTCTCTCCCCTTCTCCAACTGCTTTGCCCGTCACCCGAGCAGTAGTGCCGGCCACAAGGGTTGTTGAACGTCCACGCGGGCGCGGGGGTTCTCGTGTCCACCGGTTAATTCATTAGAGTTTGTATATATATATACACGATCTGTCTTCTCTTCTCAACCTGATATTGTTGTTTACAATCCTCGATCTGACAGTGATCATCCCCCTCCTTCTGGATACCCCTCCCTCTGCGTCATCATCCTTGCATCAAGTGTGTGACACTGAACTGCTATTGAATTCTCAAGGTGTCTCACGAGAGAAGTTCGACTAGATTACACATTCAAAATGTCGCGGGCACTGGAAGGGAAGCTCGCCATCGTAACCGGCGGGTCGCGAGGTTCGTCCCCCCTTTCTCTCTCCCCTGGCATTGACCGTCACCACTAACACTACGTACCAGGGATCGGTGCCGCCATCGCCGAAAACCTCGCGGCCAAGGGCGCCAACCTCGTGCTCAACTACACCTCGTCGTCATCCACCGAGCCGGCCAACGCCTTCGCCGCGCAGCTCTCCTCCACCCACAACATCCGCGCGGTGGCCATCCAAGCCGACGTCGGCACGCCCAAGGGCCCAGCGGACCTGATCGCCGCTGCGCGCGAGCACTTCACCGACGCCTCGACCTCGCGGTTTCAGATCGACATCATCGTCAACAACGCGGGCATCGCGCGCAACGCCATGCTGCCGCAGGTGACGGTGGACGACTTCGAGGCGACGTACCGGGTCAACGTGCTGGGCCCGCTGCTGGTGGTGCAGGCGGCGCAGCCGTTCCTGCCGACGGACCGGTCCGGGCGCATCGTCAACATCAGCTCCGTGTCGTCGTCGACGGGGTTCATCACGCAGTCGGTCTACGGCGGCACCAAGGCCGCCGTCGAGGCCATGACCCGCACCTGGTCGCGCGAGCTGGCGGAGAATGCGACAGTCAATGCCGTCAACCCGGGCCCGGTCGAGGGTCCCATGTACGCGGCGAACACGCCCGAGTTTCTGGAGGGGATCCATGGCTGGGTGCTGCACACGCCGCTGATGAAGGCGCGGGAGGGGGTGGATAGTGCCGAGGTTGTGCGGGACGCGAAGAGCAGCGGCGGGAGGCCGGCGTACACGGCCGAGGTGGCGGGCATTGTGGGCATGCTGTGCGGGCCCGAGGCCGGGTGGTGCACGGGGCAGGTGGTGTGCGCGAACGGCGGCATGGTGATGCTGCACTGAGTTTGGGTGTTGGGGTGTGTCTAGTGTAGCGGGTAGAATTGAAGCCCCGTTTCTGCATACAGAAGTTGCTGGAATTTTCAAGCGACTTCTCTGTTTCAATGACTTGTGTTCCTCAGTCAATTATTCAATATGTTCTACTCCTTGTGTTGACTCTCTCCAGTGAGGTGTTCAGGTATCGTTTTGATGCTGACTTGGTGGTGTAAGTGAGCTTGCCTCTGCCGCCACCGCCCAGGATGCGGGGTCCTGAATTTTAGCCCCGCGCTGCAGTGCCATTGCCAAACAACCCCGCCATCGCACCGGTATCAAAGCCACTCCACGCTCGGCATAGCTTTCACCTTCGCGGACCGGAGCTCCAAATCCATTCTCACAGCCTACTCCGAGCTATTTCAAGCAGTCACACTCCTCCTGAGTCAATAGACAGTGACCAACTTTCTCACTCCATCCTCTCAACTCACCATTTCAACAATGGCAACCGCCACCTCCAACCCCTCTCCTTCACCTTCACCCCTCGCTTCCACAGCAAGAACAACAACAACAAATGCAGTGCTCTCTGAAAGAAACACCACCACACAAGCAGAGACAGACCCATTCGACACCCTCCTGACCCTCGAAGACCAATTCTACTCAGAGGGTCACGCCGAGGGCCTGGCAGACGGCGAAGCCGCCGGGCGGGCCGAAGGCCGGCAGCTGGGACTGGAGCGCGGGTTCGCCAAGTTTGCCGAGGCCGGCCGGCTGCAGGGGCGGGCGATTGTGTGGGCGAACCGGCTGAGGGAGAGTAGTCGGCCGGTCGTTAGTGGGGAGGGGGATGCTGAAGGGGCAGCACCGGGGGCTGGTGCTGAGAGTGAGGGCGCTTCTGAAGGAAGGATACTCCCGCCGCTGGCGCACAGCGCGCGGTTGGCGAAGCATGTGTCTGCGCTGTACGCGCTGGCCGAGACGGAGAGCCTGTCGACCGAGAACACAGACGAGGCGGTGGATGATTTCGATGATAGGCTGCGGCGGGCGCAGGGGCGGGTCAAGGTCATTGAGCGGATGGTGGGGGAGGAGGGCGGTGATGAGAGGCTCAAGGGGAGTGATGGAGATGGCAGTGGATTGGATCCGGGGTCCGGTGGGAAGTGATGGCTCGTTAGAAAGTGTGGTGCTGATGGATGGGTGAGGGGCTCGGCTAGCTGGTTGTACACAAGGGGGGGATGTTAATCTTCGGGATGGGAGCAGCTGGAATAACAACGCTTCGAAGAAGTTGGTCCAGAAGAACGCAGACACTGAGCAACTCTAATCGTCCAGATCTTTGATGCGCGCCTTCTATGACCCGCTCCTGTCGTTATGTACAAGCTGACAACCACATCTCCACATCTCCCAGATATCCCCTCTCTATACGAACGACCTACACGGGTAGCTGCGTCTCGTTAGCATCATCTCCATCGCAAGATCTCAGTTGGAAAAGAACTCACTCCTCGGTGTACGACTGCTCCGTGTCCAGGCCGTACTTGTACACATCCCACTTGCCACCAGCATCCAGGCTCTGCCCGCTCGGCAGTGGCGGCAGCCCGCCCGTCATCTCGAGCACCCTCTTGGCAGCCTCAACACCACTATTCTCCAAGTACACCGCCACGCCGCCCTCCTTGCCAGACTCCTCAGCAGCAACCAGCGCCTTGGACCCTTCCTCGCCAACCAACTCCACGCGCGGCTGGGCGGCACTGCCGACGGTCAGCAGGGCGACCTGCTGGGCCTGGCCGACGACGCTGTGGCGCGGGTAGTTGCGGCGGGCGTCGCGCTTCCAGTACGGGTTGTCGGCGAGGTCGCCGGCGGGCACGGTGACCGGGTCGTCGTACTTGAGCGGGTCGTTGGAGCCCGGCGCCGGGTTGCGGTTGTAGGGGTTCAGCGGCACGCCGTTGGACCGGTTCGGGTCGATGGCGGTCGCGCGCCGGATGCGCTCCCAGATGCCTTCGGATTGGAGCGTGTATTTCTGGGGGAGGGGGAGGAGGGGTGGTTAGTGCGTGGCTTTGCGACATTGAAGGGGGGGGAGGTGGTGGTAGGTTGACGTCGACGACGAGGGATATCCCAATGCTGCTGCGGCGAATTGAACTGATCGTAGACTAACCTTAGAGATGCTGACGACGCCGCCTGCGGCAGCTTGCACTACCGCTTTGGACGCCATGGTGGCCAGCTAGTAGCGTGGGTAGCGAATGGGTGGGCGGATTCGAGGTCGGGATGTGCAAGTCAGTCAACCCACCGCCAACGGCTGGCCATGGTGTTTGGGCAGAGCTCAGCGCGCCGGCGTTTAGCCGGTTGATGAATGCATTGGCCAACCTCGAAGCAAGCTGAGAGCACGGTCCACGCAGCTCTCCGGCTGAGGCTGGCGGCAGGGATGGCACTGACCACATCTTCATCAACCTCGGATCGTTCCTGCTGCTGTATCCGTCCTTAGTAAGTTAACGTCAAAGCTGCATCGGAAAAGTCTCTCGCAACACACCGAAATTACACCATCGCACCTGTCATCCTAGTCAGCATTGACCGGTATTACGGGCTCGCCGACGGCCCCTGGTACGCGCACGAACTGGCCACAGAGTCGTGGAGCAATGGATTGCCTATGCCACCACTGCACAGTATGCGCTGCATCTCTCCAACAAAAAGGAGGGGATGGATGCACGGCCGAGGGGGATGGTCGGGTGGTAGTTGATGTCCCGTCCCTCCCTCCAGGGCAGTTCATCATTGCATTGCATTGCCCGATATTGAGAGACAGAAACCGGCTGGGGGCCACCCGCCTCCTGTTCGACGGTACGCGCCGCAGGCTGACGCAGCCGGGCGACCCCAAAGTCACCCGTAACCTTTTCTTTTCTCCGCCGGGTGCTCTGTGTGCTCCAGCGCAACCAGACCACCCTGGTCTGGCCCGTCTCTGGCCTCCTCCGAGGGTCGCGCCTCGCCGTGATTGGTCAGCCTTTGCGCAACCAGCTTAACGTCCTGTTTACCTCTCCCGACTTCACCTCTTTCCATCCTTCCTCGTGTCGGTCGGTCAACACCTCAATCTCATCGTGCCGTGGTCGCAAACAGCTGGCGACTCTGTTCCGTGACTTTCGCTGCTGCTTTCCCACACACCCACCCTCTTTTCAGTGTTCCTCTATAAGCTTAAGTAGCTCCCAGCCGCGCGCAAGCTACTCTCAGCCCAAAATGCCCATGGAACTGCGCAAGCGCAAGGCAGCGGCTCCTCCGCCGGCGCCGGCCAACAAAAAGCCGTCCAAGGTGGCCAAGGTTGCCTCTGCGGCGAAGGAGAAGGTCAAGTCCAAGGTGGCTGCTGTTACTGGCGGCACCAACTCCAGCGCCAACGCCGGCGCCAACGGTTCCGCCAGCAAGGCGCCCGCCGTCGGCGACACCATTGCGCTCGATGGCTTCGGCGGCGAGGTCGAGACTCATGACGGCACCAAGACTACGCTCAAGGCGCTCGTCGACGCCAGTAAGGCCGGCGTCGTCCTGTTCACCTACCCCAAGGCCTCCACTCCGGGCTGTAAGTCATCATCCCAGATACCCATCCTCATCAATTCACATTCTATTCTCAAAAACACCATCCTCCAATGGCTGTAACCATTCCCCAACCCCCGAGATGACCCCCATCCGCAACACCACCCGCCCACCCCCACTCCTACCTCAGCGTCGTCAATCCACCCAAGTAGAATACTAACATAAGAAATACCACAAGGCACCCGCCAAGCCTGCCTCTTCCGCGACGCCCACCCGACCCTTTCCACCGCCTCCGGCCTTGCCATCTACGGCCTGTCGACCGACTTGCCCAAGGCCAACACCGCCTTCCGCACCAAGCAGGGGCTGCCCTACCCGCTGCTGTGCGACCCGCAGGGAGCGCTGATCGGCGCCATCGGCCTGCGCAAGACGCCCAAGGGCACCACGCGCGGCGTGTTCGTCGTCGACAAGGCGGGCAAAGTTCTCGCTGCGCAGCCCGGCGGGCCCGAGGCGACGGTGGAGGTTGTCAAGGGGGTTGTGGAGCGGTTGGGTGGTGCTGGTGGGGAGGGAGAGGCAGAGAAGGTGGAGGAGGTGGTGAAGGAGGCGGAGGTGGTGGAGGCGGAGAAGGAGGTGGTGGCTGGGGAGGGGGAGGAGAAAGGGGTGGAGGCGGCGGTGCCTGGGGTGGTGGAGGGGGGGAAGGTGAATGGGGGTGAGGGGGAGAAGGTGGAGGATAAGGGAGGTGAGGAGAAGAAGGAGTAGAGAATGATTGGGAGAGGAGGGGGGAAAGGGGGATGGGATGGAGGAGGGGGAGGATGAGGGCTGGGCCGACTGAGGTGGTACATGCGAGGATGGTTTTCCTGTCAGTCATGCCTGGGCTGGGCCGAGGTTCCTTGGTTCGGGGGAGTGGGATCAGTGATGTGTATAATAACGCGCTCGTGCTCTTTGAGTCTTTCTGAACGCCATAGCCCATGATTTGTCTGTTTGTGTTTGTTTGCCTGAATCTGTACTGTCACCAATGCCTCCTCGCTGCAATGCGCATACATATCCTAAAACATACTAGTACGCTACATCCATCGCCCTGGGCTTGAATCTGGTCACTCTTGCTCCCCCTTCCGCGGTGGTCGTTGCTGCTGGGCCTCGCGGCTGGCTTTCTGCTTCGAAGACATCAGCATCTCGACTCAGCACACTGCTTCTTCTACAAAATCAGCACTTGACTGGCAGGCGCAGCAATGTCTTAACATCAGCAACACCTGAACGCTGCGTTATCCTCCAGACAATCCGCGGCAACGCCAAACAAGTGTGTAAGTGACTGGCCGACCCACTCACCGCGTTCAGCTTCGCCGCGCGAATCGACGACCGTGTGTAGCTACAGGGAAACCAAAAGATCAGCATGTCTCCAGCACTGCCATCTCCCTGTGAGAAAAATCTTACACAAAGAGGACGCAAGCCATGGTAAACGCCGCTGCCGGCGCCATGACGGTCTGCAAACAGCGTGGAAATGAGCATATCTCCGTGTAAAGCTTAACCCAGCATGTGGCCTTCAACCTACCCGCGGGTTGATGCTCCCTCGGGCCATGCCGCACAGATTGCGAGCCCGGCTTCTGTTTGGGCTCAAGTGACCAAGACAGCGTGGCTCAAACGAAGTATGTTGATGGCAAAGTGTCAGCGTCTCTGATGATGCGGTTTGTTGGCGCTTCGGTTGTAACCCTAGTCGAGTTGCAGCCCCGGCCTGGAAAGGCTTCAAACAACAACGATGACAATTGAAGAGCTATTTCCAGAACAGCACGCAACTAGCGCAATACCATAAAGTTGAATTTAAAAACTTGTATGCAACGGGATCCCATTATCTGATTAGCTGATTGACGCATTGCCCGAACCATACGACGGGCCTACTGGGTAGTTTCTGTAGGCTCGTCTTCCCTTGCAGACTAAGTGAATACCTACGCACAACACCGACTGCACAACACCGACTGCACAACACCACATCTGCACTTCACGAACAAACCCAAGCATGTCAAACCAGAGAATTGGCAGTGCATGCACTTCTTGCCTATATTCTTTCTCTCCTCACTTGTCCTTCCCGCCTCACTCTAAGCTACCCAGTTGCTCGCCGCCTCCTTATACGAGGCGGGGATTTTATGTGTCGGTGAATCTCACAAAACCACTCAGTGAGGACACTGGAAACCCACCAATGTATGCGCAAAACAGAAAGAGACAAAACAGAATGCCGCGGGCCATGCCAATCCCGATATAGTCGCCGCCGTTGTATTCCGAAAAAAAAAAAAAACCCCTGAGAGCCTCTGAACCCGAAAGATGCAAGCAGCGCCGCAGCCGACCGAATGGTTGTGAACAGCTCGGAAGATGAAAGAACAATAAAGTGGCTGTGAGGGAAGCAGTGTCCCGGGGCCCCCGGCTGGTAGATGCCGTGTATCTGCCAGCGACGACAACAAGAGGGAGGCCATTTCGTTTGTGTAATGGAGGTGGTTGTGATGGTAGTGAATACCGATCAAACGTCAAGCTGTACCGCCGTCTCGTTCCGTTTTGGAATCTGGGTATCGCATCGAGAGGAGTCATAGAACGACGAGTGAGTGCGCTAGCTTCTTTCCATCCCACTTTCTCCATTTGTCCCGGCTCTTGCGACGTTGGGCACGCCGCGTGTGAGACAGCGCGCTGCTGCCAGGGGAGGTGTCGCCGCAACGTGCGACAAGAAAATTGCTGGGGATGAGAGAAAGCCGTTGAGAGTGTGATTCGCATCGATGTCTAAATGGTTGAAAATGCCGTCAAGTAAAATCCGCCCGGCTACGCATTCTCTCAACTCCCCTCAAACCCCTCCCCACGCTGCCGATCTTGCTGGTGCAACTTATCCTTCCCCATCGCACGCACATGGTTCAGCTGGCGCATGACATACTCATACGTCAGCATGGTCACGGTCGCCGCCGGCACGGCGCGCATCATATTGGTGCCCATGCCGGCATAGAACGCGCGCCAGCCCTCCTCGCGCAGCATCGTGCGCGCGGTCGACACGATGCCGCGGTACTTGGGTCCCAGCTGCGGCGGCGGCTGGCTCGCGCCGTTGACGCCCGGCTGCACGCCGCCCAGCCCCTCCATATACTCGCGGCCCGGGATGGGCCGGCGCTGGGTCTGCAGGCGCGTGCGGATCACCTCGTGCGGGTAGGTGGCGCTGCTGGCGAGGATCTTGGACAGGATGGACGCCGACAGGATGCCGAACCAGTGCGCCTTGTCGTCTTGTCCGGCGGCCGGCGCCGCGCCCATCGCGCGGCCGGTGAACTTGACTTTGAGGAACTCGTACGCGGGGAACTGGACGGCGACGTGTGTGAGACCGAGCAGGGCTGGTGTGAGGCCCGAGTAGAAGGAGAGGATGCCCTCGGTGGTGTACATCTTGCGCGCGGCGTCCCATGTTGACCGGTAGTGCCAGGGCTGGTGTAATGTTGGGCGGGAGGTTGGGGTGTTGGCGCCCTTGGGGAAGAGCGAGAACTGCGTCCTGTCGTGGCTGGTTGACTGGGACATGAGGCGGGTCTTGATGACCCAGATGGGATTTGTGACGACGGTGCTGCTCGCGCCGGCTATGATGGACGACCAGAAGTTGACGACAAAGCTGTTTTCTGTGCAGTATCCTCGTCAGCATTCCAACAGCCGTCTTTCTTTCCGCTACCGGGACAAGTCCAACACCTACTGTGGTATTCGCCCAGGAACGTCTTGGTCCTGTTGTAGACGGTAAACCACACGGCCCACGTCGGCAAGTAGCCCATTATGATTGGGCCCAGGCCCCTGTACATTCCCCTCAACCCTTCGTGCTTCCATATCACCCTCGCCGTGCCGACCAGACCCTTGTAGACCCTTGGACGACGTGTCCCTTGTGCTGCTTGTGCCGCCGCAAACCCCCCTTGTGCCTGCAGCTTCGTCTTGATCACGTCGAGCGGGCAGGTGACGATACCCGAGGTGAAGCCGCCTATCGCGCCGGCGAGGGCGTTGAACTGCGAGTCCGAGGCGTGGACGGCCCATCGCTCCTCGAAGGTGAGCCCGATCGGGTCCGGCATCGCTCCGGCGAGGATGGACGTCGCCGACCCGACGACCCCTTGCCCCTGCGGAGCGGCAGCCAAGTCCTCTGCCGGATGAGACTGCGGGACCTGCGACCGAGGCAGTGCTACCCCATATTCCGGCGGCGGCGCGGGCGCTGGTTGTGCGTGGGCAGCGAGGCGCCGCTCGTTGTGAGACATGCCGCTTGGGGGCAGGGGCACGGTCCGTGATGGGCGGTCCGCCAGCGAGTCTGGTGTAGGTTCGCGTGGTGCGGACGGCGGGGTGATATCATCGGGGGGCGGTGCCCAGCGTGGTTGCGTCTGCGATTCCCTCATGTGCCAGTGTGCGGGGAAGAGGCCCGCGCAGGCAGGGGATCGTGACGGCTGCGCCTAACGGTTTTCACGTCCCATGGACCTGGACCCGAGCAGCAGCAGGACGAGGTGTGAGAAGCCGGCGGGATTCGGCTGAGAAGTGTGTGTTGTCTATCGGCCGGTGGTAGCCAGGAGAAAAGGGTTCCAGCACTGGGCCCGTTGCGAGGGTTGATACTGCGTAGTGGAGGGACGGACTCGACAGGACAAATGCGCTTGGCGGTGCCACTGCAAGCGGGTGTGGGCCGCGGCCGTGGGGGACTGATTGTTGAGAGTGGGCGGATTGCACAATCGAGCGACCGGACGCTGCGGAGTGCCGGGGAGATGTCAGCGAACCTGTTGATTATTGATGGGACCCGCTGCTGGGCCGAACGAGACGACTTCGAGAACAGCTGATGGCAGCGCTGGCAGAGTTTACCGAGGTGTCCGGGGCCGAAGTCGTAGTCGGGTTATGTCGCATGCTCGCTCCCAAAGAGGAACTGTGTAAGCAGTGTGGGTTCGCGGGTCAACTGTATCATAGATCCTTAATTCGACTCTCTGTCTCCAGATCCGCTGTGTGTTCACTGTCAAATAAATTGCCTTGCTGTGTATTGTGTCAAAGGGTTTCCGCTGTCTGTCAACCCGGTGCTCGATTTCCAGTTGTCCAAGCTTGAGTTAACGTTAACGTTATCCGTAACTATCTGCCATCATCCGAGTTTCTGGTCCATCAATTACCTCATCGCGCCACGGGGGGTTGACCAGGTTTGACAGGGTTTGTAACCCATGACGGTATCTTACATGCTGCTGTCCGTCAAAGTTACACCATTCAATTCCTTGGCTTGCATCTTCCAGCCTAAGGCACCAACTCAGGCACCAACGGATTGGCCCGGGTGAAGCTTCGCAGCTCAGGTCGACCTGCCGTCTCTGATTTCGCGGCAATTTGGAGGCTCGATTCAGTTTGGTGACGAACGTCGCGAGAAGCTCACCCAACGTCGCCCCGCGCTGCAGCGATATCAACAGCCGCCACCATGATTCCCGGCCTCGCTCCCTCCTTCTACAACACCGTTGCCAAGCGGCCATGGCTCCAGAATATGCTCATGCCGCTTGCCAACTGGTACGTTAACGCGGCCGGATACCGTCAGATGGGTCTCAAGTGAGTACAGACAGCCCTACGTCCCCGCGATCCATTGGACCCTCCCTCCCTTCTGGTTCTGATCCGTCATTTCCTCCTTCCAGAGCCGACGACCTCATCCTCGAGGAGAACGAGACGGTGCTCAAGGCGCTGCACCGGCTGTCGCCCAAGGACAGCTACGACCGCATCTACCGCATCCGCCGCGCCACCCAGCTCAGCCTGCAGCACAAGCTCCTGCCCAAGGCCGAGTGGACCAAGCCCGAGGAGGACGTGCCCTACCTGACCCCCATCCTCGAGCAGCTGGCCGCCGAGGCCAAGGAGCGCGACGCCCTCGACACCCTGGAGGTGCTTAAGAAGCACTAAAATGACGAAGAGGGGGCGAAGGGGATGGAAGGGGTAGGAGTCGTGTGGGTGGGGGGTGAAGAAGGTTGAGAGGTAGCTGAACTGTACTCTATGCGGTGACCTGTCAAGGAGGCGGGCGCTCGTCATGAGGGACAATAGAGGAGGACGGCGCTGTTGTTGCTGCTGTGTGGTGTCTCGAGTTGGGCATGTATGTGTGTGTATAGACTCCGGCTCTGGATTGCTTTCTCAATCGCACCGCTCGCAGGTTTTCTATGTGTGTTTATGTGGCCCCTCCTGCTCAATCCCTGCTGCCGAACAGAGGTGACCCCTTTCTTGAGTGACCTGGGCTTATTGTGTCTTGAACAGTGAACCCTCAAGGCCGGCCGGCTGTGCGGACACGGAGCCCCTTCACAAGAAGTAGATATAATTGTCCATTTTTCTTCAAGCGTTTCATCACGCCCCAGAAATAATGTATGCATCCACATTATTATTCCTCCCCTCTCCAACCGACCGATATACCAGTAATGCAACCGCGCCCCAATGCTATGCAGCGACAACGACCCATTCCGAATCATGTACATACAGAGGCCGAAGGTGTCACCGCCTTGCCAAGTCAAAATAAAGATGTCAGTCCTACACCTCCGTGCCACGCACCGCGCGTGGCCGTGCTCTGCCCGATACCTCGTACAAGCAGCCACCGCTCTGTTGTTCCGTACACGGTATTCGATAACCCTACATCATTCATCACCCACAACACCACCGGAAGCCAACCAGATTAACAGGCTGTGAGACACAACTGGTGCCTCTGCGGCCTAAACTTTTGAGATGAGGGGAAACTGGGGGTCGTGCGAGCAGGGCTCGCCCGGGTGAGTATCTATAAAAGAAGAGAAAGTGAATCATTGACCCGCACAAACGCCTAGCGCCCGGGACGTTTTGATCCAGTGATGTCGGTACGGTATCGTCGGCGGTCATGTGTGCAACAATGAGAGAGAGAGAGAGAAAGACTCTGGAGGCGGCTAAACCACGGGCTCGACCGGGCTCATGTCTTGTGGTCGTCCTTCTCCTCGGTGTCGACGTGCCAGACGACGTAGTTTGGCAGGCCATAGACGCCGTAGCCGGCTCGTTTCGCCATCTTGGCAAAACCTTCCGTCTCGGCTTGGTTCTCGAAGGCGTAACATGGGAAGTTAATCCCTACACGGCATTGTCAGCACGCAGTTGGCCTTCCACAACTTGCTGGTGAAAAGCGGGTGATTTCAAAACTCACCCGATCGGTGGACGTCCGCCTTCACGATAATGTTGACGCCGCCGATGCCGTCCAACTCAATCTCCTCATCCTTGTTGTCCCGCCAGTCGCCCATCAGGGCCATGTAGGTACGGCCCGTATCGTAGTACTTCTTGTAGCCTGGGTCACGGTCAGCTGGGTTCGGGAGGATCAGATAGAGGAAGAGAGACACACCCTCGACCAGGATATCGTCCTTGGACAGCTTCGCTGCGAGCCGACGGGCTTGACTCGAGTCGATCCACGAGTTGTAGTCGACTGTGCATAGTTAGCGGACAGATCATTCGCAGAAGGGATGGCATCTGGTGGGGTGCGCACATCTGCCTTCGATATCGTGGCCGTTCTCGTACCGGTGGAACCACACATCTGCATAATGTCAGCTCATTGTTCGTCGTTCAACTGCTGCCGTGGATGGGTCTGTACGTACTGGGCACCAGCACATCGCGGTCATGGGCAATGAAATCCTCAATGACCGAGTCGGAGCACTGCACAATGTCCACGTCCCGCCAGTACACCCAAGAATGGTCGGGTTTCAGAGCGGTGGTCAAAAGGTAATTCCTGGCTCTGGCCAAGGCCTTGCGCCGCGGCCCCTGGATCTCAAATCCGTGACGGTCATCCACGCCCTGACTAAGTGAAAAGTGGAAGTCCTTCTCGATGATCGAGGCGCTGCGGAAGGAAACGTCGTCTGCGCGCTTTTGAATCCGGTCGAGCTCAGTGGCAAGAATCGCAATGGTTTCGTCGGCGCTGTCGCTGATGAGGAAGGCGAGATCGATCAGGTGATGGGGGTAGCTGAGGTTGGTGAGGAGCTCGAAGTACTTGGATAGGTAGGGAGCGGCATCCTTGAGCGGGGTGAGGATGAGCACTCGTTCTTGGTTCTGCACGGCTTTTGTCGTGGACTTGATGGGGTTCAGGTCGACCCGTTGAATGGTAGACGAGTTGACTTCTATCGGGGCGTGGTGGTTGAAGATGACGGGAGTCCGGAGATGGTCACTCCAAGCTGCGAGTTCCTTCGACGACATCTCGACGGGCGATTTGGACGGCCCCCAACAGTACATACTAGGGAAGCGCAGGATTGCGGTGTTAGCCATAGGGACTGGTTTCGAGAGGGGGGGCAGTGCTCGGAGGAAGAAGGAATACCTTTGCATGCCGGATGCCGAACTGAGAATACCGCGCCATAGTAGTAGTACCGCGCCGGCGAGGGCGACGAGCAAGAGAAAGCGCGTCCTGGTTAGTAGAACCCATATCGCTCTTGTTGGAGGCAGTCTTGCTCTGGCGGCCTTCCAGCTCACGCCGCCCTTCGGGAGCAGCATCTCGAGATGTTCCCGCTGCCCTCAGAGCAAGTGTCAAGCATCAACGGCGCGGCTGGGCCGATTGAAGGCGCTCGCCGGGTGTGCTCTCCGGCGCCGTGGGCAATGCGCCGGGCCAATCCGATGCGACGGCACAAGAGCCAGCGCCGTGGGGGCGGCGCACGGTGTCGAAACAGGTCCGAAATCTGGTTCGACGCGGGGCGCGGTTGTCGTCGGGCGCACCAACAAGGAATCGTGAAAGCTCCGGCCGGTCGTTGCTTGTGTGTGTGTGTGTGTGTGTGTGTGTGGCAGTGTAGCTGCACAGCTGCCGTCGCTGCGTTTGTCGAGGGAGTTCAACAGGATCGGAAGGTGCCCAGTTCAACTCGAGACTCTCTCGCCGAGACCAATGGGAATTGATAGTAACAGAAACCATGCCCACGTCCCGCTTGCGGTTGCTTAGTGCGTATCTGGGCTGGCGGTGGTGGGGCTCGCCTAACGGAACTCCACTGAAGCAGCACATGCATCCAGGATTTCCAAGTTTCAACCTGCTCTGTACTAGTACTCCATCACATGCAATCCACCCAGAGCATATCAAGTTGAATCAGAAATCCAAAGGCACCCTTTTTACTACGACTGCACGTGTTGTTTATATTTCCTCTTCTCTTGATGATTCCAATGTCTCTGCCTCTCCCCTACGAGGAAATATCCACGAAAGGGGTGCAAGTCCGGGACGGCAAGAGGGGTAGCGGAACGGAAAACGAAGCGCAAATACCCGGACTTGACTCGAACGTTCCACAGCCGTGTTCTTCCCGTGCATTTCAGCCCGTCAATTGGCATCTCGCTGCCCAGATTTACAACGCTTGGCTCACGGAACGACCCTCCTCGATGGCTGCTCCCGCCAGAGGTACTGTACGCTCCGTAATAATAAGGAACACGGTACCTAGATGGGACGCCATATTGTCCGCCAATGGCGTAACCGGAGAGACATACCTTCCATAGTTGAGCAGCAATCTTCCTTCGCATACCTGAGTTTGTCAGACTGCAGAGACTGCCCAGCCGCGGGGATGCCTCGCTGTTGCCGGTTGAAACGCATTTCTTTTAACTCACTCAGGGTGTTACTTGATTTTTACCAAACTTCGAGGTGTTGATCAGCCACCCAGTTAAACCCGGCATTCTACTACCGGCATTCCGTATGTAAAGTTTTGCATGGCATGTGCTTCTTTCACACCGATCAAGTTTTGTACTCAGCAATTCAAGCTTGTCTCGGGGGATACGGGACCTGGCCCGGCCTGCAAGCAACAATGCGGCACATCTTTTCGGCTCAATGTTCAAGTTATCCGCCAGTGACTTAGTACTCCGTACCTGCACGCTCCTTCAAAGTTCCAGCCCTTCACATGTCTTGGCGGGCGGCAGGACGACGAAAGACTCAGGAAGCACGATTGGCTAAAGTGCTCGGCACGTGAGCAGGCGACAGAAGCGCGATGACAAGTCGAAGGGCGCGCGTCTCAGAGAAACCGAGCGCAATCGTGCTTTTGCCCAGAACAGGCTCAATCTAGCCACATCCTCTCTTTGTGTCGGTGAGCAACACGGTCAACCTTCGGCAATCAACTCTTGCGAGGAGGGTCTTTACAATTGCTCGGTTTCGAAGGAGTCTTGTCTTCGCTGACACTCGTTCGGTGACGGAACAGTGGCCAACCGCTCGTTACGCCTTCGTCCTCCGCGGTTCGCGCCCCGTTGACTGCCTAGGTATCTTACGTCTGGACGGCCTGGTTGTCTGGGCTGCCTCGTTTAGTGTCGCCTCATTTATCAGCCAGGGCCAGCGCTGAATGTCTGTCACCAATCCAGCTCCACGGGGTTCATTTCGACTCGCTTGGGGTGCTGGCCTCGGGTCAGTCCAGGTGTTCAGGTCGTAGTCATGGCATCACGAAGATCGGCGCGCGTGGCCGCCATGGCCAGCAACGCCAGAATTACTGAGCTCGCATCTCCAGCAGCCCCTTCAGCGCCCAACCGCAAGCGGAAAGCAGCAACGCAGGCTCTGGCGCCGGAGGAGGCAGCCGGCGCGGAGGCAACGCCGTCGACTCCGCGGCGACGACGGACGGTGAAACTGGACGTCGAGGAACCACCGACTCCCACTCCCGACGCCGTGAATCTCATCGCAGAGGCGGCACACACAAAGAAACCCAAACCGGCGGCCGTCACCCGGCTAGCCGACCCCAGCCGCACCAACGCGCTGCTCCGCTCGCCCAAGACATCGCGCATCATAGCCTCTACGCCGGTCGATGCCGCTTCGCCGTCCAAGCTCCGCGCGAACACCCAGCCCACGGCCGAGGCGCCGACGGCAGCTCCCACCACGACGGCCAACATCCTCGAGGAGGCCTGCGCGCACCTCGTCCGCGTCGACCCGCGCATGAAGCCACTGATCGACAAGCACCACTGCCGCATCTTCTCGCCCGAGGGGCTCGCCGAACAGATCGACCCCTTCGAGGCGCTCTGCAGCAGCATCATCTCGCAGCAGGTCAGCGGCGCGGCCGCCAAGTCGATCAAGGCGCGCTTCATCGCCCTCTACAACAACAACAACAACAACGGCAACGATGCACCGACTGTCAACGGCATAGACGCAAACGGTGCCATAACGACCGACATCGACACCCCCACCGCCCCCTTCCCCACCCCAGCCGCCGTAGCCGCCACGCCGCTCGACCGCCTCCGCAGCGCGGGCCTCTCGCAGCGCAAGGCCGAGTACATCCAGGGGCTTGCCGCGAAATTCGAGGCCGGCGAGCTGACGGCGCAAATGTTAGCGGAGGCGCCGTACGAGGAGGTGCTGGCGCTGCTGACGGCGGTGCGGGGGCTGGGGCGGTGGACGGCCGAGATGTTTGCGTGCTTCGCGCTCAAGCGCATGGACGTGTTCTCGACGGGCGACCTGGGGGTGCAGCGCGGCATGGCTGCGTTTGTGGGCAGGGATGTGGCAAAGTTGAAGGCGAAGGGGGGGAGTGGGAAGTGGAAATATATGGGGGAGAAGGAGATGGAGGAGATCGCGGAGCGGTTTAGACCGTATCGGAGTGTGTTCATGTGGTATATGTGGCGTGTGGAGGAGACGGATGTGAGTACCATGGAGTGAGAGGCTCGCCGTGGCGAGGCATGTTGCACATACGATGTATCTACCTACCCGCCTGTCTAGCCTCTGTACATGATCCCGTCGTGGCGGTTTGTGTGTCCGGTCGGGATACACGACGGCTCTTGGGAATGCTCGCGCAACCCCCGTGCCACGTCGTGACGTTTCCTGCTGAAACGGGTGCAAGCAGGGCCGTGGCACCGAAAACAAGCTTCCCGTCAATGCATCGCGACACCCGCCGCCAGCCGATACCACGCTCGCCCAGTTGACAAATCTTGTTGTGGTGTCGCATTCATATGGTATTATCATTCTAGGCATACCTCAAACTAGTACCTAGCACAGTAGGTAGGTGGTAGGTGGAAGGTGAGCTGGCTGGGCATACAGGCTCTGAATATGGACCGGTGACAACTCAGAATCCGGTTCGCTCACGCCAACCGTAGCACAATAGCTACCGGTTCTAAACATGTTTCAGGCGATGGATCGAGGTTCATGCCCAACGACCAACCTAAAGGTCAATAACAGCGCAATGCATTGCACGTCTCCCGCTTACACACTACACCCAAGCATGGCAGTTGTCCAGCAAGTTGCAAGACATCTTTCCTTGTTGGAAAAGGGCGGTAACCCTTGTTACGGCGCATGAGAAAGGCGGCAATGTCGAGAACACTACGAGTAGTACATAAGAGGTACCGTCGATAGTCTTCTGTCACCAACAGCAGCCACGCCTGAGACCTGGGAAAGTGTTGAAGGTAGACGCCCTTCTGCGCTGTAAAGGCTCCACAGCATGTCTAACAAACCTTATGTGACTGTGTAAACGGCAAATTCGCGCCATTGGACCAGCGCATGCAATGCAAGGGAGTGTGTATACAGCATGGCGACAGCACCGCGTTACGCAATCACGCTGGCGCCCGCACACGGTCGTTACACACACGAACACACGACCACACGCACCTGTGTGTACGTGGAAGCACACAGATCCTCGTCCGCCCGTTCACCGTTCGGGATGGCACGCGACGTACGCTGACCGCGAAAGCAGCTGGCCGTGGCCGCAGGGCGAGAGGATACGGAACTTGCCGATTTGCAAGATGGATCCCACGTTTGAGAGCAGGACAGTGATTGACGGAGCGGTCATGAGGCGGTCGAGTTGGTGCAGCACATCAGAGCTGGGGCGCATGGAGATCGTCTTCGTGATTGTGGGGTGGCGCGTTCCCAGATGGGCCAATCAAGAACAAGTCTGCATTTGTATCAGGTGTTGTTCTCTGTGCACTTGCGCTCTGTGTTCCGCGTCCGTTGCTCGGATGCGGTCGTGATTCACTCAGTACGCAGTAGCCGACACTGGACGACTACACATGGGGGGCAAGCGAAACACCCAGAGGCGCCTGGATTTGTTTGGGGACGACGTCATATGCGAAAAGCAAGACGGCCTCTGCAAATGCCCTGTCGTGCTTGCATTGCCCATTGCCGCGTCGGGGGCAGCGATCAACAAATCGGAGTCCAGGGTGTCGCAGTGTCGGTGCGTCCGCGGCGCGCTGCGCCTCCCGACCGTTTCAATCATTTCGAGCACAAAGCCGGAGCGAAAGGGACACTGCAACTCCAATTCACCCATGCCTGTCGATGGAAGGTCTCAATCTTGCCCCAAACGAGATTTGGGTCGTCCCCCTGGCCAGCCACACAAGAGCGCCATCGACGTCGCTGGCCATGCGTGCCATGCTCGGCCGAGGCGGGAAGTTGGAACGAAAGCTCCCAGGGGCTCCATGTTCATCCTAGGAATCCGGCCCACCAAGGTGACACGGTCCTGGCAGTAGCGGCCACTACGCCCACGCCCTCAATTTCCGCCAAGCTCGGATGCATCGGGGACGGTGCCTTGCCTTTGCAGTCGAGGACACGCCCTGCCCTAAAAGAACCAAGATGGCATTTGTAGAATCCAGCCAAGAACAAAAGTCCTTGTTTCTTTGTGCAGAGTGCGCGTATCTGAACATAAATGCATTTTTGGTCCGGATGAGACAAATGGTGACCGCGCTGAAGGCGCCCTTGACGAATTTGGGAGGCCTGTTCGCGTAGCTTCGCTGCCAAGCGTCAGCCAGCCCGCGTGTGGCAGGAGGCGTGCCCGCATCAAATTTGAGACCCACTTCCAATAATTTGGCTCCAATTACCCCTTCCTGGCAGGTTTCTGCTCGTTTTCTCTGCCCCTTGGACCGACCTTGGAACGGGCTTGCTCCTCGACAAGCCACACTGCACCTCTTCTGACCTTCCTGTTTTACATCTCCTCTTTCCCTCCTCTCGTTAGCTTCTGCTTCAATTCACTCGTTTCTGCCCCCCGTGTTGCGCCTCTCCGTGCTTTGGCAGAAGGGAGCAAGAGGTTCGTTGATCTGACGCCGTTGCCCGCCGCGTCATTCTGTTTGTTTTCGCGACTTGAGTAGAGGTCCGATCCCCGAAATTATCTGCCGCATCCGCGTCGAACATCCACCGACCGCGAGGAAATCCGACTTCGTCTCCTGCAGCCAACCACATACCCATTGAAGACGAGGTGCGTTGTTGGCATTGGTCGCGTCGACTTCGAAGCATCCACGGCTCGGAGGGTACCCCAGTGGACGAACGTCGTCGCCGTCTGTTGTTGTCACCCGATTGTCCCCTTTCTCTTCACTGCCACTCCACAGCATCTCCAAGTTTCACGAGTCAGGTCGTCGCAACCAGGCCCATCCTGCCTTCCTGATACGAAGTTGGCTTCAGCGAACTCGCCAGTGACCGGGGACGGGGAGTGGAAACTGAAGAGAAGAAGGAGAGACGTGTGCTGGCGCTCCGTCGCCCTTCCCGCACTGCTTCCTTGATTCCGCTCCTGGTTGCCCTGCGGTCTGGATCGACCCTCCAAACACCAGCTTGACTCATCACGAGCGCCTGGACTCGTGCCCCGCCGCCACATCACTGCACTTGCACTATTTGTTCTTCGTTATCCGCTGCGGATGTTTGCCTTTTGCGGCTTTCCGATTAGGCACCAGTTCTAACCCCAGCGAGTCTACAGAATTCGGCAAAAATGTTTGTCCAACATCTTCTTCCCGCCCTCGTAGCCATCGGCTCCGTTGCGGGTGAGTCGAACCTTCATACAGATGCTGCGAGGAAAGTGAACTGACCATCGCCGCGCAGCCCAAACCCAGACCTGCACAGTCTCGACTACAACTATTCACAGCCAGGCCGATGCGACCCAGCTCGCTGGCTGCGGGACGATTTCGGGCTCCATTGTGATTGCTGGAGATGCGGCCGACAACATTGACCTCTCGGGCCCCAAGAAGATTACGGGCGATGTCACCGTTGAGAACAACGGCAAGCTCACTTCGTTGGCCAGCACCAGCTTGACCTCGATTGGCGGCACCTTCAAGCTGAACAACGTGACCACGCTCACCTCGATCACCCTCAGCAACCTCACCTCGGTGCAGTCGCTGTTGTGGACCTCGGTCACGAAGCTGAACGCGCTCCAGCTTGGGCCCCTTACCCAGGCGGACAACGTTGTCATCGGCGACACGTTCCTCGACACCCTGAACGACATCGCGCTTACCTCTGTCCATGCGCTGGATATCAACAACAACCGTCGTCTCACCAAGTTCACCTCGTCGCTGGAGACCGCGGGCAAGGCAGCGGGCGACACCGTCAGCATTACGGCCAATGGCCTCGACCTTGTGGTGGACTTGTCGAAGCTGGTCTGGGCCACCAACCTGGAGATCGCTAACGTTACGACCATCTCGATCCCCTCTCTCAAAGTTGTCAACGGCTCTGCCCGCTTCGACTCCAACAACTTTGATTCGTTCGCCGCTCCCAATCTGACGCAGACAGTGAAGGGCGATCTCTCCTTCGTTGGCAACTCGAACTTGAACAACGTCTCGTTCCCTCAGCTGACCGCTGTCAACGGTGGTCTGCTTATCGCTAACAACACGGCGCTGCACAAGATTGACTTCTTCTCTAAGCTGCAGAACGTTGCTGGTGCGATCAAGCTGCGCGGCAACTTCACCGAGTAAGCCTTGCCTCCACTCCCCGCTTGCCGCCGCTGTTCTTGGCGTCATTTTATCTCCCGGTCCTAACGGTGGTGTTTCTCTTAGCGTCGAGTTCCCTGCTCTCAAGGTCGTCAACGGCGCGTTCGATGCCTCGAGCACTGGCGATATCCAGAAGTCGTGCGACAAGGTGAAGTCGCAAAACGCGGTTTCGGGCGCCTTCCACTGCGAAAGCAACAACGCGCAGGCCAACCAGGACACCAACGGCACCACCACCGGCGGCTCTGGCGGTGGCGGCGGCGGCGGCGGCAGCGATGGCAAGGGTGAGAACAGCGCCGCCGGTACCGCTTTCAACGCCGCGCTCTTCGGTCTCGTCGCTGTTGCCGCTCTCGCCTCGGCGCTCTAAATTGGCTGACGGAGGTGGATGGATGGATTGCCGTGTGAGCTCGGGGTCTTGAAGTGAAGTGGTTTAATACCTCTGGGGCTGGACAAATCGGGAGTTGTTTCTATCTAATTTTTGTTTGGGCCGGTTTTTATTAGCTCAGCTCAGCACACCCACCACCACGACTGCTACTACTACTACTACTCTCATAACCCCCACCTGTCCGCTACTCTTTCCCTTGTTTCTTGAGAGACTGACCCAAACTGTGTCTGGAGTTGTTTTTGTCTGTCACCCGCCTTGCTGCGCCCACTCTACATAGCCCGGAACTGCTAGACTTAATTATCTCTGGAATAGAGACGCTGGATTTCTGCCTGAACTCGCTTCGTTTCTGCCTTGCTTTGCTTCTTGCTCCGTGCCGGCATCTCACTCCCGGCGTGTGACAGAACTGGGCTTGCCTCGGTCCCGCGCCTCCCGTTTGTCTACCTATTTCGGGCTCGACTTGAACGAGATACACTACACTGTGCCGTATGCTAGAGCGGCACGTGTCCGGCTAGACAGACCGACAGGCAAACATAGCATGGAGGGAAACGTGGTGCTCGCGCCACCCGGCGAATTAAGAGGCTAACCGGGTAGGTAGGGGTCTTGGTGATGTAGGCACGGTCTGGCCTGACAGCCCGAACCCCCAACCGCTCTTAAACAGTAGTTCGGATAGGTTAGGTTAGGTTAACCTAAGAGAGTGGCTTGCCATGGCAAGAAGCAAATCGTGGGTTAGGTGCTCATGAAGTGAACATGCTGAACCTTATTCGTCGATGCGGGTTGCGAAAGAGGGCAAAGTAAACTGATAGGCTCAGTGGAGAGCATAGAGAGGAGATGCTCTGGGGACAGGGTGCTTGGGTTGATACTGCAAGTTTTGTTTCTGCGTTCTCCTGCTTCATAGGTATGCAACCCTTTCATCTTCCTCTTTTGTAATGGCAAAACCTGGACAGGGTGCAGATACCTTGCGTGACGATGCAGGTACTGTCGACCTGCCCTCTTGTAGTTCGAAATCCTTTCGGTCCTTGTTCACCACGAACTAAACCACAGACGGGGGTAAAGGTCACAGCATGTCGTTGTCACACAGTCCAGAGTTGTCCCCGATATCAATCCACTCCCACCAGCTGCAGTCGGGTGTTACAACTATGGGTACATGTTCCGCCAAGAGTTCAACGAGCAGGTTGAAGGTCGGCAAGGTGTTAGTCAGGGCCTCAACCATCGTAGATGCCGTCCTCAAACTTCTCCTCGTCGTAGAACCTCGCCGCAATCGCATTCCCGTTGAACACCCGCTGCTCCAGCGCATTGACGGCCTGCAACAGACACCGGATCGTTAGCTAAGCTCGTCGTAACCAGCAATCTCCAGACACAAACATGAAGGGATAGCGAATGGGATCTGAGACTCACCCTCAGCGCCGAAACAGCCTCAACGAATTTGATAAACACCTGCCGCCCCTCTACATCCACAACAATCCTCTCCACCCGCCCATACCGCTCACCACACTCCTCGCCAATCTCCTGTCCCAGCCCAGCCTCCACCTCCGCCTCCAGGTCAGGCAAATTCTCCAGCATGTCGCGCAGCACCACCACGACCGACATCTTCCCAAACCTGCCTCCTGCTCCCTCCCCACTTTCCTGACCACTCCCCTGCCCACCACCACCACCACTGGCAACCTGAGCCCTCGACAAAGACTTAGGCGCAATAATCCTCCCCCGTCCCCCGGGCTCCGCAAACCCGCCCCCTTCCGCATCCGGCCGGCGGCGGCGCTTCTCGACCTGCACGCGCAGCGCAGACTTGATGCCGCCCCCCGACGCGCCCAGGCCGGCGCCCTTGGTCCAGCCGTACTTGGCCATCAGCCGCTGGGCAAAGCCCTTCTGGCCTGGTAGTCTGGTGGTGGAGGCAGGGGAGTCGGCGGATTCGGGTGGTGGGGGTGGAGGGAGTGGGATGGAGGTGTAATCTACTTCGGGGTCGTAGTCGTCGTCAAGATCCATTGCGTCGGCGGGTGGGGGTGGAGGTGGTGGGGGTGGGTTGTTGTTGTAGCGCACAGGGGCGCGGGAGATGGTGCCTGTGGTGTCGGTGGGAGGGGGCGGTGGTGGAGGAAGTGGTGCTGTTGCTGACGGCGGCGGTGGCGGCGGAGCTGCGCCTGACATGGTCAGGCGGCGAGCATAGGCGTCGTCGCCGGTTGCGTCGTCTGTGATAGGGGCAGTCGCGCGGGGAGGGGACATGGGCGGCGGCGCGAAGGTGAGCGATGCCGGGGGCGCGAATTGGTCTACAACGTCAGCACCGCTATCAGTACCCGAGAATATCAACGGAGGGGATAACAACTCACTCCCAAACCTAGGCCTCTCCTCCTCCTCATCCTCCTCCCCACTGCCCCGCTCACTGCCATAGCTCCCACTCCGCGCCCGCCTCCGTCGGTGGGCGTACAGCACGGCCTTCCAGTCGCGCACCTCGCGCACGCGCTCCTCGCTGCGCAAGTACTCCTCGACGTTGGTCGGACGCGCCGGGTCGTACAGCTCGTCCCAGTCGGTCTCGCGCGGCGCGTCGTCGGCCTTCTTCTTGCGCTTGCGGCGGCCGCCCCGCTGGCGCTTCTCGCCGCCGCCGCCGCCGCCGCCGAAGAGGTACTCGTCGTCTTCGGTCGCGGCCCAGTCGGCGAGGGTGCTGCGCGCCGGGGCGGCGGCGGGCGCGGGCGAGATTGTCGCTGCGGCAGCGGCAGTGACTGGGACGGCGGGCGGTGCCTTGGGAAAACCGGGCTTGGGTTTGGTCGGCTGCTTCACTTGCGGGCGGCGGATGGGCTGGAAGCGGAGGGCTACAGTTTAGGTTAGTGACTGCCACGCAAGACACAGGGCAAGTTGTCGGCCAGAAGTAGACATACCCGGGTCAATGGCCTTTTTGGCCGATCCGCCGTCCCCGTCCTTGAACAGCACCGGGTCGCGCGAGATGGACGCACTGTCCGTCTCGAGCAGGTTCGCGTACAGCGACATGCCCGTCCGCGGCGGCGGGGCTGCCATTGCGAATATCTGTCGTCACTCCAGATCGAACGGCGTGTAGGAATGGGCACAATTCGTTTCGCGTGGAGGAAGTGGTCGCGCCGAAGCTCAGCCTTGCACACGAGGCCGGAGCATGGTAGCTCTCGGGAATCACTAATTTACTGAATGAGTCCCGTCTGTAGTGGGGCACTGCTGCTGAGCGTGGTGTGCCGGCACTGTGTCGGTAGCGCCGAGAGCACTGTCTATAGCACCGCCCAGTATCAAATCCCTTTTGCGTCAATACACAGGAGCTCTAACTCGTGTCGTCCGCTGTAGGTTCGAGCCTACGAATATTTCCCATACAGTCGTTTGAGATCCTATGAAGACACGTGCATGACGATCATGATGATACACACTTGAATCCTCGCTGCTTACGCCAACGCCCTCCCCTGAGTCCAGCAGAATAACTGATAAGTCCAGATCGCTCTTCTTTTGAAACTGCCTCCTTCCCCCGGGTATCTTCAGTATTTCCTCTCCTTAGGCAGTTTCTTCGCCTCCAACAGCTCCACATCCTTCTTATCGTAGTAGTGCCCGCCAAACTCCGACAGCCACTTCGCCTCGACCGGAATCACCGACCTCACATACTCGCGCGACGTGACGACAAGCTCGTGGTAGATGATGACCTTGGGCGGCGGGTCAATCGACTTGACCACACTGCTCGGGTGCACATAGACCGTCATGTTGTTCTTGAGCGTGCGGTAGCCGTCCCCGCCTCTGTTTAGGCGCGCGGCGTTGAGGAAGAAGGCCGACGTCAGCGCGCGCAGCACGGGCTGCATGTTGGCGATGCCCCCGCACGTCGACGACGCCGGCGCGTCGCCGTCGACCAGCACGCGGTCGCACAGCTTGGCCAGCTGGTCGCGCACGTCGCGCGCGCGCGTGAGCGAGCGCTGCGTCAGGAAGTTCTCCTTGGCCCAGATGGGCGAGTAGTCGGCCTCGACCCACTGGTTGTACACGTTGAGCAGCGTGAGGTGGTCCCCGCCGTCGCGGACCGTAAACCGCGCGCGCGCGCTGTCGGCGTGCACCTTCTTGTCCTTGGGCCGGAAGAAGAGCGTGGCGACCTCGCCGAGCATCGACACGACGGTGAGCACTTCCTCGACGCATCCTTCCTGCGTCGCCGCGATTAGGGCTTTCGCCAGCATCGGCTCCGCGGGGAACTCGCCCATCTGGCGACCGACGCGCGTCAGCGCGCCGCCGCTGTTGAGCGCGCCCAGCGCGTACAGCATGTTGAGCGACTTGATGAGCAGCTCGGTGGGAGGCGGGTCGAGGAAGTCGAACCCGAGCAGGTCGTCGATCCCCAGCGCCTTGAGCTGCAGCACCACGCTCGACAGCGACGTCCGCTGGATTTCGGGCGTCGGCGACTCGTCCATCTCGCTGAGGTACGCAAACTTGGTGTACAGTCGGAAGCACTTGCCAGGCCGCACGCGACCGGCACGGCCCATCCGCTGATTTGCGGCTGCACGCGAGCATGGGACGACGGCGAGCGTGGACTGCCCCGTTGTACCGACCGGGCTGAAGGTGTTCTCTTTGACGTAGCCGCAGTCGATAACATAAACGATGCCGTCGATCGTAAGCGACGTCTCGGCGATGTTGGTAGAAAACACGACCTTGCGCGCGTTCGGGGGCGTCGGCTCGAAGATCTTGGCCTGCAGCTCCGACGGCATGTTGGCGTAGATGGGTAGCGCGATGATCTCGGGAACTCTGCTACCAAGCTTCCGTTTAATCTCTTCTACCCTTTCACACGCGCGGTCAATCTCCTCCTGGCCCGTCAGGAACACGAGGATGCCGCCCTCAGGCTGGGTGGCGTGGATCTGAAACACGGTCACTAGGCTGGCTTCTAGGTAGTTGCTCTCCGGCGCCGACGTGTAGTACACCTCCACGGGGTGCACGCGGCCGGGCACGTTGAAGATGGGCGCATCGTCAAAGTAGGCGCTGAACTTCTCGGCGTTGAGCGTCGCGGACGAGATAATCAGCTTCAGCTCCGGCCGGGCCCGGGTCAGGTCCTTGATCAGCGCCAGAAGGATGTCAGTGTGCACCGTCCGCTCATGGGCCTCGTCGATCATGATGGCCGAGTAGCCCTCGAGTGTCGGCGATGTGACCATCTCTCGGAGCAACATGCCGTCCGTCATGTACTTGAGAATGGTCTTGTCGCTGGTGCAGTCCTCGAACCGGATCGAGTACCCAACTTCGTGCCCTACCCGCACTCCCATCTCATCAGATACGCGGGCGGCCACGCTCATGGCGGCTACTCGACGCGGTTGTGTGCAAGCGACCTTCATGCCGTCCTTGGTGAAGCCGGCCTCGTGCAGGTATTGTGGTATTTGCGTCGTCTTTCCCGAGCCGGTCTCACCCACGAGGATGAGGACCTGATATTCCTTGATGGCGTCGAGGAACGCATCGCGGTACGCGTAGACAGGTAGGCTTTTCCGAACCTCCTGAATCGTCTTGTGTGCCTTCTCGGCCGCGTCGATCTTGTCCTTCAATATGCGCTGTTCCTGCGTCAAACCGTCGTTCGGCTGGGCATATTTGGCTGCGTCGCGGACAAATGTGATGGCATCCTCGTCCAGCAAGAAGTCGTATTCCCCCGCATCCTCGCGCTCGCGGCTCTGGATCTGCGCCTTCGCCTTGACCGTCTGCTCGCGCTCCCACTCGTCGTACTCGGTGACGTGCTTCTCGTTGCCGAACTCGTCCCGCTCGACGTGGCGCTTGTAGAGCGCGTCTTCCTTCTTCTTGCTGTCCGCGCCGTACTGGTCCGGCAACCGATAGCCGTCCTGATAGTCGTCGATGCGGGCGCGTTCCTCGGCCAGGCGCAGGATCTCGCGGTTCTTGGCAAACTCGGCCTTCTCGCGCTCCGACAGGCGGACCCCTGACCGCAGCTCGGCCGTCTCTTCGGCGACTTGTTTTCGCAGCAGCGCCAGCTTCTCAGCTTCTCTCTTGGCTAGGTACTGCTGGCGCGACTTGAGGCGCAGGTCAGTCATCCTGGGGTCCTCCTCGCGTCGTGAGCCGCCACGGTCCGTCGTCTTCGAGCTGCCGCCTCTGTCGCCGCGCGGTGACCTGGAGCGCTGTCGGGGCGAGTCGTCGCGGTCGTGGCGCCTACTCTTGTGTCGCCGTGGTGACGTCGAGCGATCGCGAGACCGGTCGCGTTTGCGATACTTCCGTTCCCTGTCGCCCCTGTCGTCTTTTGATCGTGGCGCTGGCTCATCGTCCATCGGGACGAAGGCATAGCGTTTGGACGACATGGTTCGAGGGCGTGTGCGGGGGCCGTGCAGCTGCTGCGTGTTGCTTGTCGGTCCAACAGTCGCAAGACAGCCAGCCAACTTCTAACAGGAGGTTGGCCGTGTCACGGTGCCAGTCGTCGTGAAGCAGCCCCCATGTCCCGCAAATCCTTATCTTATCGCACTGCAGCAGCACCCTTGCTCGGTGCCCCGCCAGTGATTTCACATCGCTCGACTTTCTGCCTCGAGACGCATTACCATCTGTCTAGAGTACCTGAGTGCACCATTACATTGCACGATGCTGTCAGTATCAGATTTCTTGACTCTCATTCTCGAGGTAAACCCTAAGCTGCACTGGTGTCGGAGGCCATGTACACTTGCCCATGCACGACACGCCCTTTCCCTTCGCTTTCAGCGCTTCAAGAGTGACTTTCTCCTCTGGCTATTGTTTTCCCTTTGATCTCCGCCTAGCCTTCTGATTACATCACCTTATATCTCAGACAGACAACCACATCGTGGTAGCCGTGCGGTAGGTAGTAGCAGCAACAGCAGCAGGAGCAGCAGCAGCAGCGATGTAACCTTCAAAATTTAGACCCCACTCGTCTCTAAACGGCAGGCAAAGCCTGGATGACACAATCGCCGTAGCGTCGCGCCGATGAAGCCAGCGGCACTTCCCATGGACCCCTGGCGATCTCGGAGCTCCAGGTTCCTTACTCTCTTTCATGGCAGATAACACAACCACCTACCTAATTCCCTCCTTCTACTAAGCAGCAGAAGCCGTTTCGATTGCCCGTGGCATGTTAGACTCACTTTTGCCGTTTTTGGGGTTTTCTATTCTGAACCTGCCCGGATTTAGCGAGACGCTGTGATACCCATCATCATTATCTCTCATTGGACTTCGAAACGCGGCAGCCACACACACACACACACACTATGGCTACATCAACGTTACAATCGGCCATCCAGGGCGCGCCCGCGTCCGTGGCCGTGATTGTGCCCTCCTGCCCGCATGCTCTCACCGTCACCTACAAGGAGCTGGTCTCCGAGGTGGGCGCGTTCCAGCAGAAGCTGGCCGCGATAGGCATCGCCCAGGGATCGCCCGTTTCCATCGCCACCGTCAACTCGTACGAGTTCATCGTCTCCTTCCTAGCCGCTTCCTGGCAGCGCGGCATTGCTGCGCCCCTGAATCCTGCATACAAGCAAGACGAGTTCGAGTTCTACATCGACGATGTCAAGTCGGCCATCGTCCTTGTGCCCAGGGGTGCCTATCAGAGCGCCAGTCCAGCCGTGAAGGCGGCTCAGAAGTTCAACGCCGCCATCGCTGAGTGCTACTGGGATACCTCAAACAAGGAGGTAGCCCTCGACGTCAAGGAGCTCGGTCAGCTGCAGGGCAAGCCCAGACAACCCGTGCTGAAGCCCGAGCCTGAGGACGTCGCCTTAGTGCTGCACACCAGCGGGACCACGTCGAGACCCAAGGTCGTGCCCCTCTCGCACCGCAACCTGACCCGGACCATGCACAACATCCAACAAACCTACCAGCTCACCGCCGCCGACCGCACCATGCTGGTCATGCCGCTCTTCCACGTTCACGGCCTGCTGTGCGGCCTGCTCGCCCCTCTCCTGTCCGGCGGCTCCATGGTTGTCCCGTCCAAGTTCTCCGCCTCCGACTTCTGGCGCGACTTCATCACCCACAAGGCGAACTGGTACACTGCCGTTCCCACCATCCACCAGATCCTGCTCAAGAACCCGGCGCCAAACCCGCTCCCGGCCATCCGCTTCATCCGCTCGTGCTCCTCCCCGCTTTCGCCCACCGTCTTCCACGCGCTTGAGAACACGTACAAGGCGCCCGTGCTCGAGGCCTACGCCATGACCGAGGCCGCCCACCAAATGACCTCCAACCCGCTACCCTCGGTCGGCAAGCGCAAGCCCGGCACCGTTGGCCTCGGCCAGGGCGTCGAGGTGGTCATCCTCGACGACGCCGGCGCGCCCGTGCCGCAAGGGGGGGAGGGCGAGATCTGCATCCGCGGCGCCAACGTCACGCGCGGCTACCTCAACAACGCCGAGGCCAACCGGACCGCCTTCACGGCCGACGGCTACTTCCGCACCGGCGACCAGGGTCGCAAGGACGAGGACGGCTACGTCGTCATCACCGGCCGCATCAAGGAGCTCATCAACAAGGGCGGCGAGAAGATCTCGCCCATCGAGCTCGACAACGTGCTCACCCGCCACCCGGCCGTGTCCGAGGCCGTCAGCTTCGCCATTCCCGACGACATGTACGGCCAGGATGTGGGCGTCGCGATCGTGCTCAAGAACGGCCAGCGTTTGCGCGAGGATGAGCTTAAGGCTTGGGTGGCGGATAAGTTGGCCAAGTTTAAGGTGCCCAAGAAGGTGTGTATCCCTTCAACCGGATTTAAGGCCCCCGAGTCAGATCTTTGGCTGGAAGTGATGGATCTCAGCGCAGGCATTTTGCTAACCACTTCGCTCCGCAGGTGTACTTCACCGACGTCATGCCCAAGACGGCTACGGGCAAGATCCAGCGGCGCATTGTCGCCGAAACCATGCAGAAGCAGGAGGGCCGGCCAAAGTTGTAGACGTAAACGCGTATGTAGGAGACAGGGCGCAGAGAGTTAGAGCTTTGCCATATACCAGATTATGTACGGATAGACAGAACATGAACCGACACAAAATTATTCTCGGATGCCTGTGCATGGAGTCTCGAACGCCATCGTCTAGGAATTCCCAACCGGAGGTCCTCGCTGCTCTCGACAATGAATCGTCCCGTCGGTTACCGAAATGCTTAGTTCTGACCAGGCGGCACAATTGGTGCCGTAAATGCAACTTGAAACTGCGTCCCACATCAGACAAAATCGTACAGGAAAACCGTAAGAACACACGGCTAACCAACCGAGTCCACTGCTCCCATTCCGAATTCCGCTTCAGCTTCTGCATAGCTAGAATACACCAAAATGTACCACACTCCCACACAAAAGTCCACCTGTCGATTCAACAAGGCGGTTTGAGGCAAAGGGAAAGCAAAGGTCAGACCCCGAGTTGCGCCTCCACTGCTTATGCCTGCAATCATCACCTCCTCGCCCACCACAAAATCCCCTGTCATCCTATTCTCTCCGCCAAACATATGTTATGAGGCGGCAGTTGATCGTCCCGGCCTCGTCCACACCGCCTCCCCACCTCAACGCAGGGTAGCAGAAAGCAAAAAAAAAAAAAAACATTACCGCACGTCTATCCATCCAGCACCACCACTGCCGCCACAAAATAGAACCCCGGATGCCGCCGCAAGCATGTCTGTCTCACGCGACAAGCCGGGTTCAGACCGAACAGAAGCAAGCGAGCGAGCGATCCCCGCTGTTCAGATCCCCCACCACGGCAGATACGCCTGCGCGACCCTCACCCGGCGCCAGTCCTCATCTCGGCCATCCACATCCACACCGACAACAACGCGACGTATCCCCGCCGCCGGCTCCCCCCTCTAGAAGAAGAAATACGCCAGCAAGAAGCTCAGCAGACACAGCACCGCCACAAGCTGCACCGGCACGCCCTCCGTCCCAGTACTAGCCTGTGGCCTGTCCGCCTGCGCAAGCTGCTGCCGCGTCTTGTCCCCGCTCTCTTGCTCAGTAGATGTAGCAGCAGTCTTGCGCTGGCGCAGCACGCCGCCGGCCAGCTCCTTGTTTAGCGAGACGATGGTGGCCTCGGCGCGGGCGAGCTTATCGGCCAGGTCGTCGTAAGTCTCGTGGGCGGCGGCCTTGACGGAGGCGGCGACGGCGGCGGGGGCGGCGGCCAGGGTCGCGGCGGCGGACTGCGTGGCGGGGGCTGTGGCGGGCTCGGCATCGCGCGGCTCCGGGGAGGAGCCGGCCTGCGTGGTGGTGCTGTCCTCGAGGAGGGTCGTGTTGTTGCCGGCATCTTCCTGCGGCGAGGAGTAGGCGGGGGGTGCCGTGTCGGGCGTGGCGTCGTACTGTGCGAGGGAAGGGGGCGTTAGCATAAAAAAAAAGGAAGGGATGAAGAGGAGGGGAGATGGGAGGAAAGGACATACCCCGTTTGCGACTGACCGCCGGATCGGCGTAGCGACGGGCTGTGACGGCGCGTCCTGCGATGGCGCGAGCCACACCACGCGGATCTTCTTCTCCTGGATCGCCGACCTGTCGACCGAGTCCCACTGCACGGGCTGGTTAGCGAACTACGTTGCGTGCCCTCGAGCGAGCGGACCCTGCACCCACGATTTGCGACACGTTGTTGAACTCCTTGTCGCCGGTGATGGTCACGGACTGGACCAAAAACTTGTCGCGGCACTTAGCATCCATCGGCGGTTCCTGCTTCATCGCCTGTAGAAGCACTGCAGCAGCGAGGTTTAGCGACGGCGTGGTCTGGCGCATGATGAGCGCAAATCAAGGGGGGCGGTGACGAACCGGACACCTCGACTTCATGTCCCGGCTCGATGCGGCCGGAGTTGGGCCGGACGCAGTATCTGTGGACTGTTAGTTAACCTCGGAGTCCGGCGGACACGGGCGGGCGCGGCCCGGCGCGGCGAGCACGTACTGCTTGGGCGCGGTGGTTTTGACCTGTAGACGTCAGCAACGGGCACCACGCGCAGGACGGACTGGTGCTGGCTAGTTACCTTGAAAGCGACGGGCGCAGAGTTGGGGTTCTTGATCTTCAGCACCTGGGCAACCTCGACCGTGAAGGGTCCTGGCTATGGTCAGACGGGGAGCTCGAGAGCACTTCGGACGGAAACAGGCGTACTGCGGAAGCCAAGCTCCAGCGGATCGATCTCGACGGACATGATGGCGATCCTGTTCTCGCACGCACGTGAGGAAGGTTTTGGTTGAAGCGCGGGCTGGGGCTGAGGTAGAAGAGGCGGGCGGCTTTTGACGGATGCTCTCTAAAGTAGGTAGCAGGCAGGGAGGGAGGGACTCGCTCGGCTGACGGGGGATGCGCAGGATAGAAGTTACGTGGACGTGGAAGAGAGAAAGTCGAGGTGCTGCTTGCGTCTGGATGAGAAAGAGAGGAATAACATCAATAGGTGTGGTCGCAGGCTGGCCGGGCAGTTGGTGTCCAGTTGGTAAGAGCGTGTGAAATGTGTTACGACATTCCGGGCACGTCGACGGCAAAGCTGGCCTGGGCCAGGTTGACCCATTGCGCTGTCTCGCTACGGACAGCCCCTGCTACCGATCGCCCAGCGCACCCCGGCAGCCCCCAGCCCAAAACCCGAACCCTCGCCCAGTCGGTAATGACCAATCAAAATGAGTGGGGAAGCTGAACAAGTCCCAATGACGTGCCCCCGCCTCGCTGCCTGGAAGTGCTCCCACCACTTCGGCATCCCTTCACACTTCATAGGAGATGTTGCTTGAGAACCCAATGAACCGCGTGTGGCACTCGTTTTGTCGAGATACCACTGGCTAAAGTGGAAGTCTTGATCTCTTGCTGCTTACACTCCCCATCCTGCAAGAAAAGAAAGCGCTCGAACCGTGCACGTCCGAGCAAAAGCAAGCCCCGGCCATCATCGTTCTCATACGTGATTGTTACAAGTTCCTGGTCCCGGGCTCCTGCAGTTCCATGCCCCGCCATCAGCTCCAGCTACGACACTCCGGGCTGTAACCCAACAACTTGGCACCAACTCGCGACAACCACCAACCAGCCTGTGCCTGTGACCTAGAATTTCAACTCATCGCCCTCATCCAACGGATACCGTTAGATCGCTACGATGACGACTTCAGACCTTGACCTCTTGCTCGAGATGGGCTTCGAGCAGGCGCGCGCTGAGCTTGCAGTCAAGAGAACCGGAGGCTGTAAGTAAACCGGCGCAATGCTACAGTCAACCTGCTCGTGTTCGTTTTCTGATGCAATATACAGTGCAACAAGCTCTGAACTGGTTGGAGGAGAACCAAGACAAACCTCTGGATGAGTTGCAAGCAAACCAGACTGCCGCCCCCGCTGCGGCTTCTGGCGAGGAATCCGCAACCCCATCGGGTGAGACGGCTTCCTCGCTCGTATGCAACGAGTGCGGCAAGAAGTTCCGCAATCACGACCAGGCCTCGTTCCATGCCTCCAAGACGTAGGTTTTGGAACCAAAAGAATGGTTGCCCATGTACACACCTCACGCTAACTTCGCCCGCAGCGACCACACCGACTTCTCCGAGTCAACCGAGGAGATCGCGCCGCTAACAGAGGAGGAGAAGAAGGCCCGGTTGGAAGAGCTGCGCCAGAAGTTACAGGAGAAGCGGGCGAATCAATCCGTCGTGGACAAGGAAGAAGCCAAGCGAAACGAGGTTTGTCGTTCACTGAAATTTACAACCGGCAAGGGCAGCGCCGACTCACACACTTTAGCAAATCCGCATGAAAGCCACCAAGGAGTCCCAGGACATCAAGGAGGAGCTCGTGCGCAAGGAGCAGATTAAAGAAGCCGCCAAGAAGCGTCAGGAGAAGCTCGAGGACCTCGAGGCCAAGAAGCGGATCAAGGCGCGCATCGAAGCCGACCGGGCGGAGCGCAAGCGCCGCGAGGAAGACGCCAAGGCGATGCGCGAGGGCAAGCCGCTACCGACGCAGACGACCGCCCCGGCCGCCCCCACCGCTGCATCCTCCGCGGCGGCTGGAGCGACATCATCCGGGTCGGCAGCCGCCGTGGCGCGCTTGAGGCTGCAGACGGCCAAGGGGAACCTCGTCAAGTCGTTCCCGAGCGAGACGACCCTGTTCGAGGTCGCCCAGCAGATCGAGGCGGAGGTCGGCGCGCCGATCAGCAGCTTCTCGCTGACGTTTCCGAGGAAGACGTTTGAGGCGGGGGTTGACTTTGGGCAGACGCTTGCGGAGGCTGGGTTGACGCCTAGTGCGGTGCTGGTTGTGAAATAAAGGGGCAGAGGCTCGTGAGGTAGATAGAATGGGACGGGGGTGGGATGGTGCGTGCATTGTCTGAGACAACGCTCAACCTGTCTATTGACACTTTGATTCGGGAACACGGCCCTTCTCAAGACTGTCGATCACGGCGTTGCCTGGTGTTGCGCACAGTACCTCCATGATAATAAGAGTCCGAGGATGGGGTTCTATTACCCCACCTTAGCTAGCATCGCCCATCACGAATCCGAAGTGTGCATCTGGTGTGAACTCTCCGTCTCACAAAGGGCGTACGCAAAACATGGCACTCAACGCCCTTGGTTCTACATACACATCCTCCGCATGTGGAGCTAGGGATACATCTGTAACGTCCTGATAACCTGCCCCAGCGGCTTCAGTTTAGTTACATGAACAGAACCAAGACCCCGCATTCTCCATCACCCATCGTGAACAGGGATTCTCCGCGACCCCATCCAACAAGAGCGGTATCGCATTGCCCGGCCCGCCAGTTGCCGCTCACTAACACTCCATACCCGTCGTGCGTTTCCAATCGGGCATTTCAAATTGCCCGGCTCAGAGCATAAGACTGCCTGCCCGTATCTGGCTTCACTTGCTCCTTCCTCTGACATACCGAGCTCATGGCATCGCATCTCCGTATCCTCTCCACCAGAGCACTCTTCCAATCTTGCAACAACTTGCGCTGCAATTCCGCCTCTTCGTCTCTCTTCCCCAAGAACGGACTGATTCCCCGCCGTACACCGCCGACCCCACGCCGTCTCTCCCCACTCACGCTCACGCAACGCAACACCATGGCCACCGACGCTGCTGCTGCCGCCGCGCCCAAGAAGGTCGAGTGGCTGGTTGTCATTCCCGACTTCCCCGGCGCGCAGGAGAAGCGGTTGGAGGTGCGCTCGTACGTACAACTTACAACTCTTCTTCTTGGTTACAATATACGGGTACCGTAGGCTAATATTGAATTTGTGCACAGGCAACACTTCGCCGGCCTCGGCCCGGCCAAGGAGTCCGGCCTGTTCCAGATGGGCGGTATGTTGGCCCCCACGCCGTCACAACTCCACGGCTGCGCCCGCTCGTACTGCATGGGCACTGCAGTTGCTGGCGGACGAATTGCTCACCCCTTTCCTTTCGTAGGCGCCGTCCTCAACGACGTCCCCACCTCGGACGACCCGTCGACCTTCTCCTTCGCCGGCAGCACCATTGTCATCCAGGCGTCGAGCCGCGACGAGATCAAGGAGGTGCTGCGCCGGGACGTATACGCCAAGAGCGGCGTGTGGGATGTCGAGAACGTGGGTCTTCCTCTTTCTCATTAAGCCGGACCCGTCTCCTCCACGCAGGTTCTCACTGACGTTCAACGATGTGTAGGCGCAAATGTGGCCGCTTCTGTGCGCCTTCCGCACCCAGAAATAGAAAACAGATTCGAGGATGGGGGATAGAGTGCTGGAGTGAGCCAGCCATTACTGTATCTGCAGTCACTCCATAGACCCGGGAAGGGACAGGCAAGCCGGAGAGCATGTAAATAATGTCGCATACTGCATCAAAAGCCACAAAGCCTCGCCAATGACCACGCTAACCGGCGTCGCCGCCCCTGAAGAAACACCGCCAGATGATCCTGCTCGTAGAACGCCATGCAGCAGCGCAAAGCACAGAGAACCGCCGCGCATAGTCATACAGAACAAACCCCGCGACCTGAACTACAACAGGAGATATAAGGGTCGTCAAGCACCCACTTGCGGAGCTTTCTCCGCCTTCTCGCCGTCCTCCAGCTCCTCCGCGGCCACCCTGAGCTCGTAGTTCAGATCGAAGCACTCGGCCAGAAGCTCGCTGACGCTGCCCTGGCCCTCCGGGATGTCGTTACCAACCATGAACTTGCCGTCCACCCGCATGTTGTCAATTGAGTTCAGCTAAAAGAAAAGGAATGTCAGTCAGTAACCATGCGTTGCTGAAAAGGGGGGGTCCTCATGTACAGAGAAGGAGTGACGAGTAACGCACCTTCATGCTATACGGATACAGCTCGCGCACCGTCCCGACGCCGCCTGAATTCTTGACCTCAATCAAGCACCGCTTCAGCGTCTGCAGCTGGTTGTACACGGGCAGAAGTGCCTCGGACACAGGCTCGGACGAGCTCATCAGATAGTAGATGTAGCCGTAGCTGCGGCGGATCAGGTACAGCAGCGTGCGCTGGACGTACAACTCGGCGGGACGGCCGTCCGGGTCGGTCCAGTTGCCGTCGTCGCGCGCCTCGTCGATCTTGTCGAGCTCGCGCTGGAAGTCGTACAGGTCCGTCTCGCGCAGCGACCAGGCCTGCGTGATGGACAGCTTCTCGAGGTCGTTGCGGATGTTGATCAGGATGTTGTACTTGTCCCGGAAGGCTTCGGGGATCTCGCCCTTGCTGTTGTTGCCCGAGTCAATGGGGGTGGTCTCATACGTGGGGGGAAAGGGGAAGGGGGTATTGGGGGACGTACCGCTCGAGCACAATGTCTGACCACATCAGGCATCGCTTCAACAAGTCGGACACGGCGTCGCTCCCGCGCAATTCTTTACCCTCGGCGTCCACAAACTTGCCGTTCACCATGGTGTCGTCGATCTCCTGCAGCTTCGCCTTAAGCCTCTGTACTTCGCTAACGGAGAACTGTCCGCCCTTGTCAGCACACCCTAGCTCTTTGACCAAGTCTCCAGGGAAGGGGAAAAGGGGTTGTTACTTTGGACTTGGTGTTCGCAAGCGACATTGACCGCATGACGGAGATGAGTCTCTCATAAATAGCCTGCAGCGGCTCGTCGAGCTGGTCTAGCTGCTTGCGCAGGTTGGCCAGCATGGACTTGCACAGCGCCTCGCGCTTCGCGAGCAGCTCCACGAGGTAGGGCGAGTGTTTCGCGTCGTTGTTCTTCAATATGTCCTCGAGCCTGCCGAGCGTGCCAGATATGCTGTCCAGATCCTTGGCCGAGAAGAGCCGCGCTTCTGTTAGGTGGTCCAGCAGGCGCTTGATGGTCGATGTCAGGGCGTAGGCTGCCGGGGCCTCAGTCGTCCGCCCGATCGTCATGAAGAATAGCGAGATGAGCTGGAAGCAGCTCTCGAGAACCTTATCCACTTGTTGGTGGCATTGTTTGTTAGCATATCGCAGCCATTGATGGTTGCTGAGTCATTGCTAACGTACGTCGGTTCTCCCCCTTGTGCTCCCCCTGTCGAATCTCGTTCAAGAGCTTAACCTGCTCAACGAGCTGATCGTACAGCGTCATGACATCCTGAGTCCTGATGTACTTTGTCCGGTCTCGTTTCAGAAGAAGCAGGTTGTCTCGGATGACTGTCAGCTTGTCGAGGATCTGGCGCTCTCGCTCGTCTTTCGGCAATGGCACAGCTGGGGTGTCCATCTTGATGTAAAGTTGGTGGTGTCGCGAAGCTCAAGAGGGGATGTCCGTGAGAGCTGGGAAGAACCGTCCGTCCGCGCGGTGAGGAGTTCGCTTTTTTTAATTTTCCCTCGGTGGGATGGTCGGCTTGTCTGCCGCCTGACTGATCGCAACGGTCGATCTGCGTTCAACCGCCCCCTTGCGCCACTTTCCGAGTCGCAGATGTATGGTTCGTGCACGCAGAAACTGGGCAACTCTGAAGCGTGGTCCGGAATGCAGGGTGCTCACAAAGGGTAACCGGTCTGCTGATACTGCAGCAAAAAGCTATCCGTTCGTTGGCTCGTTAAAATACGCTCTCCGTGTTTCCGGGCGCACATCCAAGGTGCAACTTCGCTGTCTCTCGTCCGCGACGTCAATGGTGGGGGAGGGTGGGAAGGTGGGGTGCTCGTGCAGGGGTGCCGGCTATCAAGGGAGGCCCAGACTCGCCAAGGATAGCCCCTCTGCATGGGCCAATCAGTCGCCCGTTGCCAAGACTTCCAGCTTCCAACATGCTCACTCGCCCACCAGCTGTCGGCTTGCAAGCGGACAGCTGCCAGCTGTAGGGCCACGCTATGCTGTTTTCGCAATGCCCACAACTAATTATTTTCCCTCTCGCGAAACTCAAGCTCGGCTCTCACCATCCCACGTCAAGAAAGCCCCTTCGAGATCAGCACCTTGCGCCTCGACCACCACAGTCAAAATGTCTACCGCTGAGCTGGCCACTTCGTACGCGGCGCTGATCCTCGCCGACGACGGTGTTGAGATCACCGTAAGGAAGCCCACTTCCGAACGCTGATTCGAACTCGCGCGAGGTTTTTGGATCGGGAGGAGAGCTACAGACGGCTAATGGTTTCGATGTTCAGGCCGACAAGATCCAGACCCTCATCAAGGCTGCCAATCTCGTCGACGTTGAGCCTATCTGGGCCTCATTATTCGCCAAGGTACGAGCCCACCCGAGGAGGACGACGAATTCGCGATTCGAGCGCGGATGTGCGAACCGAGACGGAAATGGGTGACTGACTGGGACTCTTTGTTGCAATGCAGGCTCTCGAGGGCAAGGACGTGAAGGACCTTCTCTCCGCCGTTGGTGCCGGTGGTGGTGCCGCTGCTGCCCCTGCGGCCGGCGGTGCTGCTGCTGCTGGTGGCGCGGCTGCCGAGGAGGCCAAGGAGGAGGCCAAGGAGGAGGGTGAGTTGCATCCCTACCCGGACACGGTCCCGGTGCTGCTTGGTATGGTCGGGTGACTGACACACTGTTGCAGAGAAGGAGGAGTCGGACGAGGACATGGGCTTCGGTCTCTTCGACTAAAGTGGTGTCGGCGGCTTGGGCTTGGCGCGGGTATGACTCCTCGGGTTCTCTTTGTTCTTCCAAAACTTGCATGGATTTGCGGCGGCTTCTCGCACATACGACCACAGGGAGGGAGGCTTTGGTATCGGGGATTCTGGTTCATCGGCGTAGCTTTACAGGGAATCTGAAGATGCGCTTTTGAGCAATCATGGTTCGCTTGGTTGGTGGCAGCCATTCTGAAGTGTGAAGTCGACAACGATGGCAACTACCAGTCAGCTTCTGAGTTCAATGCCAGTGGCGGCCTGGTTTGAATATCTGCTCAATGGACTATCGACAAACGATACGAACGAATTGAGGGTACATTGACGAGTCCAGTGTTCGGTTCGTCAGGACCTTTGCTTCATATGAGGTTCACGCCGCCTGACAGCAAGCCACACTTCGTCTCTTCTCGGTTACTGCTGTGCATGTAGCTGCGGACCGTAGTCAAGCGCAACAGTTCGTCGTATGGCATTTGGTCGTCCGCATAATTCACATAGCCGGGCAGCCGCCACGAGGAGAACTGTTGGTTTAAAGACGCAACACCAAGTGATATATACTTATCTACAGGCGGCCTTGCATTCCTGCGTCTGTTCCACTTGACAATTTTTATTGTCAAATCTTTCAACTTGATCAGCAGCGCTAGAGGCTTCCTCTTGAAGTCTGTACAGCCTTACTCTGGTATAAGGCTGCGAGGTGAGGCATCAAGGACTCAAATCATGCCAGGGAGTTGCCAGTCTTGGCACACCAGCCTTGTGTCTCCTGACTTGGTGGGGCTGGATGACGAAATGGTTTTCGTCCCAGCCAGCGGGGTATAGACGGATTTCGGCGACTACTTGGAACTTACCTCGAACTGATCGAGCCATATCACCAGGTCATTAAGCGACATTGTATGCGCCGGTGACAAGAGCTAATCGAGCGTGTGTTCCAGGATAGCTTCCAGCAAACAGCCACAAATACCTGCCCTTACCTAGGTAGTGTCTGTAACTTACAAGGAGGCTGCGATTGCGGGGGAGGGGTAACGCAAAGCCGAACAGCTGTGCGGCAGCCAAGTGCCGACGGAATGACCAGCTTAACTTCCGACCTCGCCCTTTGCTTCATTGGGGCGCTGAGCGATGTGATTCGCAGCAAAGTTTGAAACTTACTTCAATCCATTATTGCCTCTTGGGCATGTAACGCAGTATTCGGCCTTTCTTCCCTCAGGTTCTGCGTCGGGCAGTGGCCTCAAACAGTCCGACGACGAGGGAAGCGCTTACTTGGGAGTTCGATAAGCTCAGTGAACCCGGCAGGCTTAATTCGTCGACACGCTCTCGGGTGATGCGTAGGCGTCTGGCCGGGAGCGGATCGGCGAGTTTCGAGAACTAGGAAAATGGTGAGAGTGGCTGGTGACCAAGCAGGTCACAGGGCTGCGCCTCGTACCTCCCGAATGCCGGTGTCGCGCGCACCGGTTCACATCCATCGGGCACAAGGTGGGGACAATCGACGGCAGCGGGCCTCGTGGATCATGCAGTTCCCAGCCCCGTGCCTTTGCCCTCCTGCCACGGTGTTCTCGAACCTTGGAGGGCCCTAGGCTATTGTGTGTGTGGATGTTCCATAAGGCAAATTCCGGGTTGCTCGGTAGTGCGAGAATGTGTCGTCCGGCAGTGATGGGTACACAAGACCTGGCCGCCTTCGTGCCACGGCGCTCTCATATAATCGGGCGCCGGCTGGCATGGAGGGGAGATAGTGTACCGTGTACTGTGTATAGCCTCGATTTTGTTAGCAGATGTTTGGTTTGCCGTCTTCCTGAGAGAGGCGCAGGCTCAACATGCCAGGGTCGAGGTCAGCCGCCTCCAAATCTGTTGGGCGTCACATCTCACCTCGACGAGTGACAAGGCCGCCCCGGGAGGCCCGCATGGGCGCGCGGCTTCGTCCCGGCGGCAACAGGAGTTTCGTTTCGCTTCCTCGCCGTGCCGTTTTCAAAAGGTGCCGCAACTTCGCAGGGAGGATCTGGTCGTCTCCCGGTCGCTTGTCCAGGCCAACATGAGAACTTCATGGAATATGCAGGTGGCTAGAAACGCAGATGCCCAAGTGAGACATCTTGTGCGAAGGCGGCCGCTGCGCCGCAGTTGGTTCGCGGCGGCAGCATGCGACTTCCGAGCTGCTAAACTGCGAGTCATAGCGTAACGCACTCTGTGCATGGGTGCATGCAAGGCCAAGGACTGAATGAGAGGGTCAGCATCTGCGGCTCGTCTGGGTGCTCGCAAGGCAGGCGCTTCTTTCTCACCCCAACCCATGCCCACCTTCCCACCTTCCTTCGGTCCACACCTCAGCCCCCCTCTCATATACGACCCTGCAACTTCCCTTACTCACCCCCAGCAAACAGCCTTCTCCTTCCCACCCCGCCTTGCCTGGGAGGCCTTTTGCACCTTCCACACTTTGTTTGGCGATTTGCGATTTTTTGTTTTCGTGCGATACCCCGGCAGCGAAGACATCTTTCTTTTACCGAGTTTGGGCATTCGCTCTGGTGTGACGACATACACGCAACCCGGCCATGCCTGAGGTGTACCGCGAGTCCCGCTACGTGCGGGAGCAGCGGGACCGGGACGACTCTCCCTCCGACGACGAGGGTTACAAGAGGACCACAGTGCGCCGGTACAAGGTGACGCCAGACCGTGTCGAGCGTGTGGAGCGCGAGGTCGACATCGTCGAGGAGGACCGCCGCTCTCGCTATGCGCCTGCCCCTCGCTCCAGCCGCGACGAAGTCGTCGAGGTTGACCGCCGCGTCGAGCGCGTGTACATCCCTGAGCGTCCCCGGTCCGCATTCGACCCCTCTCCCCACAGTGCCACCTATGTCGAGCGCCAGATCGTTGAGCGCGAGCGGGAGCGCGAACCCAGAGATGAGCACTACACCCGCGTGGACCGCGTCGAGTATCACGGCGATGGCGCCCGGGGCACTGTGGTGGAGCGGGAACGGGTTGTCGAGCGCGACGAGCGCGACCCGCATCATCCGGAGCGTACGCGCACTGTAGTGGAGAGGGAAATCATCGAGCGGGACCGCGAGGAGGACCACCACCACCACCACCACGAGAAAGATCGCGGCAAAGTTGTCTATGAGTCGACCAAGGAAGTTGAGCGGGTTGACCGGGACGAAGTTTACTCGCCCAGGGGTTGGGATCGTCGCTCGTATTGGGACGATGACAAGGAAACAGAGGTGCGTGTGGAAAAGAGGGTTGAGCGCCACGATTCCCATGGCAACGAAGTCCGCCTAGAACGCCGAGTCGAAGAGCGCCGCGAGGAAGGCCCCGATGGTGAGCGTTGGCGCAAGGAAACCGAGTACTACGAGCCCACACAAGGTCCGATCCTCATCCGCCCGCGTGAGCCGAAGATTATCGTGCAAGAGGCGGCCCCGACCACTGTGGTCATTCGCGGGTCGGCACCGGACACCAGGGAAATTGCCGTTGGACGCCGCGAGTCGCGCGATGGCGAGATCTACTATCACCGCGAAACCCGCGAGGTCGGACCTTACCGCGGAGAGCGCCGCGAGGAGGAGTACGCGGTCGCGCGTTACGAAGACGACGATCGGCATCACCATCACCACCACCGTCACCATCACCATCGCCACCATCACCGCGAGGGCTACAGCGACGCGGAGTCCGACGACGGCTACTACGTCAAGCGTACCGTCGTTCGCAAGGAGCGCAGCGACGAAGGCAGCCCGCACCGCAAACGCCATCTCGCCGAGGGCGCTCTCGCTGGAGCCGGCATCGCGGGAATTCTGGCTTCCCGGCGCGACTCCAACGGCGAGTTCCGGCAGAACAGGGGCCGCAAGGTCCTCGCTGGTGCCGCCCTCGGTGCCCTCGGCACGGAGGTCGCAAGGCGCGCGCACAGCGCCTATCAAGAGCGGTACGGTGACGGTGACAAGGAACGCTCGCGGTCCCGCTCACGGCCTCCTCATTCTCGGCTGAAGACCGGCTTGGGGATCGCCGCCGTTGCCCTTGCCGCCGCAGGCGCAGCCAAGTACTACCAGAGCAACAAGATTGAAAAGGAGGAGATGACCCGTGGGCGTGCGCTCCACCGCGACAGCGACAGCGATCGGTCGCCGAGCCGCAAGCGATCTAAGAGCAGGGCCGCATCGATAGCCAAGGTCGGCCTGGGCACAGCCGCCGTCGCCGGGCTGGTTCAGCACTACCGCCACAAGAGCAAGTCGCGGGATGGCAAGGGCCGCTCGCGCTCCCGGCTCCGCACTGGCGCCGAGATCTTGGCTGCCGGACTTGCGGGTGCGGGCGCCAAGAAACTGTACGACCGTCACAAGGAGAAGAAAGAGGCCGAGCACGACCGTGAGCGCGAGCGCGCCTACAGCGATGACGAGTACTACGACCACGAAGGGCGCGACTACCATCGCCGCGACAGGAGCAGGAGCTTGACTCGGTCCGGACCCACGTACCCCGACGGTGACCCTTCCGCAGCTGATCCTGAGCTAGGCATGGTTGAATACGGCGCCCACCCCCTGTACTCGACTCCCCCGTACCCGCCGCACGGTGACGACAGGGGCCGAGCAGCAGCGGGGTATGACTCTGCGGCGGAGGAAGGGGGCCGCAGGCGTCGGAGGGGTCATCGCAGCGGGAGAGGCCGGGGTGAGGACGAATACTCCGCGGACAGCGAGGCGGAGACGGACCACGATAAGAAGGCGGAGAAGAAGCGCAGCAGGAGCAGGCTGCGCGATCTCGCCGCTGGGGCTGCGGCGGCTGGTGCGGCGGCCATTGGTATCAAAAAGTATAATGAGCGAAAAGAAAAAGGGAAAGAGAGGGAGGAAAAGGAGCGTGACAGGGACCGGGAGAGGGACCGGGAGAGGGACAGGGAGCGTGAGCGGGAGAGGGACAGGGAGAGGGACAGGGACAGGGATTGGGAGCGGGACAGGGAGCGTGAGCGGGATAAGGGAAAAGAGAGGGATCGGAGACGTGAGTAACCTACCCCCGAAGCTCGACCTGAAAAGACGACGAGCTAACAATGACAAGGCTACGAAGATGATGTTTCCGGAGACGACTATGGCCATTACCCCCCTCGGCCGGCTTCGCCGCCTCATGCGTCCGGCGGCTTCTACAACCCTCCGCCTCCGGCACCGGCGGCACCTCCGGCTGGCATGAACGGTTTCACTCAGCACCCCAATGTTCCCATCAACGATTTCAACCATCAGTACACTCCTTACCGCCCTCCGGAGGAAACCTTCCCGCCGCCGCCGCCCGGCCCGCCGCCAATGGGCGGTCCACCCCCTCCGCATCCGGGCGTAGTACCGGGTGTCGTGCCCCCTCCGATTCACCCCACGGACCCTGAACATGTGAGTGAAGCTTCTCGCGTTGGTCGTTCCACTCCAGAGCCAGACGCGGCTGTCCCGCCCACTGGTGGCGACAAGAAGAAGGGTGCGTCTCTTCTCGGTAGTGCCCCCTTGAGAGACCACCCCGCTCTGCATCTGCCCAAGAACACAGACTGACTTGATTACGCCCTCCTAGCTCGTGTAATCCCCAAGCTCGCTCACATCCCGCCGACTCCGATCGCCTCCGAGGCCGACCCCGAGACCCCCCGCACCTCCAAGTCCGTCACCTTCATCCCGCTGTCTCCCAAATCCTCCGCCACGCTGCGCCGCCATCGCGAGAAATCAGCAACCAGGTCCGACACCGAGGACGCCGTGAGCGACGGCGACGACGACGACGACGACGACGGGCATCATCACTCTGGCTCGCGCCGCCGCCGTAACTCAGACCCGTCCTCGGACCGCCCCTCCCCGTCCACTAGCCGCCGGCCCCGCGACAAGGGCCCGGCTCTGACCGATGACACCGACGAGGAGGAAGAGATCATTGAGATGCTGCCCGACCGCTTCGACGCCCAGGGCCGGCCGCTCGATGGCCCTACCTCCTCCCGGGCAGGCTCGCACCTGCACAGCCGCCGCGGCGATTTTGAGTACCGCGGTTCTCGCGGCGGCGGTGTGGATGGGCTCAACGTGCGCGGTGCGTGGGGCGTCGCGGGGTCGGATCCGCAGGCGGTGGAGCGCATTATGCAGAATGTCACGGGCGTGTTGGAGGGGAAGGGTAGTTGGATGGGGCTGATTGGGGGGTTACTCAATGGAAGCTTGTTGCAGGGTGGGGAGGAAAGTGGGGAGGAGGGTGGTAATGGTCCTGGTGGTGGTGGTGGGCAGGGGAGGATAGCGGGTCGCGAGCGGGATAGGGAGCGGAAGAGGGGCGGCGGTGAAGATTATGATGGTGAGAGGGGCGAGAGCAGTAGGCGGGCGGGGGAGAGGCGGCCGCGTGGGAGAGAGGGGGATGGTGGTTATGGGTATGATGATGACGATGACGACGACCGATATGATGAGGATAGGAAACGGAGGAGGCGGAGGAGGGAGGAGGACGAGGAGCCTTGGGATAGGGGGCTGCCGAGGGCGAAGACTTGGGGATGATGCGATGCGGGTTACGGCTGATGACTTTATGATTGCTTCGGTTTGCGGCTGGTTTTCTTTTTCTTTGCATTTTTTTTCTTGGTTGATTTTGATATTCACGATCTGTTCATGTGCGCCTAGATACGAGAATTATCTGTTTGCGAAGTTTTTGCTCGGTTGCGATTACGTTTGGCTGATAAATATGCGACTCTGTTTCACTGCATGCGAACTTCATCATCTCAAACCTGATATGGTGAACCTTGCGCATTCGCTCGCTCGTGATAAGAATAAGAATACACACAAACACATGCTCTATACCAAGACACTGATTTGCGCAAGCAAGATTCGATATATAGACGCCCCTGATCTACAGTGCAGCACAACCAGCTAGCAATCCCGTCTCTATAACTCCTCGTGCTCGTGCTCCTGCTCGTCCCGCATGACGGGCTTGTCGGGTCGGCCGCTGTCCTTGTGCAGGTCGACGCCCTTCTTGGCGCGCCACTTCTGGAACAGCTGCCAGAGCTCCTTTTCCATGCCGCTCTCCATCTGGTCCGGCAGCACGACCACGTACTCGACGTAGAGGTCGCCAAACTCGGTCTTGTGGTACACGCTGTCGCCGTCCTCGTGCCACTTGGGCATGCCCTCGCCCGCCACCGTCTCGACGTGGTTCGGCTGCACGACCTGCCCGCGCGGGCGGCCGAGCCGCACCACGTGCCCGTCCAGGTGGGTGAGATTGCGCGTCCAGTCGCCGAGCAGCGCCTCGCGCAGCGAGAGGACCTCGCGCCAGAAGAGGTCGTCGCCCTTGCGCCGGAAGAAGACGCCGTCGACGCGATCCGGGTTGTCGTCGCCCTCCAGCGCGGGGTCCTTCTCGACCAGCGATACCAGCAGGTCGCCCGCGACCCAGTCCGGGCTCTCGTCGGCCTCGTTCTCGTATGCCACGCGCGTGCCGTCGGCCATGCCGCGCTGGATCGTCACCGACACGGCGGTGGGCTTGCGCACGACGCGCTCGCCGTTGCAGGCGGGGCAGCGGTGGGCGATGGTCTTGCCGCGCCCCCCGCAGGCGTCGCACTGCATCTGCACCTGCGTGATCATGCCGGGTGCCAGCTGCTGGCGCACCATCTTGACGCCGCGGCCGCCGCAGGTCTGGCAGGTGTGCACGACGCGGTCGGCGGCGCCGGTGCCCTCGCACTCCTCGCAGATCTGCTGGCGGTCCCAGTGGAATTCGGTGGTGCGCCCCGTGTAGAAGTCGCGCAGCGAGATGCCGACTTTCACCTCGACGTTGTGGCCGCGCCGCTGGTTCGGCTGGTTGCCGAAGTGGCCGCCGCCGCCGAAGAAGCGGCTGAACAGGTCGAAGGGGTCGTGCGTCTGGAAGCCGCCGCCCTGCTTGCGCTGCTTGAGCCCCTCGTGGCCGTACTGGTCGTAGATCTGGCGCGACTCGGCGTCCGACAGCGCCTCGTAGGCTTCCGACACCTGCACGAAATTGTCGTGCGCTGTTGGGTCGTTGCTGCGGGGGAAGCGGTTAGATCAGGTCAGGTGGGTGCGCGAGAAGGGTGGACGAGGTGGAAAGGACGTACGGGTTCTTGTCGGGGTGGTATTTCTTGCTTAATTGTCGGTAGGCCGACTTGATCTGTCGCTCAGTGGCTTGCTTGTCCAGACCAAGGACCTGCGCCAGACTGCGTCAGCGGGAACGGACGAGACGGATGGGAAGAAGCAGGGCATGCGCACCTTGTAGTAGTCCTCCACACCAAGCGCAAACTGCGCCAAGGCCAGGAGCGGCAGCAGGATGGTTTTGTAAAACCTCATGGTGCGCCGCCGCGGCCGCTGTGGCCAGGCTGTCCGTCTAGCTTGCCCGTTGGCCTTTTTCCCCTCTCGGTCGTGGAAGCGGGACGTTTGGATGCCAATTGCCAATTGCTCGCGATGGGGAGGTCGCCTGAGAGGCAGCTATGTTTGCCAGGGAGGAAGAATAGTCTCAGTAGCGACCGACAAGAAGCTTGAAGACGGTCGACTCGGCGAGGGCGCAGACGAGGGCGTTGGGGCGCCTGCAGCTGGAGGTGTCGAAAAAGACTTAGATAATATCCGTACACGGCTGCGAAATAGCTAAAGCCTGCCGCAACATTGCAGCCAGCGTGGTCTCAGCGGCCACCCACGAACAACTCGAACGTGGGCGTGTTATCAATGGCTTGTGATTGGCCTGCCGCAGCTCTCTGCCTTGCCGCCCCAGCTTATCGGCGACATGGGGTTTTGAGCTTTCCGTATGCAATATACGCGGTCGTTACGCCTCGAGCACGACCCTCGGCTCATCCAGCCCTAACCCTCTCAGGAAGCTCCCTTCTCTCCTGATTCAAGTGGTGGCCATCCCAACATGCTCTTGCGTAACAGCCTAGTGGTGGTCGGGTGAGTGAGTGGGAGATATAAATAAGGCAGGGCACGCCTTGCCCTCCGTCCCGAGCTGCTCTCCGTCCTGGCCCCCCATTTCGCTTCCCATCCTCTCACACGAAGCTTCTCCCCCGCCCCCCCCCCCCTTTTCCACCACACAATCAAGTATTCATACTTAGGTACTCTTCCCTCCCCCCCTCCCTTTCAGTCACACACTCACTCACACTTCAGCAGTTATTCTTCCACATCGCCCACCATGCACCCCCTCCTCCAGTCCCTCCTCCACCCGTGGATCTTCATGGGCATCTCGCTGTCCTACCTGCCCTCGACCATCCTCGCCTTCATCTCGGCCCGCGACTTCGCCTCCCTCTTCTCCTGGTCTCGCCTCCGCGCCGCCTGGTTTGGCCGCTTCTGGGCGCGCGTCGGCCCCAACGTGCGCACCCGCGCCGAGGCGAGCGTCGTGCCCCTGCTGCAGGGCCGCGTCTCGCACGGCTGCATCTTGCCGCCCTCCACCACCACCGCCGCCGATGCCAACCGCTACCACCCCCCCGTGAGCGGCACCGTTCTCGAGATCGGCCCCGGGTCAGGGATGTGGACGTCGCTCTTCACCCAATTCGCCACCCGTTCACCCACCAACCCGAACCCCGTCACGAAAATCTACGGCATCGAGCCCAACGCGTCCATCCACCCGCTGTTGCGCGCCCAGGTCGCCGCCGCGAGGCTCGAGGACACGTACGAGATTGTGCCCGTGGGCATCGAGGACCTCGCCGCGTCGGGCCGGGTGGCGCTGGGCTCCGCCGACGCCATCGTGACCGTCCTGTGCCTGTGCAGCATCCCGCAGCCGCGGCACAACATGGCGCAGCTGCACGGCTACCTCAAGCCGGGCGGGCGGTGGTATGTGATGGAGCACGTGCGGTGCTTCCGGGAGCAGGGGGTTTTCATGCGATTGTATCAGTGTGAGTTTCGCCACCCTCCCTTTTGTCGGCGCGTGGATTCGCGGTGTCGCTTACATATTTGGTCACGTCGTTTTAGCCTTCCTGGGTCTCTTCTGGCCGCAATTCATTGGCGGCTGCGAGATGAGACGCGACACGGCCAAGTGGCTGAAGGAGGCCGGCCCCTGGAGCGACGTCGACCTGTGCCGGCTGGACGGCGAGGCATGGTACTTCACCCTGCCGCACGTCATTGGCGTCCTCACCAAGTAAGTAGTGGCGGCACAAAGAGTCACAAGGAGGTAAGTATCTGAAATAGCTAGCAAAGTAGCCATCAGTTTCAATGCACCGAGTGAGATTTTCGGGACCTAGAACTCTCCACCACCATCTGGCTATCGCGCTATCTGAAGTTCGTCATGAAGGCAAAGCTCGCAGAAATGCCCCCGAAGATTCCATCCATCAATGCGAACAACCATCGTCTCGATCAAGCAGAAACAAATCAAACTCGGCCCTTCAGGCAATCGGCCAACCATGTGACCGCAGACTTTACCAGCCGCCCACAGCAATACCAGGAGCAGAGGGGCCCCAGTCGCCACCACCCGTCGTGGCAGGACCAGACTCCCAGCTCTCACCGCTGCCACCAGCGGTACCGCCGTCAAAGCCGGCATCGCCGAATCCGCCGCTGTCAGCAGCGCCGTTGCCACCCTCGCCAGCGTCCTCAGAAACCAGGGGGTTGGGGCACTTCGACTTCCAATGGCCCATCTCCTGGCAGTTGCTGCACTTGACACGGGAGACTGCGACGCGCGGTTAGTACACATACCCGACCAGACGCTGCCTCGCTCATGCACCAGGACACACTTACTGTCGCGCGGCTTGGGGCAGTCCTTGCTCATGTGGCCGTACTCGTCGCAGTTGCGGCACTGGACGCTCGCGAGATTGCGCGGCTCAGTACACTCCTTGGCGATGTGGCCCTCCTGGCCGCAGTTGCGGCAGGCACGGTCGCCGCCGCCCTGGGGACAGTCGCGAGAGAAGTGGCCCACTGAGAGAGAGGCTGTTAGCGAGCTGCTCTACGGTGCAGACCAGCATCACGAGACTCAAAACTTACTTTCATTGCACTTGCGACACTCCACGTTGTCGGCATTACGCGGCTCAGTGCACTCGGCAACCTTGTGGCCGGATTGACTGTGGTCACCTGTCAGCTTTGATCATGAACAGTGGTTGGGTATCCTGACGCACCCGCAGTTCTTGCAAGCGAACTTGTCAACGCGAGGGGTCGGGCCTGAGTTGACAGTCAGTCAAACATTCCATCCAGCGTCATTGACAGGCAACACTCACAGTCGCGGACGCGATGGCCCGTCTCGCCGCAGTTGTAGCAGAGGATCTCGACCGTATTCTCTTTCTCGACTTTCTCCTGCGGACAATTCTTGGAGATGTGACCGACTTCCTCGCAGTTTCTGCACAATGGAAGGCCGCCGTGCACGACCTCACCGGCGTCCTGGAGGCGCTCAATGTTCTCGTCCTCGTCCTTGGGCCAGGCCTCGCGATCGCGCGGCCGCGGAGGATTCCACTGGAAGCGATAGGTGACCGTGAACGTCTTACCAAGGTTGCCCTGGAGATCCATGTTGGTGAATGTCACGGCGAGGGCTTTCTCAATGGCAATGAGCCAGAGCGGCATGTCCTGCTTGCGGAAGGCGCGCTGGAGCTCGGGATACGTCGTCTCTGGAGCTGCCTTGACATAAATCTGGATGGCCTCCTTGACATCGTCAATGTCACGATCCTTGACGGCCTTCTTGATGAGAGTCCAAGCCTGTTCGGTTGTCATGTCGGCAAGGTGGCTGCGGTCAATCTTGCGCGCGCCCTTGCACTGGCTCACCGTGTGACCTGCAGATGAAGCACATCAGCATGGTTTGCGCCTTGAAGCGACACCACTAGTCACTGACCAGGCTCGCCGCAGTTTTTGCAAACGCGGTTAGGACACTCTTTGGCAAGGTGCTCAGTCGACTTGCACTCCCTGCACTCCATGGGCGGAGCATTGGGGCAGTCCTTGCTCCAATGGCCTTCCTCGTTGCAGCGCCGGCAGGCACCGCTCAGGACGCGAGGCTTGGAGCAGTCAGCCTTGTTGTGGCTTCAAAGGGCCGTGTCAGTATATTCCACATTGCGAAACAGGTCGGTGCGGTAAGACGTCAGAGGAGGATTACCCGGTCTCGCCGCAGTTGAAGCAAGCACGATCTCCGCCGGCGTTGCCAGCGCCCTCATCACCACCGCTGGTGCCGAGATCCATGTTTTCCATGCCAAAAGTATTGCCGCCAGAGTCATCACCACCATAACCGTCGTTCCACTCCCCGCCGTTACCGGCGTTGCCGTTGGCGGCGGGAGCGTCCCAAGCCGAGGCAGCCGAGGCAGCTGGGCCTCCCCAGCCGCCGGAGTTATTGTTGTTTTCCCAGTTAGACATCTTGGGTAGGTTGCAGTAGTCTTCAGCCTCTAACTTTCTACGCGTCAGAGAACCAGAAGGATCAGACAGTTGAGGAAAGATGGTGGAAATGAGGTTTGGGACATCTCGGATGAAGGAAAGCCGTGAAGACGCAAAGATACAAACGCGAAGAACTTGGAGAGAGGGCAATCGAGTCGCCCGACTCTTTTTTCGGCGAGAAATTAGGCGCGCTTCGCGTCGCGCACACTGGTGACAGAACGTGAGATAGGCAGGATAGAGACTAAAATAGATGGCAACTTACTTTGCGAATCGAGTATGGGAGAGGAAACGGTTGGAACGCGCTGCGCGAGGATGTCAGCCTCAAGGTAATACCACTTACTGACTAAGGTACCGCATCCACGGAAAGAGAATCATGCGGTGCGATGATGAGAGGAAGAAGGCAGCAATATGCTCAAGACGATGGGAAGCATCGATCAAGGCGAACGGAGTCGACGCGCTTACCAGTTCTGAGATAGAGAAATCGATCCGCAGCAGCGGCAATGGCCGACGCGACGAGAGACGCAATAATTGGAAGATGGCTATGTGGGAAAGAAAAGAAGGGAGGAACCGAAAAGAAGGAGGAGGAAGGTGGGGAGTTGTACAATCGGGGAGGAAAGGCAGTAGAGAGGCCAGCTTTGACTTTGCACAGTCGAGTTCTTACTGCCTGTTAGAAAAAGGTAATGACATCGTGGCCCCGCAAATGTAACAGAACTCAGAGCAGTGCCAAATTATAGGAAAAAAGGACACGGGAAGGTCTAACCCTAAGGCGTGCTCGAGAGGCAACCTATGCGCTGCTACGGCCTCATGAGGAAGGACCAGCCGGTGCAGCTGCCCAGATGATTACATGGCACGAACTCCTGCGTTGAAAATGAAAGGAAGAACCTGCAGCTGCACACAACACAGATGGGTGGTACAGCAGTTTGCGTTGAAGAAATCGAACTCTCAAGTGGCGATGTGCTTTTTTGGTGTGCATCAGCGCATTGAAAAAAGGGGCAAAGTAAACAGTGGTTCAGGGGTCCGTTACCGTGCGAACTGCGAGAGTGCACACGGATTGTTGCTCTGTGCGCTATTCTCGCTCGTACACTTTCGAACGCACACAGCAACAGCATTTTGATCAGAAGCCTCACGTTCTCTTGATGTGCAAACTTCAGATACTGTTTAGGAAACGACCAGAGTGTGTCCAAAACCTACTTTCTCAAACGCTCTATCTTTGAGGGCCGCATGCGCTTGTGGTCTCGGGAACAATGAAGACAAAAGGCTCATCAGCACAATTGACGAATCAATCAATCATTCCCTCTGTCATGGCACCAGTGTCCCGCCACAGCAAGATGACTTCAAAGCCATGATACTGCTTTTAGTTAGGTAGCCCCTGTTCTGTTGAGCTCTGAGAAACCCGGGCCGAGACTGCCAAGTGTTTGTATCAGCCCGGGCACATAGTCAATCTACAGTCAATGCTGTAGCAAGTTGTTCATGAGGGCTTCATTACCTTCCATCAATTACAAGACTATTACCTGCCTGCTACGTAGGTATTCTTGGAGCTACGGAAAACCACCAGGTATGGATTGCCTGCCTCCTTCAGCAACCGGCTAAATGAAAACCTCGCAAGCCACTGAACCTAGCGTTACTCAACCTTCAGCAAACCCACCTTCCTGACCCCACTCGGTCCTTTTTCTCTCTGGAATGGAATTCTGAAGAAAGGAGCTGCATGTTTGTAATCCACCGATGTTCAAAGTACCCATTCGTTAGTTGCGATCCGGTGCCGGCTCAGATCTCCGCGGCGCCGCAATGCTGCACACCCGGGTCCTGGTGATCCAGTGGAGGGGTAACGGCGGGGCAGATGGCGGGGCAGTCCCCCGCAGCCCTCCATGTAGGCCGGCGGGAGTCATTCCGGGGAGCCGATGGACCGGTGGGAATGGCCCGAGATGCTGCCGGTTGCTATTGGAAGGGAGAGAATAAGAGCGACGCGGGCTTCCAGTTGACGTGCTGGCTTGTGTTGTGCCTCTATCCCTCTGTCCGTTCCATCGCACCGTGCAAGACCACGCATTACTCCCGATAAGCCAGCACCATGTCGAAGCCAGACAACCTCCCCGAGATGGAGTACCGCTTCCTGGGCCGCTCCGGTCTGCAGGTGTCAGCCATCTCGCTGGGCGGCTGGCTCACCTACGGCGGGCACGTCGACCGCGAGGGCACCTACGCGTGCATGAAGGCGGCCTACGACTGCGGCGTCAACTTCTTCGACTGTGCCGAGGGCTACGCCGAGGGCGAGTCGGAGAAGGTCATGGGCGAGGCCATCAAGAAGTACGGCTGGAAGCGCAACGACATCGTCATCTCGACCAAGCTCTACTGGGGCGAGGCCTTCAGCAACAGCAAGGTCAACAACCGCGGCTTGTCGCGCAAGCACATCATTGAGGGCATGAACGCCTCGCTTGAGCGGCTGCAGCTGGACTACGTCGACCTGATCTACGCCCACAGACCGGACCGCCACACGCCCATGGAGGAAACGGTGCGCGCGTTTAACCACCTGATCGACACGGGCAAGGCGCTGTACTGGGGCACGTCGGAATGGAACGCCGACGAGATCGCGCAGGCGTGGCGGTACGCCGACAAGCTGGGCCTGATTGGACCTCTGATGGGTGCGTTTGCTGGAGAACGATGGGACCGTTTTGTCAGGAGCTAACAGCTTCTCAGAGCAACCGCGGTACAACATGCTGGAGCGCATCCAAGTCGAGCTCGAGTACGCACACCTGTACCGCGAGACTGGGCTGGGCCTGACCGTGTTCTCGCCGATGCGGCAGGGCATCCTGTCGGGCAAGTACAAGGACGGCATCCCGGAGGGGTCGCGGTTCGCGCAGACACAGGTCGAATTCATCGCCGGCTTCTGGAAGACGACGGGCAAGGCCGAATTCCAGGCCATGGCCGACACGGTGGCCAAGCTGGAGCCCGTCGCGGAGCGCCTCGGCGTCAAGCAGAGCGTGCTGGCGCTCGCCTGGGTGCTGGCGAACCCCAACGTCAGCTCCGCCATCACCGGCGCCAGCAGCCCGGCCCAGGTCTACGAGAACATCGAGGCCGTGCGCGCGTACAAGAAGCTGACGCCCGAGGTGCTCGACGAGATCGATGCTATTCTCAACAACAAGCCGCCTACCGTCACGATGAGGTACTGAGTGGAAGGCAGAAAGAAAATGATAGCGTAATCGAAAATGTAACAATATTTGGGTTTACAAGCAATTATCGTAGTTGATGTGGCGCGCAAGGCGGCTTCAGTGGCTTCCAACTGATTCATCGCATGATTTCGACAGCTTCCGGAACGATGGCCCCCTTTTCTTGGTTCGGTCGCAGGCAACAGTGGGGCAGGAGCATGGGCCACGCCACGCGTGGGTTCTTGAAGGGTCCCATTGGCCCCGCGCAGGGGCTCACTGCCCCGCTGTTCCGCGGGCCCCGCCCCTATCGAACAATCGCCATCCCAAGTTCGGGCGGTGAATGTTGATTTCACACGAATTCAAAGTCGAGCTCTGAGGTTGAGTCTCGGAGGTGTTTGTCCTCTTTCCAAGCGCCCATCTTGTCACAATGGCTCGGTCGGCGGCAGTACTGGCGAATGGCTCTTCCCAGAAGGTTGAGTCCGCCGTCAATGGCAAGGACAACAGCCGTGTCATCGGTAATGGCACCGACAGCGCCGACGGTGAAGCGCAGCTCGAGGATTCCAAGTACCGCGACTTCTTCTGGACCTACACCGAGGAGCCACACCGCACACGACGCCTTGCTATCATCAAGGCGCATCCCGAGGTGGGCGCAGTTTGGCATACTCCCCGCGCTGACTACTCAATCCGTTAACCTCCGGTATCTTTAGGTCACCAAGCTCTGCGGTCCCGAACCGCTGACCAAGTACGTCGTGGCCGGCGTGGTCGCTCTGCAGCTGCTGCTCGCCCACCTGCTGCGCAACACGCCGTTCTGGTCTCTCAAGTTCTGGGCCGTCGCCTACGTCTTTGGCGCGACGTCCAACCAGAACCTCTTCCTGGCCATCCACGAAATCTCGCACAACCTGGCCTTCCGCTCCCCCTTAGCCAACCGGCTCCTCGCCATCTTCGCCAACCTGCCCATCGGCGTGCCCTACAGCGCCTCGTTCCGACCCTACCACCTCACCCACCACAAGTCCCTCGGCGTCGACGGCCTCGACACCGACCTGCCCACCGCCGCCGAGGCCTTCCTGCTCGACTCCATCCTCGGCAAGGCCTTCTTCTGCACCTTCCAGATCTTCTTCTACGCCATCCGGCCCATGACCGTCTACCGCGTGCCCTTCACCTGGGTGCACTGGCTGAACCTGGCCGTGCAGCTGTCCTTCGACTACCTGCTCGTGTTCTGCCTGCCGGGCTACTTCACCCCGACCTCCCTGCTCTACCTGCTGCTGTCCTCCTTCCTCGCCGGCTCGCTGCACCCGACCGCGGGCCACTTCATCGCCGAGCACTACGTCTACGAGCAGGTGACGCCCTCGGCGCGCGAGCCGCAGAACGGCGTGCCCATCCCGGAGACCTTCAGCTACTACGGCCCGCTGAACTGGGTCACCTACAACGTCGGCCTGCACAACGAGCACCACGACTTCCCCGCCGTGCCCTGGACCCGTCTGCCGGTGCTGAATGAGATGGCGAAGGAGTTCTATGCTGACCTGCCGCATCACCGCAGCTGGACATATGTGCTGTGGAGGTTTATTTTCGATGAGGAGGTCGGCATGCGGTGTCGCGTCAAGAGGAAGGAGGGTGGGAGGGTGGTGGGTGGTGGTACGGCGGTGGCGAAAAGCGCGGGGTGGAAGGAGGATGAGATTGAGGCTTGACTGGGCGGAAGTGCAGCGCGTTTGCCCGAAGGCTTCTTGTGTGATTTGGCCGGGTTAGAGGTGGAATTACTTTGATGTTACGCAGAGACATAGACTTGGATTATATAAAATGTACTGTGTACGATGGAGTTTTTAATGGGCAGCTGACCTTGCCTAAAGAGACCGTGCTGCCCTGCAAGTCGTGCGTTTCAACTCGACCCTCATGGTCTGCATGTATCAATTCTAGGCTACGGTCACGCCCAGGTGGCGGGAGGACGACTGACTGAATGCCCACAAGCTAAAAGTTTTAAGGCTGGATAGGCTAGCAGGCTGTGACTGGCTCCGCAGGTCAAACGGAGATAGTTCTCTACATGTGACGGCTGAGTAACTTACACAGTACCTTTTCTCCCATGACCGACCCCTGTTCTGCTCTATCCAGGCCGCGTTGCACGATGCTCAACCGACTGAGGGGCACCCCTGCCATATGTAACGATTCAGACCTCACTTGTCACCAATGTGCACACCTGATCTTGGGCTCAGTGACAGCTCACCGCTCACAATCACACAACACAAGCACAGAGATACCTGTGTCCGTGTTTCCATATGACGAGATAAGGCCGGTTCCCGGGGGTATACAAGGTTAACAGGATCTGGTACATACGTTCCATAGCATCAAAGCATGTGGCACTCACCCAGCCCGTCGTACCATCCAAAGACGTTCTCCCATCGCGTCCTGATGTCAAACCTGACATGAAGTGAGCGTGCATGTACAGCCCTGTCTCAATACGTACTCACCTCAATTGATGCGTCTACGTTCAAGGATAAGCTTGTCCCGCCTCTGAGCTATCAACATTTGCCCAACTACATACTCCGGTCCTTCAACGACTGTCTTGGAGCGTTGGTCGTTGCCCACAACTCCAACCTACTGGCAATGATTCGGGATAGGGGAACTATGCGTAGTATAGGTGACTTCGATAGGTGTAATAGGAATGCAGCTCGAACAGATGCAACCACGCCCTACCCGTGCTAGCAACCTGAACAGCGCCATCATCGTCCGAACTGGGGTGTTGGGTCTCTCAGCGGCCGGCCACATCCTTCGAGATGGCCCGCTGCAGAGCCGTCCATCGCTTCCCGACCCTTGCCCCTCACTCCGAGCGAGCAAAAATATTGCGGGTTGATTACAACACCACGGAGCGGATGGGGGAGGCAGTTCACACTCAGGCGCAGTGGGACAGGGACAGCAGCGTTGCCAACGTTCTCGATGGTGAACATGTGTCAGACCGGTGTAGTTGGAAGCCGGAGATGAGATGCATTCACCGCAGTCACTCTCTTCTACCTGGAAGAGGTGACTTCGCAACCATGGAGATGCAAGCGCAGAACCACGGACAACATTGGGCAGCATATGTTTCGTTTTTAGCAGAGGTATAGCGATTGTCACTAGGTGCCTAGGCTGGGTACGCAGTAACGCGTGCCCGGAGAAGGCACATCTCCACTAGGTAGCTAGCAAAGAGAAAGACGGCGGGTGCAGGTTAAGCAGTGCCGTAAGGGGCCCGGGCAGAAGGCCCTCGCTCGTCGAAGCGCCGCTTTTCGTTTTGAGAAACCCCTAAGTCCCAAGTCCACTGCTAAGTACACAACCACCACCTGGGTCCTCAGTCACTACCACCGCCCGTGACATCAAGAGGGTTGAACCCCCTGTGTCTATGACTTGCCTGCCAACAGCAGCTCGCCAAGCAAACACGACATATTCTAACACATCACGACAACAATCAAGAACAAAACAGGGAGTAGAAACACTGGGCAGGCCCTCTCGGCCCCTTATCATTCATGTCGTGACCTGACCGGGCCCTGAGGCTGTTTGTGGTGTATGGGCATAAGGTGATATCAAAACAAACGAGACATAAGACATAACCGCCAGTATTAGCGACCGCTGGCCAGCAAAATGAAGTTGATCATCATGAAGGTACGCCCTGTCCCTCCCGCCCGACCAAATGTTTCCGTCTCCATCCGTTTTACGCCGTCGGGCCACCGAGGGAGCAAGGAAAGAGAGAAATAAGAAGAAAATCGAGAGAGACAGGCTCAGCTGCCACAGATAATGATGCAACTCCCTCTCTCCTTCGAGCTCTCTTCTGGCTATGCATGCGTTTTTGCGTGTGTGCATCTGTTGTTTTGTGTAGTCCCACCCATCCGTCCAGCCGGCCAGCCATCCAGCCCCAAACAAAACGCCCAAATAACAAACCATCACCCCCACTCTGGCACTGGCCAAAGACAAACGTCAGACGGTAAGAGAAGGAGAAGGACGAAAACGAAGAGAAGAAAAGTTTTGTGCTTGTAGTAACCCCCTTCCCACCCCATGCTATGCACGCTCCATTCATTCGGCAGTGATACAGCAAAACCCGTTCCCCAAACACCAAAAACCAAATAAGTATGCAAAGGACGGCTTCTTCCACAAATGAGAAATCAGGTCGCGTCGCTGGACGCAGGGCACAAGCCCCGCTATGCTTCATAACTGTTCCCTCCACCACCTGCTGAACCTCAACTCATCCGAGCCCTATCGAATCACGACGAGCCCGGCAGCGCAACAACCACCCTCACCCTCCCATTCACCCCCACTCCCCAATCCCCAACCGTCGAATTAGGCTTCGTCCCCGGCGGGTCCGCAGCATTCGGCTTGACCGTCGTCTTGCCCGAGATGGTCGCCGTCCTAACGCGCTGGCTCAGCGGCAGGGTATACTTGAGCACCCCCTTCAGAATCAGCTGAAACTCATCCTCCACAATCCTCTCCCAGCGCTCCTGCCCGCCGTAGGTGCCGTTGCCGGGGCTCTTGAGGCGCACCTCGCCCGACGAGTACGACACCCCCCTATGGAAGAACGAGCCCTCAAAGGACAGGGCGCTGTCAAAGCCTGAGATGGTGCCGAGGCGCATGTTCGGGGCGGCGTCATCCGGCGGGGATGGGTCGGCGTCGGCGTCTTGGGTATGCACCGCGCCCTTCTCCCGGTTGTCGTCGTGGATAGGCTTCGGCGGCGGCGGGCCGACCTCGCCGGGGTGGGTATGGCGCCACCACTCCGAGTCCGACATGGCATGCGGCGACTTGGCAAACACCTCAATATCCGCCGCGTCGACGACCACGACCACCACATTGGGATTATGCGCGCGGATCGTCAGGTCCAACATGAGCTCCTGCTGGGACGCCACCACATGGTCCATGGACACGAGCTGGATGTCGGTCAGGGGCTGGGAGGTGGCAAACATGAAGCCGATGGCGCCCGAGACGACGAGCAGCAGCATGACGGTCAGCACGAGGCAGCTGGCAAAGCGGTTGAGCACGGACGGCGCGGCGCGGTGGTAGGTCTGGGCCTCGATCGACCGCAGCGAGTGCACGCCGCCCCGGCGGTTGCGCCCGGAGCGCGACGAGCGCGACGTGCCGGACGGGATGAGCGGGGTGGTCTCGTCGTCGGCGCCCGTGGTGGTGTCGTCCAGGTCGTAGCCCACGGAGAGGTGGGTGCCGCGCTTGCCGCCGCCGCCGCCGTTGGCGCTCGCGCTGCTGCGATTGCCGAAGCGGGGGCTGGGCGGGCCGGACGACTGCCGTGGGCCGACGTTACCGGCGGCCAGCGCGGCGCTGAAAGGCGAGTGCTCCGCGAACAGAGAGGGGTGGCCGTTGCCGCCACCGCCGTTGCGGCCCCAGCGGCTGTAGTGGTGGTGGTGGCGAGTGGTACCGCGGGCGGAGCCGGCGTTGCTGCGTCCCGTGCCGCGGCCGTCGTCGTCGACGAAGCCGCTGTCGCTGTTGCCGTTGTTGGTGGCGGACGAGTTAACGAACTTCATGTTCTTTTTGACCATGACGGGTAGGCCGGCGGCGCTCTCGATAACGGCGTGGATGGACCGCAGGCCGCTGCGGTCGGCCTGGCTCACCATCGAGGTGGCGCTCGGGGTGCGCGAGTGGAACCGCAGCGGCCGGTCGCGGGCATCGGGCGGGTTGGAATCGTAGACGAACGTCTCCTCGGAATCGGACGAGTTGGCCTCCTCGACCGCGCTCGCCACCTTCGCCTCGAAGATGTCGGCCTTGGACGATGCTACGCGGTGTCTGGTCAGCAAGCTGCTCATCTGGTGGTATATGACCATGCTCTGTCTCCGAGCGCCGGGTCGGGATGAGCGACTTCGCTCAGCTCCCGCCACCCCGTCGAAGCAGCAAGTGGTGGGCGATAGACACTTGTCAGTCGGCGGGATGACTGATCCCATGGACTGGTAATGGCGCAGGCGGGGGATGAAGTTAGCTGAACTCGGTGGCTCACCGTTGCCGGCCGACACGGCGGGCTGCTTCCGCGTGGGCTTCTTCTTTTCCTTCTTGGGCCGGATCGTTTCTGTGCTCGCCTTTGTGCGCAGGCTGACGCTCGACCCTTGCACTCCTGCTCCCGAGACAAGCGGGGCTTGTGGAATCGACGTGACGGTCTCAGTCTCGACGGTCATGCTCTGCAATGTCTCGCCCGTCATGGTCTTGGTCACGCCCTGCTTGATGCCTGTGCTCGACTGCCGCTTGGTCAGCGGCGGCGCACTCGCCGCCCCGCTCCGCCGTCGGGCCCTGATGTTGTCGGTCTCGCTGCCGCTCTCGTTGGCGCTCTGCGCCGCTGCACCATTTCCGTTGTTCGAGAAGCCGAGTTCCACGGAATCCGCCTGCGACGCTTCCGACACCAGGCTGTCGTCGAACTTCTCCTCTATTGCCTCTTCCGGGCCCCGCGGCGAGCCGATCGGGCTGGCTTCCTGCACGGTCTCCAGGGTCGAAGAGCTCCCGCCGCCCCCGCGCGCCGGTGTCCGCAGGCCCGACGGCATGTGGAGGTCTTCGGCATCCGTGTCCGACGGCACGTCTGAAGGCGGTGGCAGCGGCGGCGTCGCGCGCTGGACGTTGATTAGAGGCGCCTCCGGCTCGGACCTTCGCGGCGCTCCGAGGATAGGCTTGTGAAGGATGGGCGGGGGGGATCGCAGCCTGGGAGAGACGGGCCACCTGGGGGACTCGCGGAGGTGCTCCAACGTGGCGGGCGATTTGATGGGCGCACCCACGTTGGAGGTCAAGTCCGAGGCGGACGGGAGGAGAGTGGGGGTGTTGGCAGACGACAGGGTCTTGGACGCGGGCGCCGGGCCCGGGTGGCTTTGCCTCGCCGATCGCGAGGGACTGAGGTCCTGCTGGCTGTTCTTCCGCGAGCGGAGGCCCGAATTCGCCGACGATGTGCGCGATGTGGCCGTCCGCGACAGCGGCCTAGTAGGCGAGGGATCGCGCGATGCGAAGGGCGACGGGGCGGCGGATGACGAGGAGGACGGGGCCGAGTTCTGCGACGTCAGTTTGGACGGCCCTGACCCGGTCATGGGCGTTATTGTCGCGGCGCTGGTCGAGGACTCGCGGGAATAGGTAGGATGTGCACTGCGACTGGTGGCAGGGCCTTCTTCCGACCCGGCCGGTATGCTTGGTGACTGGTCCATCTCTGCATGCGAGCGCCGGTGCGGGTTGGACTGGATGAGCTGGCGGGAGGGAGAGGAATGGAGGCTCGACCGGGGCCACGCATGCCACGCTTAGGGTCGCTAAGTGGCAGGCGGTACTTGGTAGAGGACGGCGTTCGAAGGGTGGAAGATGGGCCGGCAGGTGCTGCCAATCCGAACAGTGCGCAACCCGGATGCTGGTGTGCTGTTGTGGGCGGGAGGAGGCGGCCAGTGGCCGACCAAGCTGGGTGGGCGTTCTCTTGTGCGACGCTGTCCCCGGTGCGGGTCGAGGGTCGTGGGTCGCAGGTCGGTCGTGGGTCGTGGCGTGGACTGCCGGAGTGACGCTTCCCGCACTTCGTCAGCGAATTGAGTGATGTGATTATTAGTTGGCCAAACGTCAGGATAATCTCATTTGTTTGTCGATAGCTGCAGGCAGCTGCACTGTTGACGGAAGCCGGGGTTGGGAGAGGGAAGACGCGCGGGTGGGATTGCAGTCAAGCAGTCCAGTTCGGGCTGTCGGAGCACAGAATGGATGGATGATGTCGTTGGTCGATCCAGGGCCAAGGCCCCGTCCGCTCGCTCCAGGCTCTCGTCGCCCCGTGCGATGTGTTGCAGCAGGCACGAGCCAGGGCGGCAGAAAGGGCAGTGTGGGGCACTGGTGCGCTGGCCGCCCTTCTCCGTTTCCCGTTAGATCGAAGCGAACGGTGTCCGAAGAGGCTTGGGCGGCAGTTGGCGGTCGAAAACGGCGCAAACAAGACGCCAACAAATCGACGCCACGCTGAATGGAGGTAATCAACAGCGTCGCTTTGGCTCACGGGCAATTATAGAAGGATGGGCTCGCTATCTGCATCCTCTCATGATTATCCTTTCGCCAGGCCTGCCGAGTCCAACATGTCGTGTACGGATACTGCGTAGTGTATACAGCGTACGGAAATGCAAAGCAGGAATTGGGAAACATGACGGAGGGCATGCTCCGGACGCCGTATTGCTGTGCCATGCGACAGTTTCTTCTGCCAGCACAGTATGTAGCCGATAGGCGCACTCCCCCCGGGACGGCCAGGGCTGAAGGATCGCAAGCATGCACAGTCACCAGGATGTTGGAGCCCCTGAGATGTGACCCAGTCCATTGGGTACAACATACATGGGGCGAAGTACAAGACTTGGCCCCCTCATCCCCCGCAAAAGGTGAGTATCGACGTGTATATGTACTAAAGTGCTGTCAGACCGCATGTTTTCCCCAACGGCGCAGCCCCGCTCTGTTTCCAGGTCGATTCCAGAACATTTCCCCCGCCAATTCCGGCAGCCCGGCTGCGCCAGTGGAAAAGAATTCGCTCAACAGGCCCGTCAGCTCTGTGAGGGCAGGACTGGTAAGGGAAAACCAATGTGTGCTCCTTCCGCGGCGTTAACACATAGTAAGGGTTAACTGCAGCAATGACGACATTCTCCTGTCACAGCATCTAAAGCGTTCTTGACGTTCAGGGTTTGCCGAACCCGCCTCACTGTCACCCTGCTAAAGCATGCAGTGTCCTGACATTGATCGGGGCGATGCCGAGATGGGTGAGGACGGCTGTTGAGCTGTGACCGTCTGTTGCGTATGCGGACGCAGCAACCCAACGTGACGATGGCGTCCTCAATCCTTTGTATAGCCTCCGGTCATGACCTGACACATCCGAAACTCTAGACATCGTAGGTGCAATGAAGGCAAGCCGGTTCTCTTTTAAGCTTGAGTCCGAAGTGACCCCGAAACATCCGGCCATAGACAGTAACTACATGTAGAGAACTGAACTCGGAATGGCGTCACCTCCCAGCACACCACAAAATCGCGACCTCGAGGATGAAGCCGACTTTCGTTTCATGACGAACGGCACCCCCTGTGAATGGGGTGAGTCGTACCACCCAGGCGGCTACCATCCCGTGGTCCTGGGCGATGTGCTTCAAGATCGCTATCGCATCATCCGGAAACTCGGCTACGGATCCTTCTCGACAGCTTGGCTTGCGGCTGATCTACACGCAAACTGCTTCGTCGCTGTGAAGGTTGCCGTTGCGGCCAGCTCGGACAAGGAAGAATCCATCAACAAAGGTGGTGTGGCTGTCTACAAGTCACTGCCGCCAACCGAGAACCGCCATATTGCCGGTCTGCGCGACTCGTTCGAACTGCTTGGGCCCAACGGACGACATGCCTGTCTCGCCATGGAGCCGATGGGCCCGCAGCTCAGCGCCTTGCTGGAGCGACGTGGTGAATTTCAAGACAGCAACCTGCCGCCCTGGGAACGCCCGCCGCGTTTCCCCAAGCAGCTCGCACGCCGGCTCCTGCGCGACACTCTCCTCGGGCTTTGTGTTTTGCACCGGCACGGCATCGTGCACGCCGACCTGCACCCGGGCAACATCTTGGCCGCCATTCCGCCCCTTGGCGAGCCCCTGAGCGATGCCTCACTGGAGAGGGCGCTCCAGCAGCGCCCCAGCGAAGGCAGCCCGCTGGTTCGGCGCGACGGCAAGGCCGACCTCTGGGCGCCACCGTACCTCCTGGCCCCCGCGCCCTTGCTGGACCATGTGTCGTTCGAGCTTGACCCGGTCGTCAAGCTCGCCGATTTAGGCGCAGCATTCTTCGAGGACCACCCACCCCCGACCGTCGTCACGCCGGTGGCTCTTCGCGCGCCCGAGACCATTCTTTGCGGCGGTGCCCTTCCTCTAGGCAAGGGAATCGACCTCTGGGCCTTTGGCTGCCTCGTGTTTGAGCTGCTCACTGCCCGCCCGTTGTTTGTGGGGCTCGAAGCGCTTGACGGAGATGAACAGGCTGACGAGGAGACCAACGACGAGCACCTGATTCAGCTCTCCGAGGTCCTGGGGCCACTGCCAGCGGAGCTGGCCCTGCGCTGGCGACGCCGTGATCGGCACTACGGCGCGGACGGAAAACGCTTGGATACCACACCGTGGTGCGGCGGCAGTGACATGGAAGAGGACAGCGACGCCGATGGTGATGATGATGGTGGCGATGGCGAGGATCAGGCCATGCCGCCGGATTCGCCGACCTCCGAGACGAGTCGAACTGCTTCTTCCTCGCTCGCAGACAAACCAAATAAGCTTGCTCCTCTCGAAGACCAGCTCCGGAACTGCAAATTGGAGGACATGGACGAGGAAGGGGTACAGGAGGTCTCGCGACTGCTGCGGTGGATCATGGAGTACGATGCATCAAAACGTCCCTCGGCGGAGGCTCTACTGGCGCACCCCTGGTTCAGTTCAGTTAGCCTGTAGCGTCTTCGAAGCCAAAACTTGTGTTTACTACATCATGCATGGTTGGATGCATCGTGACAGCAAGCCCCAAAACCAGTCAAATAAAGAACTTTCTGAAAGCAGCCAGGATTCTGGAATACCGCTACTTAAACTCGACAGTAGCTCTCTCCTATCATATACGGCCATAGACAGCAGAAAACTCGGGATCCCGTCCGCTCTCCCTTAGATAAGCTGCTGATCGCAGGATTAGTACTCAGGTCGGTGACGACTGGGGAATCCCCTGTGCTGTATGTTTTTGCTCGTTTACCAAGCACGCCAAATACACTTTTAACAGCGACTACACATGCAAAATCGTGTCCGGGTTGACAGCTGCCTACGCGCCGCACTACGCCTAGTTCCGTGTCCGTTTCAACTACTGACCTGAAAAGACTCAAGCGTCTACCGTTGACTTAGTAGGATCTGGCCGTTCTTCCGGCAAGGGCCGAGAGCCAAGCGTCCGCCCCCGCTTCGGCAATGCAAGGGACACCTCATGTCAGCATCGTGATCGCTGAGCCGGTCTGCCGAAGCCAACTTGTGGTTTAGGTCTTCTTGCTTTCCCATTCGAACTTGGCACCTTGAGCCGACAACCCCCAACGGTCGCGTCATGGAAAAATAAAACGGCAAAGCGAAAACGCTCGCGCTTGTCCCGTTCACCGCTGGGCTCCTCCCCCAATTTTCCAACCCCAAAACTTCAGAACTGCGCAAGCGACTCGGTTCAGAACTTTTGTGGGTGCATACCAACGGCCGCGTGACACGTGGTACGGCTGGGAACCTCGCTCTTGGCTCCCTGCTGTCCTCGTGACGCCGCCTCGCCAGTTCCCATGCTGGACGCGTATTGGTTGTCGTCTTTTCCCTTTCCGCTTGCCTGCACTCCCCGGACAGAGACCGGCCGCGCTGGTCTGGACACCTCATCAGTCTAACTTGTCTGGCTGTCCTCCTCCCCTCAAACTCTTGTGAACATCCCCGTCATTCTTGAATGGAGGTGTGACCCCCATCTTGAAGCGGCGCGTGCTCACTCCGCTTTGCGCAGGAACCCGCGTTGAGGTGTCGTGCGACTCAGGGGCCTCTCAGGAACCCCCACGGCCAGTCGGGTGCGCGTTCCCTTTAGGAAAACGCTTGACCTCGCCTGTAGCTTATACGCAGTAGTAGGGCCTGCCCAGCCTCACTCAAGCTCCCAGCCGTCTGCCGAGTGTGGCAAGGTAGCGTACCTCCCTACCATGTACTGGGCTCCTTACGACATCCCCGAACGAGTTCAAGCAGTGCAGCAGCCTACCTACGTAGGTAGGTAGGTACCGTAGTACCCAGATCGCTCTGGACAATGATACTGAGTACCTAGACAGCCCGGATCAACCGTCATTGCGATTTCCATCGTCTGAACAAGTCCATCTTCGGTCTCTACACAACTACTGCGCTGAGGTGTTGCCTGTGCCGCTTAAACCGCGGTTCGAAACTTAAAAACTTTCGACAGTGACGAGACAAATCCACCCTTGCTGTGTCTTACATATAGCCACATCAGAAACGCCGGATCGGAGTAGGAAAAGCATTCAGGGCACACAGAAACCAGGCATAGTCGCACCCGGGCCAACATCACTGGACAAACTCGCGCACTCTGTGCTCACACCAGTCAAAGCACTCGCTCGCTCGTCCCGAGCCGCCCTCCTCCACGCTACGAAGCCTATGAGAGGTATCCCGAGATGTCAGCATTCTCTTCCTTCATAGCAGGCTGGCACAGCCGACAGCGCACCAAAAAAAAGACGGGAACGAGACGGAGAAGGGGGGTGGTCGAGCCCGGGGCGAACGTACGCCAAGAGCAAATCCGAGCGCTGTCCGGGGTGCCACCGCCCGTCAGGGATGACATAGCGTCCGGCGGCGGCGGCGTCCAGCGTGACCGACTCGGAGAAAGCCATGAACAGGTACGTCTCGGCGCCGTGGACCGGGTCGCGCAGGATGGGGCGGAGGAGCCAGTAGAGCAGGGCCGGCGCGTGGCGCCAGATGTTGCTGTTGTAGTTGCCCGGGTTGCCGGCAATGTGCAGTACCGCCCCCACTGCTCCTGCCGCTCCCCCGACCCCGGCGGAGGGCTGGCGCCGGGCGAACTCGGAGGCCAGGAACCAGTTGGCTGCCTTGGACGAGCTGTAGAGCTCGTTCTGGTCGGTCACCACTGGCACCGTGCCCGTGTCCGTGCCCGTGCCCGTGCCCGGATGGGGATGGGGATGACGGAGAAAGTCGGCGCGGATGCCGCCCTCGGGCGTCATCAGGTCGACGAGGCAGGAGGCGGACCACACCACGCGGACGCTGCCCGCGGGAGACCGGCGGCGTGCTGTCTCGGCGAGGAGGGGAGTGAGCAGGCGCACCAGGAGAAAACCGCCGAGCGAGTTGACGCCGAAGTGGTACTCGTGTCCCTGGCGCGTCGGGGGCGCCTCCCTGCGCGCCCCCGTGCCCGCGTTGTTGAACAAGACGTCGAGTCTCCCGGCCGGTCCGGTCTCGCGGGAGAGGATCTCCTGGGCGGCCGCCCTGACGGTGGCCAGGTCCATCAGGTCCATGAAGATGAAATGCAGACTGCCCCTTTGTACATCCGTCTCGCCGCGTTCTCGATAGAAAGCCGTGATACGCGAGATGGCATTGTCGGCGTGTTCTTGGGAGCGGGTGAGAATGTAGACCTTCCCGCCGGCGCCGTAGAGGATGCGCGCGAGCTCGTAGCCAAGACCAGAGGAGCCACCCGTCACGACAAACACCTTGCCAGTCTGGCTCGCGAGTTTGGCCTCGGTGATCGGGGCGCTATCGCGCGGCGGAAAGAACTGCGTCCAGATAGTTGAGAGCGGCAGCATGTTTGCTTGTTGACCTGATTGATGATCGATGAGTCCGCTCCAGGCGTAGAACCACCCACCTACCTACTTACGCGCTGCTTACAGGTATGCGGATGATCGACGGAACTTAGTAGTGAGTCCGCCGGGCGGACATGTTCGGCTGGGAGGAAGGCTGGATGGGGCCACTGTAACGGCATCGTTACCTGTGCAACGGCACCTCAATTACCTCGAGGCACATGAGGTAGGGCCCCCAATTTCGTCTGAGGTGGCGGGATAGGTCCGGGCACCGCCGGCAACTGCATCCTGCACCAACAACAGCACCAACACCGCCAACCGCCCCAACTCAATGCGGCATGCAATCAAGCCAGAGTGCGTGGGACTGCACAAAGACGACCGCCTCGAGCAAGGGAAGGGTTGCGCGACTCGGAGCAAGGATGTCTCTCAGGAAGCCTCTACGGCCGGTTGCATCTGCTGCCCCTGGGGAGGTGCCCTAGGTGCCCGGGAAAATGAGCTCAATGGCTCTTTTCCAATGGCTGGTTGTTTGTGATGCGTGTTTCACTGCGATTACCTGGTCAAGCCAGATATCATCAGACGTTCGTTGAGATGACTCTGGTCGGCTTGAGTGAGACTCCATGTCTCCATATGTCAATGGTCCACGCCTCTATGTGTCTAAGTGGCCCTGCTGTTGCCGATCGTGGAGATTCGTCGGCCAGCTTGTCCTGTCTTGGTGAACATGGCGCCGTGTTTGGACGCGGTGGATCGGTGTGAGACTCAAGGAACAAGACAACCGTCCGACACGACGTGACGAACCGTCGTTGACATGTGAACTCACTGTGACTTCACCCCGGGCAGGACTTGAACAGACATGCTTGCGTCCACCCATCCTCATCAGCTTCACAACACCAGGAGGAGGAGAGGGTCGAGGCATTGAGGGAATATTTCCATATCCAGCTGACCAAGGAGGACGCGGAGAGCATACGCGAGAGACAAGCAGAACTGCGTGGGCCGCAGATAGAAAGAGCAGATAGCGAACAAGCGTCTTTGCTGAAGCCGCTCATGTGAGCGTGTTGGTGGTTGTCCATGGGGGTTGACCAACGAGCTCCCGTCATGAGCAGAAGAGACCACCTCGCACCACCCTTCATGAACAAGCGCCGACAAAGCACTTCAGGAACTGAATGTACCAGTATTGCATATGAAAGCCAACTGATCTATCCCATCCGTGACATCGTCGCACATCCCACCGCCCAAACACCCATCAGCCATCAGTCCAGCGCCTGGCGCCCTACCTAGACAAGCTGCTGGCCATTGAAGGTACCAGCATGAATGACAACATGACAGATGACCATTCCATCGAGACAACCAGCCCAGCAGCTGAGCTCATGAAGAAACAAGGGCGGCAAGCCAAGGAAGAGACCCGACCATAAGCAGGCTGGTGATAGACTCGCAAGCACCACCCTCATCCAGCGCCGTCACCAGCCCGTGACGCAAACAATAGCCTGAGCCAGCGAGAAATACCAGCCACCGCAATCCATTGTACACATCGCATCCGCACAGTCGTTCTCCCGCGTAAAGCATCGTGAGACATATATACCAAAACGGGGACGTCAGAACAAGTCAGTCACGCCACTCTTCCCCCTTTCCACAAGCTACCCACGCCCCCTCTTCTACCAATCACCGCCAATCCCATCCCACTCAACTCCCACCTCCACCCGTCGCTCACTCCTTAATAACCTCCCCCGCCGCGCCATCCTCCTTCTTCCCAGCAAACGCACTCCCCACCCACCCAACCCAGCTCTGCCGCTTACTATTCGCCGCGGCCGCAGCCGCCGCGGCCTCCGCATTCTCCTGCACCAGCCTCAGCGGCCTGGGCTTGTTCCCCGCAAAGGTCGTACTCTTCTCCCCATGCGTGGGGCGGGGCGGGCTCTGCGCCGGCGAGGAAACCGACTCGGCGCCGCCCGTCGCCGTTGTTCCCGAGACGGAATCCCCGCTGGTGCTGCTCGTCTCGGAGCGCATGCCGGGGAAATTGCCCGTGCTAGTGCGGTTGCCGGGGATGGAGGAGAAGAAGGCGCCGCTGGAGCGGAGGGATGGGGACAGCGGGCCCCCGCCGGTGGTGGGGTCGCCCTTGTACATGGCGTTGACGATGCTGGCGGCGCCGGCGCCGCCGGTGAATTGCTCGCTCATGGGCCGGGCGGCGCCGGTGCCGCGGCGGGTGCTGGCCGAGCGGGTCAGGCCGATGGGGATGCTGGGCGCTGTGTCTGGGTTGGTCACCAGCGCGGAGGACTGCGACGGCATGTAGGTCATGGGGCGGGGCTTGGGTTTGGGCTGCGCGGCGGAGCCGCCGCCGATGGCGATGGATTTGGCGCGCTGGAGGAGGGACGGGCCGGAGGCGGCGGGGGTGGTTTTGGGGGGTGGCGGCGGGGGCAGGTCCTTGTTGGTGTTGGGCTGCGCGCCGGCCTTGAAGTCGCTGGACTGGTCGAGGATGTGCTCGAATCCCTGGTGCTGCAGCAGCCGCTCGATGATCTTGTTGATGTAGAGCGTCAGAGCCTTGTTCTGGTCCTTAGCCGACTTCAGCTCCGCCTCCAGGCGCCGCTGCGTCTCCGGGTCGTGCTCGGGCGCGGCGTCAGTGTCGTGGGCGCCCGAAAGCTCGTCGGCGAGGCTGGTGCCGCCGCTCCGGCCCTCGAGAGCCGCCAGGGCGTCTTGGTTGGCGGACGCACCGCCGGAGTAGCTGAAGTCGTTGGTTGCAAAGTCGCCCTTCAGCGTGCGCTCCTGCAGCAGCAGCTGGTAGCTCTCGTTGTCCTCCATCAGCCGGGCGTTGGCTACGCGGGCCTCCATCAGCTGGCGCTCGACTTCCTGCAGCCGGCCGCCGCCCTGATTCTGCGACTCGACGAGCTTGATCTGCGCCTCGGCCAGCTCAAGTCGGAGTGACTCGATCAACTTGTCTTTCTGCAGCAGAAGCTTGGAGTTGTTGCGCGAGTCGCTGCGCTGGATGGAGGATGGCGGGGCGAAGCTACCGTTGTCGATGCTTGGTGAGCTGTTCACCGCTGTTTGAGGAAAGAACATGTTAGTTAAGTCTTGTAATGAGAGAACTCTCTGACAAGCAACCTACATTGCCTTGTCGGCCTGTCCTCGTCCGTATTCCGCTGCGCGAGGCTGTCCTTGAGCCTCTGGATGACAGTCTGCATCTCCTCCTCGCGGTTCGCCATCTCGTCCTTCTCCTTCATCATGGCGCTCCGCTCGGCCTCGTAGATGGTCTCCATCTCGCGCATCTGGCGGGCGGCCTCGCGCTTCTCGTTGGTCAGCGACTCGATCTGCTCGTCGCTCTCGTGCACCTTCTCCTCCAGCTTGGCCTGCTCCTTGAGCGCATCGTCCAGCTTGCTCTGCAGCACATCGGCCTGGCGCTTGTACGTCTCGGACGAGAACTCGGCCTGGGCGAGCCGCTCGCGCAGGTCGTCTATTGCCGCCACTGTCTCGGCGCGGATGGCCTCCTCGCGCTCAATGTCCGGCGAGGTGCTGCCCTTGCCGGCGGCCGTGGTGCCGTTGCCCAGCATAGACTCACGTCTCTGGTGAGCGGCGGCGCGCGCCGAGACGGGCGTCCCGGTGCGGGTCGAGCGGGTGCGGGCCACGCCAGCGCTGCTCGGACTGCTGGCCGACGACGGTGTCGACGCTCTGGGAGTCGGGCGCTGCGGCGTTCCTGTCGGTGTCTCGCGGCCTGTCGCCGGAGGCTTCTTGACCGCGCTGGCCATGTTGCTGCTGCTCGTAAAGCTGAGCCTGAATCGGGGCTATGAACTCTAGGGATGCCCCAGAACTCGAAAGCGCGTTATGGGGGCCGAGTATCACCAAAGAGCGTCAAATCTGGAAATCGGCTCGGAAATACGGACGCGCGTTGTTGCGTCTTCGGCGAAGTGAAGCGTGTTTGGCGCAACGGGAAAACAGTGGTCCTCGACGGTTGCGTGCAGAGGAAGAGGATATTTGCTGGCGGGCCAGGCTGTGACGGTAGCGTTGTTGTGTAACTTTTGGTCCTCGGCCAGCGTTTGCCAGCAGTTATTTTGGGGGGAGCGACGCAGTGGCGCTCAGGGCCCTCCAGCGATACCAGGGCGATGCCTGTCCAATCAGGTCCGTCAAGTCAGGCGAAGTCCGCCCCTTTCTCCAGCTCCGAGCAAGTACCGACAAGGATGATACCGTTATGAAGTTGGGGCAGGGCTGTCGGCTGAGATCGGGGTGCTTTGTCCTTTCGGCTTCCTGTGTCCAGACAACGGCTCGAGGTTTTGAACGACTCTGCCGAACTGCATCCTTTCTGCGTCTGCTCTCCACAGTCCTCTGCGAGTCATTTGCAGCCAATCTCCTGCAGGGTCTCAATTGTTGTTGTTCGCCAACGCTCGCTGGCATGGAGAGACAAACAATGCAGATTTGATGCGGTTCCCGTTCAGCCACCCGCTTCGAGTTTCCTTGAACCAGGAAGCCGGACGTCGCACTGTTTCTGCTGAAAGCCCAGAAATGCCTAAATAGTTGTTGCCTCTCTCCCCGAGCTGTGGGTCTGGCCTACGATCTGCCTGGAGCGGCGCTGCTATACACCGCACATGTCACAGAGTGAGAGAGCGTCCAAAGGCGAATGAATTCTCTTGCGTGGCCCAGAGATCTTGAAACCTAGCGAAGGGAAAAAAGTGGCTACATTGCGGGCTAGCGGGCGAGCATCCCGGGAAACTTAGGATGCGGTGACGAGGTGACAGGGACGAGTTTGATTGTGACAATTAGGTTCTCAATGCATTGCCAGATCCTTGCTCCTACATACAACCTACCTCTGTGCTTGTACTTGTGCTCCGTAGTCCACACAGACCAGCCGACCACACCAGCGTGGCACAAGCTGTTCCGCACTTTCTATCAATGCCTGGTTCCAGCGTGTGAGGCTCCGTGTTCCCTTCATCGTGTCGCCCTGCTCAAACCCAACAAGCTCGCACCAGAGTACCACGGTGAGCAAAGTGGGGTGGCTCCGGACAGACTTTGGAAATTGAGTTGTCATAGAACTACGACTAGTGTACGGAGAGCGCACTTTGTGCTGCAACTCCGGGTGTCGATGGCTGTCAAAAACATCTTTCGCAGCCGGATATCGCCAGGTCGTCATATAATTTTCCCAATGCCGCACCCAAACGCCGTGTCAATGCCAACTCGTGATCTCCCCGACCTCGCGCCTTGGCTTAGGCTGTCTGGTCGCTGAGGATATCGCTGTCACCGGCATCCAGGATGGCCATGGTGGAGCAGCGGAAGAGCTTGCCGCAAGCGGTGCCGAGCTCAATCTGTAGAGGGAATCGGGTAAGCATTTGGCCTGGTACCCTCCAAAGTCTGTAACGAGACTTCTTCTCTGGGTAGACCGGAAGACAGGGCCGTCTTCCGGCCGGGATCACGAGCAGAAAGCTTTCGATGTATCCGTGGCAGATCTGGGAACTCTCAAGAGGGAAAACTCACGTTGGTGCCGCCGTAGTGGTGAACCGAGGTCTTGGACATCATGGAGTAGCTGCACAGCATGTTAGCTCCAGTTGTCTGGAATTGGTGCGTCGGTATTGAGCATGGAAGAGGCGACACGGCAACAGCACTAAGAGAGCTGTCCTCTCCCGGTGCTGCCGCCGTATGCGCTCGCTCAGCTCCTTCGCATCGGTAGTGGCGGTGAAACGTACTACTCAAGCTCAGACTTGCGGAGAGGAGGGGTGTTGGCCTGGACGGCGAGTGTTAGCAGGAAGCTTCTCCAGTATTCAGATTCGGATAGCAACTCACGGCGATGAGGATGAGCTTCGCCTTGCCGGTGCGCAGGGCCTTCAGGGTGCTCCGGTAGCCGAGGACGACCTTACCCGACTTGATGACGAGGGCAAGCTGGAATATTCTGGTCAGCAACGACGCCTGCTGTTGCTAGTCAGGCTTGGGGACTAACCTTGGCGCCGATGGACTGCGCATCGTTCTTGGACTTCTTGGGGGCCATTGCGACGGTGGTTGGTTGTCGAGACGGAGAAAGAACTGGAAGGTCGTCGCGAGGTTGTCGTCGTCGTGAACTTGATGGTCGCTCCAGGAAGCAGAATCTCGAATCTCGGCCAGAATTCGAAATATTCCTGCCGCTCCTGAATTCCCACCGTGAAAGTGGGGCAGTCTCTGATTGGCTGCTGATTAGGTGCCTGTGCACTTCCCCAAGCCCTAACAGTCCCACTCTTCGCCGGTGTGGCTCACCCGGCAAGATTATGAATCCGGGATTGGTAATCGGGGCGAATTTCGCCTTGGTCAAAACCGCAGAGGCTTCGCAATCCTCCCTCTCGACCGACCCCCGCAAACACCAAGCCGACACCGATACCCGCGTCATCGCAGCAATCAGTCACAATGGCGCGCCGTCCTGCTCGTTGCTACCGGTACTGCAAGAACAAGGTGAGCATTTTTTGCTGCGCTTCAGCGGCCGATGAAATCGCACACGATTGTTCTGGCTTCGATTTGGGGAGGAAATTGAAGAGGAAGAGGAGGAAAAAGTGGATCAGAGACGGTCTGTGACGGCCGACAACGAGCGACTACAGCAAAAGAGGAGGATCATGCGATTTGCCGATTTGTTTCCGACGGGCATATTGCATGGATCAAGATGCTAACTGGGTCGTCTCTCTAGCCGTACCCCAAGTCGCGGTTCAACCGTGGTGTGCCGGACCCGAAGATTCGCATTTTCGATCTCGGCCGCAAGCGTGCCACCGTCGACGACTTCCCGCTGTGCATCCACCTGGTTTCCAACGAGTATGAGCAGCTGAGCTCTGAGGCCCTCGAGGCCGCCCGTATCTGCGCCAACAAGTACCTCGTCAAGACGGCCGGCAAGGAAGGCTTCCACCTGCGCGTCCGCGCCCACCCGTACCACGTCGTCCGCATCAACAAGATGTTGTCGTGCGCTGGTGCCGATAGACTGCAGACGGGTATGCGTGGTGCCTGGGGCAAGCCCAACGGCACTGTCGCGCGTGTCAACATCGGCCAGATCATCATGAGTGTCCGCACTCGTGACGCTAGTGAGTGTTCTCCCTAAGCTGATCGGGTTCTGTTGCTCCGGATCACTGACAAGCATCCTTTCAGACCGCGCCGTTGCCCTCGAGGCTCTCCGTCGCTCGCAGTACAAGTTCCCCGGCCGGCAAAAGATCATCATCTCCAAGAACTGGGGCTTCACTCCCCTCCGCCGCGACGAGTACCTGGAGAAGAAGGCCGCTGGCCGCGTCAAGGTCGATGGTGCCTACGTCCAGTTCCTCAGCAACCACGGCAGCCTTGAGAACAACATGAAGCGCTTTCCGGAGGCCTTCAGCGCTTAAGGTGGCTTTGTGGAACGGGGGAACGGGCATGGTCATTCTGGCTTCATCTGGCGTCTGCGGTCATTTTAGGGCTGAAAAGAGGGCATGTCAACTAGCATCATGGTCTTGATTCGGCACAGTCAATGGAACCATTGTACCAACGTGGTTCCGAATGGACAACGGCCATGAGGGGCGTTTCGAGTCACTATGGCGTGCTTTGTGAGCTGGGTGTGACACAAGCGGAACAGCCGGCAGCTCGCTGTTGGTACGAACGGCGTAAGCAGGGCGAGATGCTGAGTAACCTTTGGAAGGCGAAGACGAGGCGCTTATCATACTGTCGGCTTTCAGAGATACAGCGGCAGATCGTTGTTCCCATGTGCTGCTACCATGCTGCTATTTCGGACGAACCTGTAATGGCCGGGGTTTCAAGCTTTAAAAACATACATAGTAAGGTAGCTCACGAGCCGAGTAACGAGTCTGACATCATCCTCCATGCCTCCTAGCCAGCTCTCCAAAGCATTCCAGTTCCAACGCAGGCAGCCTCATTGGTGTCCCAACTGCCACATAGCCACCACATATATGAGAGTGTAGCTGTAGAGCACGGCACGTGCACGGATAGTTGCCGTCAAGCTCAAGTACGTCGGAAGCTTCTCGGTGCATATGTGTTTTGATCAGCCGTTCATTTCCTGCTCGACCACATGTTGGAACTGTTGCCGTGAATGGACGGACGGGGTTGTTGGGCGTTATCGGAACACGTCGCCCAGGCTGATAACGTCAGGCGAGCGCTGATGAAGTGGCGGCTGTGGAGTCCGGTCCGCTTTAGGACGATGCGTTGAGCTCCGCTACCTGCGGACTCCAAAGCTGCCCGCTTGTGCTCTCATGCAGCGGGAAGTGTACTCTAACCACAGTGTTGTATTCTTCGAACGCTCCAGTGATAGGTATTCAACAAATGCCCATGACAGCAAGAACAGCAAGAACCAGCCTGTGTCCGTCTGTCAAGAGCGGGGGAGCACAGAGGCCACAGGCGACGGGCGATTGGGGCAGAGCCATGACCCAAGCACGGCGCTAGTGAGCATCCCGCGTGTCGTCGATTGGTACGCTGATCTCGTGCTGTGCCGGGCTGTGAGCTTGAGCAGAGCCCCGCCCCGTTATCGTCGCTGCACACTTGGACTCTCCATGTTCGGTTTCCCTTTATTGTTTGCCCTTCATCTATCCGTAGGCCTGTTCGCCTTTGCGTCGAGCCGGGTTTCCATTTATCATCCTTAATTTGGGCAAAGTAAGACCGTTACACGACGTCTGCACTCGGCTCCTTGAATGCCCTGTACCCGGGGCTGAAAGCGTCATCCTCGATGACCCGGGTCCTCGACGTTTAAGCGGAACCGCCTAGCGACAACGGATCGGTTCACCGCCCTTGGCCTAGACACGCGACACCAGACACAGCGGAGTCTACGAATACGGGACAACTCTCTCCGCGAATGCAATCAGCTAGCTACGTTTCTGCTACGGAGTCGGGGCCTTTTGAGCGGGCGTTTGCTGTCCCAGCCCCCCAAGCTTGCGTGTGGTCATCGTTTACCTGTGGTCTCGCACCATGGCTTTCCAGCAACCCACGCGATGGCCTGCACAGCGGGTCAGCCGTAACGGCTTGGAAGACGGGGTAGCAACAGCGCCTGCACCAGCGAACATCCCGACACCGAACGAGTCCCAGACATGGGTTCTCTTCACGCCAGGCACCGACGCGGGCACCACCGCCTCGTACCTCAGCTCGGTTCAGGGCGAGCAAATAACGCCGGGGAGGTCAAGGATCAGCGATCTGGGTAGTTTGGACACTGCCGCACGCTCCATCTCGAACCTTCATGCGCCGTCTGAAGTCGCGGTGGAGAGCGTTGCCGAGGAAGACGCCGAGCTCGACAGCCTCGACAGCCACCTACCTGAGTTTCGAGTTGTTGCAAGCTCTTACAGCCAACCGGAAGTTCCGCACACGGTACCGGTGTTGCCTGGGCATGATGGACTAGGCTCGTTCAGATTCGATGTTCCGGGCGTCGGCGCAGACGCTCAAGACAGACTCTACGCGTTCGAACGATTCAACCCCAACCGTGTGAGGCACCGAGCTGAGAGCTTTGACCTAGCTCAGCTGGACATCGAGAATGAGGAGGTGCAAGAGTTGGAACGGACGCGAAGGATCGAGGCGTGGCGGCTGGAACAGAGCCAGCTGTTGCTTGAGGACATCCGAAAGGAGACCAGGAGAAGGCGGAAGTCGGAGGCATCGCTTCGGAAGAGTCAACAGACGGCTAGCTTGGCGCTTGAAGCGCCAGCAAGAAGCGTTGCGGACGAAGAGGCGGCCGATATCACGCTCGGGGGGACCGACTGGCATGACCAAGATTCGCCCGCTTCCGACGAGACGGTGCCTGGCCTGTGGACCCGGATCGCGCGCAAAGTCATCTGTGATTTGATGGGCATTGATGACAAGATGCTTGCGATATTATTTGGGGAAGCGCTCGCAGACGACGAGATGCAGCAGTCGCCGCCCAAAACTCCCGCAGCAGAAGCATCCCTCCCGACGCCCAGCAGCCTGGAACCGGGTACATCGCTCGAGTCAGAATGGCAACTACGCCTTTTGAACAGAATAGCAAAAGAGCTTGGCGGCCTGGTGCACCAGATATCACCGCATCCCGGCGCCTTTTCCACTTACACACGAATACAGCACACGCCTCTGCCGTACGCCGGTTTGCCGGTCATTCCAGAAGCGACAGTCGATGGAAGCGACGGCGGGCAGACAATAGACGACGATGGCAGCGTCCCGTACATGCCGGACTTCAAGCCCACAGTGCACCAGGCGGCGAATGTGCTCAGCGCACCCTCGTCCGAGTCCGCAACAGCGCCGGCGCCCACAGCCCCCGAGATGACTCGAAGTGACCCCCACACATTCACGCAGCAAGAATGGGAGCAAGACCTCGACATCCGGCTCGTCTTCCGCTACCTCCGCTCCCGCTTCACCTCAGGTGCCACTCGGCCATCGTCACCAACGGTCACCGCGCCCCTCCTCACCACAGCCTCGACCGCGCACCACGACACAGCCGCCAAGGCGGCCCGCGTGCGTCAGCACCACCCGCTCGTGTCGCACGCATACGCGCACGGATTCCACCACCACCACCACCACCACCGGTCGCGCCCGGCCAGCGAGCGGCGCACCTTCAAGACAACGACGGTGCCGGCCGGCGGCAATGCTGCCGCGGTGGGGGTTGTTCGACACCACCACCACCACCACCACCACCACCACCACGCAGCGGGCAGCTGTGCGAGCCAGAGCACGCGGCGGTCGGCCGCGCGGTGCGGGAGCAGCGCCGCCTCGTCGCACGGGCCGTCGTCATCGCGGCATTACTGGGATATTGGTGGGTCGCTGGGGGGTACGGGGAGCGTGATTGCTAGCACAGGGCCGATGGGGAGTTGGGGGGAGGTGTGAGCTGGGTGCGCACGCACCGGACCATTCCCTTCGTAAAGTCAATAACTGGTTGGAGATAGTAGGAGGGGTTGGTGGCTTCGACTTCAGCTCAGGCTGTCTGTATCATATATTACGTCTCTGCTTTCGTATCATGGGCTGGATTTCCGGGGGAGGGGTTGGGGGATGCGGGGCGTTCTTTCTTGGATGACTGGCTCATCTATGCCTTCAATTGTTGCATTTAGATACCACATACATATGGACTCCTCGATCTCGATGCATTTGGCATGACGAGATGCACTTGCACCCCTGATGACTCGCTCGCCTCAGACAGCCGCCTTGCGTTTGCAGAGTTCCACTAACCGCGGGCCCTGGGCCTCTTGCACGCACAAACCTGGTTTACGCCGAGGGGTTTCCGCACAGTCATTCCGTCAGCCTTGCTGCCGCCGCAAGGAGGGCGACACTCTCTGCCATACAAACCGGGTAGTGTTGTACGCCGGTCCGCCCCAGATCGAAACTTATTGACGACTGGGCTGTCGGCTTGATGTTGCGGTCGGGCAAGAACCAGAGGAGTTCACGGGATGAGAACTGACCCTGTCTCCGATACTGCAAGTCACCGCCAGATACTGTTCTCAGGCAAGTGCCCAGTACTACTCGAGCGGCAGAGACGGTGAAGATATCCGCCCATCGGCTCGTACCTCCACTCCACCCCTCCACTCCAAGTTTGGAGCCGTAAACAGATGCGAACTTCCACATCACACAATTCACAACAGACGCCGCCGAAAATGGCGGCCATGCTTCGTCTACTTAAACCTGGGCTTCCCGCCGGTTCTCGTGCTGGTTGTTCCCGTCTTTCCACTCTTCCTATGATAGCCCCTTCCGCTCCGTCACCTCATCTACGACTTCGTCGTCCCCCTTCTCCGCCGCACTTTCCTTCCATTACCGCTTATTTTTTCCCTCGATCCGTCTTTTATTATCCTTGTTCGCGACTCTCTTATAGCGTAGTTTACTCGTTGATTTGCGCTTCTCTACTTCGTCACTCCTTAACCTCACTTCTTCCTTACCCGGAGCGATTTCGGGCCTGCAGCCTATATAAAACAACGCAATAGCGATGATCGTCGCTACCGCTGTTATCTAGATAGCTAAGATGACAAGTTTATCCTGACCCCTCGACTAAAAGACGAAGTAGTGGGATGCCGCTAGGTATAAAGACCGATCTGACCCCCCGCACTGACCTGTCCCGACCTCCAAATTAGATCAATGTCGGGACAGGTTAACTTTTTCGAAGTCGGGCGTGGTCAACTTTCCTCTCGCCTCAACTAACGATGTGTTATCTCAGGGCATTTTTGGTGGGTCACCCGCTGGATGACCCGCAGGTGACAGCTCCGCCCTGAAATAACACTTTTACCCATACAGGGGCGGCCTGGCGGCCGCCCGGAAAAGAAAAATTGCCGGCCACACAAAAGACCAAAAAATAAGCCAGTAGGTATAGGTATATATACGGCTCAGATGAATTGCGAGATACGGCTTATAAGCTGTGCATAGCCCACGTCGCCGAGATATTCGCGATCAATGGGTTTTCCGGGCGGCCTTCAGGGGTAAAGCGCAATCAGGGTTAGGGTTAGTATTCTGTCGGTCGAACTTCAGGGGCAATAGCATAGTTATTATCTGGACGGACGGATAGGCAGACGCTTCTACAGCGCTTCAACAAGCCCGTAAGATGCAATAGAATATAACCTTCGACTAGTCTAACGGAGGAGAAGCCTAGGAGCTCAATAACTACCGTACAAGAGAAGAGAGACAAGCCTTGTTACTATATATTTAGCCTCATATGGTTAGAAAACAGCTTTGTACGACTATGGTAACGAGTCACACGTTGGGTGTTGCACAAGGTGTGGTTTGGCTGTACAAGTATGTTCGGAATGGCAAGAGAAGAAGAGAAAGAGCTAGATGACAGGAAGAGAGCAGCCGTTATACAGACACTGCCCGCATCAGTACAACGTCGTCATGACGTAGTCCTGATCTCACATACGGCCGAGGCTGCCGAGGCTATAACGGGCCCAGTGTTATGCACTGGCCCTATGGCAACTGCTGATAGGCGTGCAGAGTTTTATTGAAACGATCTGAGGAAGAGAAAGTGAAAAATAGCTTCCCTATAGTGCCTTCTATATAGTTAGAGCAATAACCTTCCTTTAAGAGTTAGAATGCGCTTAGTATAACGTTGTGTTGTCAAGATCGGACGGCTGTGTGTGCGTCTGTGTCCGGCTTGACCGAGTGTCTCCGAGGCCGTCAACGGGGCCCAGCCCGTTCCAGTAGGCAGCATCGTCAACGTTGTTGGCTTGGCTTCAGAACTGCTGAATTTGATAGTGCTGGTGTATAGGTGTAGAGAACGAGGGGAAGGTGAAGTCCTGATCTATGCCCTATATAAATTTCAGTCGAAGTTCGTTTGTGGGTTCACAAATCGCACGTTGTCAGGGGTTCCCAGCAAGCCACGCAGTGGAATGACTTTTGGCCGCAGCCTCCGTACCATTAAAGATACTCCTCAGAACTCCCGCTCTGTAGTCTGGATCATCCCAGATGCACTGGTTCCCAGTATCCACCGTAGTTTCCACGGCTGGGCATGACGAGCGACCATGGTCACCAGTCCGTCATATGGTGAAAGGTGCGGAGAGCTCGATCACCTTAAAACAATATATAATCTAAGCGTGCACATTACAGGCCTGAAGTTGGAATCGTCCCTCTCAAGCAGACTCTCTACACTGACTTACATGTATCAATTAAACGATCAACGAACATATTCCCCATATTTACTTTGAACCGTTTACAGCCATGATGAACATCATCGCCCTCGCCATCCTGCTCCTGCTCCCCCCCACCTACCACGCGACCCGGGTATACGAGAAAAACGTGTACACCTACGCCGTGGGCGACGCAACCATCGTGGGCCAGCAAATCACGTACAAGGACCCCGAATGCCGGCCAGGCTTGCGCTGCGAGCCCAGGACCGAAAGCTGCGAGGCGCCCGGCACCATCCCCGTGCTCACCGAGGACAGGAAGTACTTCGCCTGCTGCCACAAGGGACAGCGGCTGCTGGGCAGCCCGGAGACGGCGTTCGACTGCTGCGCTGAGGGCCACGACCTCGTGGGCTCCGAGGCAACGGGCTACCACTGCTGTCCGACCGGGTCCACCTGGAACGGGCAGCAGTGTATCCCAGTTCGGCCCCCCAAACCTCAGACGCCTTGCTCGTCCGGGCTAGAAACGGGTAAGTGACGTAAATCAAACTGAACTCGACGAAACCAGCATGGTGACGACCTCCCACCGCAAAACCAGGCAAATGCTACACCTTCACCGCGGAAACGGGACACCGCCTCGGCCTGCACAACGACGGCGTCTACTACGCCCGCGCGGACAGCATGGCTCAGCGCTACGGCAAGTTCCAGCTCTGCGCCGACGAGGCCTGCACCCCGGGTCAGCCCGTCAACCCGTCTGACACGACCTACATCCGCGACCTGTACGGCGACATCCCAACTGGCGCCAACACGGCGCTGTGGCTCAACAACGCCCAGAACGGCGCCCACATTGGCCGCACCCCGACGTTCGCCAGCGCGGGCGAGTTCGCCATCAGCAAGTGGCCCTGCGGCAAGTACTGCCTGGGCGGTGTCCAGGCCGGCGTGGGGCCCGCCTGTCCGGCCGAGATCCCTGCCATGACGTTCTACTCGCAGGACCCGCAGATGTGCGTGCCGTTCGAACTGACCGAGGTCCCCTGCGACCTCAAGTCGGACGCAAATAACTGTATCTGGAAGCACGGTGATCAGTGCTGTAACCGGGTCGACTGCACGGGGAAGAAGCCGGCGCCGGAGGGCGTTGAGGCGGGCGGTGAGGCTGGCCATGGCCAAGGGTAGGGACATGTGGGAGGCTAGGCAAAGGCGCGCAGGAGATACTAGAGTAGGAGATAATTGTGTTGAAATGTTTCGGGTAAGAACGTGGCGTTGAGTAAGACTTGTACAAGTTGGGCGGACGAAGTAGCTTAGTAGGTGCGGATTATGTTGGATGGACGACTGGTGATTTTCGGCTAAATACTGCGTGTGATGTGTACTGCGTGTGATGTGCTTAGAGGAACGTATGAGAAACGAATACTTCTGTAAGGTTCCTTTGCCTAGAGTAATATATGAGGAACCAATACTTCCGTAAGGTTCCTTTGCCTAGAGGAACTACGAAGTAAGTTCTATAAGGTTCCTTTTGCCTAGAGAACTATGAAATAAAGAAGTGCTCTCTGTAACGAGCTAGGCCCCGTTGGCGGTCTCGGACATACTCGGCTAAGCCGGACACTCAGACGTCGATACAGCCGTCCGATCTTGACAATATAACGTTATACTAAGCGCATTCTAACTCTAAAGGAAGGTTATTGCTCTAACTATATAGATGTTAAGCACTGGCCCTATGGCGACTGCAGATAGGCGTGCAAAGTTTTATTGAAACGATCTGAGGAAGAGAAGAGA
>JAMAKO010000055.1:0-172651 GCA_023628555.1 Chaetomiaceae sp. R4402 | reverse complement strand
CCGTGTCCAAGTTTCTATGCAACCCTTACCAGTGCGCCGCTCGCTTATATGCGCCGCTCGCATATGAAATACGTTAAGCGTATAGAGGTGGCTAGCTACAGCGCTATTCACTTTGCTTTAGTAAGCCGAGGGCTCTACTAGACGGTTCTCACTAGACGCATATATATATACGCTTATATAAACCTAAAAACGCTTAAAGTGTGATGGGAAGCGATCTTGGGTATACGATTGTATTGACGTGGTTGCGCGAAGGATCGTAACTGTGGGGCAGTCAGAGCTGTCCGGAATTACAGCCCTGACTGCGAGCACTGACTACACAGGGCAGTGCGACCCTAACCTTAGCTACACGTACGACATAACAGTCACAGGCAAAGCCTGTGACAATTGTAAAGTTAACGTAACGTACTTGCTAACGAGTGGCACACTTTTCCCAAGCTTCAACCACATTGTGTAAGTTGATTCAACCACAACGCCTTAAACTAACGAAAACTATTCAGAATCGCTCTCCGTAGATGCCTCCCCAACCACTTGACAGGTTCGGGCATTATGGCCAGGCTTCTTGCAGTTGCTACAGAGCCGAATGCGCGGCTCACTCATGGTTATACAATTAACACTTGAAGCGTTTCCGCGCAATCCTGACCACCAAGTCCCCTGTTTCCTATTAAATCCGTTGCCTCTTGTAGACTAAGTGATCCTCTGTCCTGCAAATGCGTTTTTTTGATCCTACGTCGCTTGCTTAGCCGCTCATTTGCCGTACGAAGCTCCGTGGTCTCGGCTCGGAGCAACACCATCTCATGCGCCAATTTCAAGATGTTCTTCGCTTGCAAGTCAATAATGTGGAAAATGTGGGCTGGGGAGCTCCCTTGATGGTGTTGGATCTTCCGCTTGAGTGTGCTAGAACTGAGTGTCGCTTCTTGCACATTGGAGGGAGTCTTGGGGGTCCAAGATGTAGCTGTTCTGGGCGTGAGCTTGGAGGAGATGGAGTGACTGGTTTAGGGTCGAGGCGAGAAACTACAGATTCAGGGTCGAAAGAGACGAGACCGGTTGCTCTGAAGCCTGCCTGTATATTGTTTGCTGTAATAGAGGCGTGGAACGCCTCGACAAACGCGTCGAAGAAGTCCTCCTTCGTAATGTGGGTGATCTGCATCCGCATCATCTGCTCGATCTGCTTGCCGTACGAGACTTTGAGCGGGCTGAAAGATCCTACATCGTGAGGCTGAAGGAAGTGAGATGAATGAGGAGGCATGTAAAGTGTACGATATTGTTGCCCTTGCAGAAATCCTCGAAGGCGATTGAGTGGGGCTTTCGTGGCCGTCGAGGATGAGCAGCCGGTATACCCCTCTCGTACGACGCTTGGTAGAATGATCAGAATGTTTCAACCAATCTAGACCAATCTCGTTTGTAGTCCAGCCATTCTCGCTTATGTGGACTCTCCATTCGGGCTAGGATCGGCTGTCCTGATACCAGGGGAGGAGATGGTTTCTCCCCTTGACAATGAAGTACGGCGACGCAGCCCAGCCATCCGCACATACAGCTTGGATCACCGTCACCCACTCCCGATTACTAGGCTACTTCGTACGTGGCCGGCCACGGCATTCCGAGCTTGTAACGACCTTTGCACCTGAAAGTATCCCCAGCTGGAACCCAGTCTCGTCGGAATTGTAGATATTCAACTCTTGGATCGCGTACTTGTCCACTACGTTCCGTACTAGCCGTAACCACGCGTTTACCACGTCGGGATCTTCGCATTGGGCCCTCTGGTAATCGATTCGATGTCTAGAACGCGCTGAAAACTTGTCATGCCGGTCCACGAAGTTGTCCGCCCATCGGGGTCCGACGCGTGACGCGTCGCGTGCCGCGCGACGACGATTGCCATTTCTCGAATGTCAGGGTACCGCGGCTGAAATCCTCGCGCGTCAAGGTCGAGTACCCTCTCAATAAGCACTTTCTTTTCCAAGTCGGTCAGTTTTCGAAGGTTGGCAGGTGTTTGGCAACGTGGTTGCTGTCCAGCGCGTCGGCGTTGGAGCGAGCTTCTTGGATCGCGTAGATTGTAGCCGCTTGTCGTATAGAAAGCCTAGGGTGTTTTTTTAAGAGCCTCAAGCGCAAGGATTATACGAGTTTCATTGGAAAGGGCTCTATCTTGGGTTGAGAAGGAAATTCGCGTTGAGGTTAGGAGGTTGCGTAAGGAAGAAAAGTGGCCCACTCGTTATGGTGGCTCACTCGTTATGCAAGTACGTTAACGTATTTGATATGCGAGCGGGACAGACAAGCGAGCGGGACACTTAGGTATTGTTTTGCAGGTGATAAGTGAAGAGAGTACCTGAAAATTGTTAGTGTACTCTAACAATTTTGAGGTGCTTTCTCCTTTGCCCCCCTGCTAAAAAATACCTAACTGTCCCGCTCGCTTGTCTGTCCCGCTCGCATATCAAATACGTTATAGCTTTGATCTATGAATAATTACTAGTATGAGAGCAAAATGCTACTCGGAGACTCGACATGGAGTGATTGTCTAGGTAATCAAAGTGGGTAGGTAAGAGGAGGAATACTAATGATGATTAGGACTAACCATCACCGTGTATACCTACATGTACCACTCCAGGAGCCCTTGACACAATTGCAGTCACATTTGTTACATAAAATCCGGGCGCACTTCATGACGAAGATCCTTACCATCCAGGGCACTAGTCAAGACAAGCAGTGTCGAGAGAGCGCCGTATCCCTATAGCCGAGTCAACGTTGGCTGTTTGACCCGTTAACACTCATGACTTTCTAGGGCACGTACCTTCACGTTTGTCTTGCCTGTAAAGCCGGCGACCAGCCCAATAATGTATTCACCCGGCGGTGCGTGCTGAGAGTGCCAACCCATACCGTTGTCCTGGCCGATGGTCAACTCGCGGTCCTTGTTCGTTTTGAGCTGTATCGCACTTAAATGTCAGTTCGTTTGCTCGAAAAACACGTTAAAAAGCCCGGGAGAAACTTGCCTTGATTGCTATCGCTTCCTCAGATCTTTCGCTGACCGACACCTCGTCGATGAACTCGCCCCCGGGACCATCCACCTCTAACGAAACAACCTGTTCCGCTGGCCACTTTTCAAACTCGCCGTACGTGGAAAGATTTCGTCTCATTCCCACCATCCGATCCTCAGAATTCCGAGGACACTCCGCTTGCAAGCCGTGTAGCCTCCGATCAGCGGTGGTGGCCTCCGGCCCAACATAGCAAGTGATACGTTCCAATTGGAATAGCTGCTTGGTATGCTCGGCCCAAAGCAGGCCCTCGTGGGGAATTATATGGTCCGGGATCAGACTGACCCGCGAGGGCGTCGATGTGAGAGGTAATACCCTATATGTATCCGGAGGGGTGCTCGTCCCGCAAAATCTGTATGGCACACCGAGATAGGGTTTGCTAGTCCATAACCGATGGTTGCACGGTGATATCGCCGCCGGTGGTGGTGGCAGCGGCGCAGTGTTCGAAACTGGCGCCTCCAACAGTCCGAGGCTATGAATCTCCCCGTCCTGAAACGCCAATGTACACATAGGTTAGAGGATGGAGTGTTAGGGAGTCTTATCGCACCCAAGCGAACCATAGAGGGCAAGGGGGATCGGGAACGTACAGGTCCAACGCAAACCGTGACACCAATGAAGTGCGCCTCTTTTGAAACAGAGAGTACCGTTTCGGTGATACAAGGCGTTTCTGAGTTACGGCTGTGGCTGGGCCATCCTAGCCGACGCCGCACACTATGCGATCTTCCCCGGTTGGTGCAAACCTGTTGAAACAGATCAACATCGAGTTTGGACACGTGATACTATTCAGCCCGGAAGTTAGCAAAGGGGAGGTGGTGGAGGGCCTTACCGCAATGGAGACTATGCGAGGGGCTATAGTAGTCGGATTCTCGTTGGGGTCCGCCGCCGCAATTTCAAGTTCGATCTGCCGGACCCTATGGCCAGGTGGAATGCACATGGCCGACGTGGTAAAATACGGTCGATTGGTGTTGTCGAACCCGAAACCGCGCCTGTGGTTGCGGATCACGGCGCAGAGGCCGACGAGTTGGCGATCCTCTCCCCAGTGGGCCTCGAGAACCAGCGGCCAGCTGTCGTGCTCGCTCGTCGAATAGGCGAACAGGATGGGCCGAGCGGACGTGAGGTCGTCTGGCGGTGGTTGATGCGAGACACCGACCACATGGCGGCAGCGGGACCGTTCGAGGACGACCGCGTCGGGTTCGTGGAGCGGCGGTGTATCAAAATCCTCGAAATAAAACCTGGCCAGCTGCTCACACAGGCTCCAGATGCGCCGCCTGTTGGCGAGAGCCATGAAGGGTCCGTCCATGCCATAGCGAGGCGTGGTAACAGTGTCCAGCCACAGGTAAAGGGCCTTGTAGTTGAGCTCCTGCTCCCGCTGATGTTGGCCATCCTGCAGCAGCGGCCAGAGCTCCATAAGCCACGGCATGTCCCGTTGGAGCAAGCCCTTCCAGTAAGGGTTGTGGCAAGTCGCGCTCAAAACGGGCCATGAAGCGCTCAATAAAGCCCGTAGATCACAGCAGGGAAGAAAACTAATGATATAGAGGACGATTTCGCGTGGTAGTTGGGAGAAAGGATCCTGAACCCGAGGCACCCGAGCAATGATAGTCGCTAGCCTCTCCGGTCGTGTTTTGGAGTCGAAATCGGCCAAGTAACGTCGCAGGGTCTCGGCGAGCTCACCCTTTTCAGAAGGGTCCATGACGAAGTACTATAAGCGACACTATGAGCATGTGATATTGTGAATTTCTCTTGTGAGAGAGGGTGAGGGACAAGCAGAGTTGGACAGTATATCCCGACACCGAACGCCAACATACCTCCTCCCCCAGCATTGAAGCCCAGTATTGCTCATGCTCCTCGATATTGCCGTAATCAAGATGCAGGCTTTCGAGTTCTGCATTTGTGGTGCTGGAAAGTCCGGACATGACATCGTACAACTTGTCCTTGTTGATCTTGGCAATGTCCTTGGAGCCCGTAAGAACTTGGGCAAGCAGATCGAGGCATGGGTTGTGAAAGGGAAAAACGATCACTTCATCGTAGTCGAGATGGACAGAGTTGTAGCTGCCACCAGACGGTGCCCGAGCGTCAGTACGTCGCGGTAAGTAATTGTTAGGGGGACTATTGATAATCACCATTTTGTGAATTTTCCTTGCAGCCAAGTTGCGGATGGCTCGTTCAAACCTCATAAGCGGGTTAGCGATACGTCTCAACATTGAAGGGAGCGCTGAGGATGAGATGTACCACTGCCCGGGTCGATCTCCATGGTGCCCTGCCGCCGAGAGAGAGCACAAAATTAGTCGCGAACGAGCGACAAGGGAGACAACACAGCAAACCTACACCCACATCGTCGTAAACCGCCTTGCCGGAGATAAAAGCCCTGAAACCCACACATTCAGTTACAAATGTTCAAGGAGTAATCTGTGTTTTAAGCAAAATGAACACTTACTTGGAGTCACCCTCGGCATCCGGGTTGAGGCCCAAGCAGCCAGTGTCAGAGAGCCACGCGATATCCCTCTCGGTGATGAGTTCAGGGTCATATGCGAATTCATCGTGCCGCGAAGGACGCCAGCCATCCCCTCCTTCCCCTTCATTTTCTCCGGCGTCTTCGGCATGTCCGTTGTTTTCGTCGTCTCGGTCGTCTCCGTCCTCTTCATCTTCTTCGTCATCTCTGTTCTCTCCATCGTCCCCGCCCCCACTTTTCTCTCTTTCGTTGCCGCCCTCGGTCGCCTTTCCGTGTCCGTCGTCGAAGCCGTCGCCTTGGGCCAGGGCTGCGCGCTTGCATGCCACCAGATTGCGCCGCCACTTCGACGCGCCGGGCGCATCCAAACCGATCCGAATGCATTGCCTCTTGAGGCAGCCGCCGCAAAGGGCGCATAACGAGTCCCATCCGCCCATGGTAGAATCAACTCAGTCAAATAGCAAAATAATGGAGTAGGTACTTGAAGAGTGCGACGCTCACTGCAAATGTGCGAGAACGTTAGAACTTGTTGTCGAAGCGGTGAGTTAAATAAGAATGTAGCGAGAGTGGCGGAGCAGATGGCACAGCCAGCACCCCTCGGCGCCAACATGCCGTTGCGCCGCTCGTTGGAGCGCCAAGCCGACGCTGTTGGCCCCCAATTTCTGCTGCCGTCCGTCACACGTATGTAGATCCGTACATACCGTAGAATTCCGTGGCGTTGCTCCACAGTGACAAAGGCCCCTGCTGTACGGATTACTGAGGTACACTACTGTTGGGACTGCCCCACCCAATCCATCCTCTGTCTTTCACACTGTGCACAGCCGCCCAACTTCTTGTTATTCGGCCTCATCCACCGGCTGCAACGCTGTGTTCAAAGAAATTATTTCGTCTCCTTATTTGCTATATTATATCTCGGTCCAACGAGCCAGCAATCCTCTCTGTTGCCTGCCGCTTGCCAAAATGCCTCTCGAGGCCCCTACGGTTTCCGTTGATGGATCCGAGTCCTTCGATGTACTCTACGCCCATGTCAATGCGTCAGCCAAAGAACAATAAATCCGCAGATTGCCAAGGTGCGATGCAGCGACTACAAGGACGGCGAGCCGAGGCGGTACGATCTGAGTTGCGTTCATGGAGTCAATAAGAAGGAGGCCCGAGGTGTCGGCCAGCGGGACACATATACCATCAAGACGGGTTGCCCGTGGAGGGCAAAGGCAGTTTAACGTGTACTTGCAGGCGATCGATGGATCTTCGAGGTCATGGTTAGCCAGTATGATCAGGAAGCTCAAGACCCTGTGGCCTATCCTAGCCACCGCAAGAGGACCTGGACCGTGGCCCAGAAGGATAAGATCCGCCAGATCTTCAACACCATGGCTACTGGCCCACCGTTTTCTACCTCTTTTCTCGCATCTTTATCTGTTTAACCTCCCACCGTACTTATATAGGAGTGGCACCGTCGCGACATTGAGAACGAGATGAGCCAGGCCAGGCCCGAGGCTCTTGGTAGCTCTACCCCTACCCAGGCTCTAATCAAACACTTCACTGACGCTGGCATTAAGCACTTTGTCCGCCAGCTAAACGGCTATGTAACAGCCTTGATTTGGACATACCCAGGATGTGAGAAGACCTGGCAGCGATTCCCTGATGTCCTCAGCCTCGACAATACGTACAAGACCAACCGGCTCCATATGCCTTACCTCAACGTCACAGGCATCACCAATCCTCATACTACCTTCAATGTCGTCTTCGCCATCGCCAGCCAACAAGGAGAATGAAGAAGCCTACACTTGGTTGGCCGAGCGTCTCGAAAATCTCCACGTTGCTGTAGGCGCCCGACTGTAACGGGCTACACGTTGGGTGTTGCGCAAGATGTAGGTTGGCTGTACGAGCATGTTCCAAATGGCGAGAGAAGAAGAGAAAGAGCTAGAGGACAGGAAGATGGCAGCCGTCAAGTAGGCACTGCCCGCATCAGTACAACGTCTTGCATCGTCATGCATGACGTTGACCTGATCTCACACACGGCTGAGGCTTCCGAGGCCATAACGGGTCCAGCCCGTCACACCGACGACCTGCTGTCGCTATCCCTGACTTCGAGAAAGCCCTCAAAATGCACTGGCCATCGTCTAGGAGACTGTCGACCAGCAGATCTGTCTGTGGCACGTGCTCAAGAACGTACAGGGCGAGGTCAAGAGGAAATGGAACTGGCCCAGCGGCCAACGGCCGCCCAAGCAGGCTTTATGAGAGCAGCAAGAAGAGGACAATCACGTGGACCCTACTTTCCGGGATCTGATCGCAGAGGCCCCCGTCGTCGGCCCTCCCCTTTCGACTCAAGATATTGAAGATAACCCCGCCGGCTTCGTGTCTGTCTAGAAGGTCTACGTCTATGCCCCGACGGTTGACGACTTCCAGACGGCGTGGCTGCACTTGATCAACCGGTTCGCCGAGTATCAAGAACCCACTATTTCCTATATCTTGTTGACCTACTTGCTATAGAGGAAGCACTTCCTCGAGTGCTTCACCCGTCAAACTCGGAACTTCGGCGTCTGGGTCACCTCTCGTATAGAGGGCAGCCACAAGGAGTTGAAATCGTGTCTACTGAATTCAAAGGAAGAACTATGGTTTCTCGCTAGTAGTGGCGAGCAACTCGTAAAGGACCAAGAAGCTTTATATAACACTAAGAGGAGCGAGAAGGCTATACGCTAGCTTAAGTAGTACAATAGCTATCGATGGTTGGGAGACTTACGCTACTAGCTTAGCTGTAAGGCCCTTAGCCTCGTAGCTCAGCATTATAGGATCTGCTATAGTAGGGTTAGAAGTAACCTTGGGAAGACTGCCTCCTAGAGGCTCAGGGAACCGCCCTTTATGTACACTGGGACTTTCCGCCATTAGTTTTACCTCCCTTGCTCCCACGATATCGAGCGTAAACTACGCGACAACCAGGAGCTTTGTTACCTTGATACCCACCCCCACTAGCGTCTCGAGTCGAGCCTCGCCGCTAACAACCCCTTTATCACGATCGAAGAGCCGCTAGTAGCAACTATAAGGCGTGGCAGGCCTACAGTCAGTCAGGACGAGATCCGTATCGCTTTATTTCCCCAGGGAGATAACTACCGCCGAGCTTCGGCCGCCACGCAAGCCCGAGACCCCTCGTGGTGGGAGCTCGTTGAACGACAGGAGCAGCAACAAGCCCGGAGCCGAGCCCGAGGCCGAGGCCCACGGGGCACGAGAAGACAGGGCCCGCGGGGCACGAGAGGACGAGGTAGAGATCTCTGGCGGGGGCAGGGCCAGCAAATGCAGCAGACGGGGCTCAGGGAAGTACATCAACTGGGCCTGATGTGGCTATATCGCTAGGAACACCCGTATCGGATACGCCCCAGTCAGAGTAGCTAAGAATTCATGCCTGTGATTATATCGGGATAGGCCGTAATATCGGTATTCCCATCTGTGCCCGAACCATTCAAAAACGACGTTTCCGATGTCTAGAGGGAGGAAATAGGTCCCCCCCTTTACCGTGCTGCAGAGGGAAGGCGGCGAGTCGTGCTTGTACTGTTTTAGGAAGGCTGTGTGAGCCGTGCCGGTATTGTTAGGAAGGCGGTGAGCCAGACCCCGTGCCACTAAACTTGCCCTTACAAAGTGGTCGGAAAGTAGGGTGGTCGGAATGGGGGGTACTCGACTTATAGAGTCAAGCCAAAGGCCAGGGCCTAACGGGACAAACCTTTCTGTTACAAGAAGCGTCTTCTGTGGAACTGCCACTGTTTTGGCCGGCTTGGAAAGCAGCAGCATCGAGGCTCCTAAAGTCACTCCGCAATACGACAGAAAGCCGGCTTGGAAAGCAGCAGCATCGAGGCTCCTAAAGTCACTCCGCAATACGACAGAAAGCTAAGCACTGCGTTGAGTTCCCGTAGAGCAACTACCACTAAGTATGAGGCAGTAGACTTGTTCATAGCATTGACAACCTACTACTAGGTGAATGAGAGGGTGAGATTGTAAAGGAGAAACCGAAAACGGTATACGGAAATACGAGATCGTCTGGCTGCCTACTCTCGAACCTGAACAAAACGTGGGTCTGAAGATGTAGGAGGTGTAGGAAGCTAAGAAGGCCGCTCTATTGGTACCACAAGGAGATAGCAAACACGGTTCTAGGACCAAGAAGCGGGAACTGGTGTTAAGGGTCGAGGGGGTGCGAAGAAGACGGGATTAACTAGAGGAAGAAGAGGTTGTACAAGACTCTGACTGCGCAAGGACTAATCTATAGTCCGGTTTAGAGATCGTTTGTATAACAAGCATCGTGTTTAATCCTTTAAAGTCTATCCAATTTATTTAGGATATAAAGCAAGCGATTCAGTTGCCGATGCTACAAATATATTAGTCTAATTCTTCGGTTCACAGTTGCGGCGTAGCTATCAGCTCCTTACCGTTAGCGGTTATTCTGGTTAGTTCGACGGCTTTGCTACGATCCGCCCAGTATTGCCTTAAGATGCTGGTTCTGTAACGGTCCCAATGAGCGTATTGCAATTAGCTAGTGACGAATCTACAAGCATACAAAACTTGAGGAAGAAAAGAGGGTAAAGAGAAGATCAATTCCTTGCGAAACTAAATGGGACAAGGACGAACCAGCGTCCTTTACCTCAAACGAGTGATGACTATACAGTCAAAGCAGACCCAACCATAACGCCAACTCCTTGAAAAATCCGACTAGGACAAGAACGAACCCGCGTCCTTTACCTTCCAACGAGTGATCACCGTACAAGTCGAACAGACTCAGCCATAGCACCATCTCCATGCGAACTCGATAGAGACAAGGACGAGCCCGCGTCCTGTACTCTCAAGGGTGTTGAGAACATGCCTCACATATACTCATCCGAGATTTCCCTGATAATCCAATGAGTCGTCGTTCCGTCGGAGACGGATTGGCCCACCAGCGTAACCGGAGAATCGTTGGAAAGGTGCCACATACACCGGCCTAGTTCATCCTCATATTGCGCAGCTTGCGCAGCTTGCGCAGCTTGCGCAGCTTGCGCGTTGCTACTTCGATTGTGTCTTCGATTGGGTCTTCGATATCCTCTAGAGCGCAGAGCTCTTAGTCAGCGCTTGGTCCGACCAAAAGCGGTGAGCGGAGTAAGTGAGGCCACAACATACCAAGGGACGGTGCCAATTTGTATTCACCGTTCTCGAAGATAAACTCTGCTTTATCATTTTTCGCCTCCTTGTTCGGATTGCAGAAGGGGCTAGATTTGCGCAACGTCGCATCATCACGAGGTCAGCGCGAAGGAACTAAAATGGAGTGAAGGGGTTGGGTCTTTACTAACGACAATTCATAATCGACATTGATGAGCTGAACTTGAAACTCGTCCCCGTCGTTAAGCCCGGGATAGAATTTTTGGAGCTGCGCTCCCTGGCCTATAGTGAAGAGTTAGGTAGGGACGTAGAATGGAGATGTCAGAGCGAATTTGACGTGGGTTACTCACTGGCATTATCCGAAACCGGGACGCAACGTATAATGGAACCTTCACCACCCTGCTTGGTGGTAGCAAAAGGATATTCATCGCATGTCATGCCTTTTCCATAGCCTTTGAGCCAGCCTTTCTCTCCACAGGGCGAATGGTCTGCGTCGTCACAGCCCGAGGCTTTGCGACGGTCGTCGGTGCCTGCTTTGTCATAGGTGAGCGTCATTGGCTTGCCGATTTTTTTAGCGTAGCAAGCATTGTTGCAGGTCTTGGGGCTCTTGGTGCAGTCCCATTGGAAGACGTGTTGGGCACACGCGCTTTGGATGGCTATAGCTGCAAGAGCAAGGACGACGGTGGAAAGCGGCTGCATAGTCGTTCAGGCGTATCTTTAAAGGCGAGCAAGATCGTAACGAAGTTGTGTAATAGGCTTAGGGAAGATTTACTGTTGGTTTTTGGCTTGAACAGCTCAGGATCACTTTGGGATGATTGACAACTATATACCTCTTGAAATCTCTGTAGCCCCCAACCTTAGGGCACCGCTACTACGCGCCCTTGAAGCAGGCCCCTGGCTTCATACGCGGCCTGTGGCAGAAGATTTACTGTTGGCCTGTGAAGCGGGCTCCTGGCTTGATGCACGGCCTGTGGAAGTAGATTACTGTTGGCCCTGTGAAGCGGGCTCTTGGCTTGATGCATAGCCTGTGGCAGAAGCTTTACTGTTGGCCCGTGAAGCGGAAGTCACAGGCTTCGCCTCAAATGGTGAGACCGTTGGCTGCCAATGCGGACCATATACACTCCTAATCATTGGCCCTCGGCCGGCTAACACAAGTTATAGGAGTTGCGCAGGTTCTTGCTTCTCACATTGCAGATGTCTCTACCTGAACAGGTTCAAGCGTGAGCATCATATATCCATAGTGCCGGCTAGTATTTGTAGTACTGCTTTCAGGAATATCTCCGTCAGTAAGCGGGCCTACCCAAGCTGATGGACTCGGCTATCGCATAGAGGAGCAACTAGGGAGATAAGGGAACTAAAAAGCGATGCCGAATGTCTACGTCGACTCGCCAGGTGAATATACTATTAGCGGCTAGATCGGAGCGCCTCAGTGGAAGATGGCTCCAGAGGTGACATCCACGTCTGCTACAAACGCTCGTTACCACTTGGCGCTGAACTACCTATACTCCGTGTTTAACATGTTGACTTGCTACAAACGAGCACACCCTTAGCTACCCAACCTTACAGGTACCTTGGTCTTTATCGAGGCCTGGTCTAGCCGAGGGCCTACAATTGCGCCGCGTGTTGGTTCCAATTCTGTGCAAATTAAGGGCTGCTTGGGCTGCATCGCGTTCACCTAACGCGCGGACCCCCTCGCCCCCCACCCGGAACCAACAATAACAACAAAAACAAAAGATATCTTTAGCAGAAACATCTGTCCTGCAATGTGATATAAAAATATAACAAACAACTTAAGCCCAGCGGCCCACACTCTTGTAACTCCGCCCCTATCCCTCGTTAACCAACCAACCAATGCTGTTGGTCCGTTAGGTCAACGCTTCTCACACAACCATTCCATGATTGCCATAACGAACGTGCTTAGGCGAACATGCATATGCCTGACTACGTGATTGTAACCGCAAATGACCCAGACTTAGGTCGGCCAACCAGCAGACGTACGCAACAGACTGGACTGCTAATTGGTTGTAGACACCGCATTGGAAACCTGACTAGGTACATTTGTGCCCCCTAATAGTTATTCACCGTGTCACCAACCAACCTCGGACTCCAAATTTATACCGCTCTGGTCGTCAAAAAGCCGGTCGTCTTGTTACGGCCGGTTTCGTTGCTTCCCGTCGTGACTTGAGGTCTGCGGCCTGCTTCTCGCCGTCAAGCCGGCTTAATGGGTCAGTGCATTGGGGCCGGCCGAGCCTTTATGCCAACGATCACCTCACCATGACAGCCGGCCACAGGATACCTACATCGGAAAGATACGCGATGCGTCATAGGCACCGCCGGGCAGGCCTCGACAAGTTCCGGCCGTTACATCGAGGCGACGGGCACTTCTCTGACCACAACACGCGACGATGACGCAGTCAGGACGGAGAGTTGCTGCAATGGCCCCTGAATACCACAAGCAACGTGTCTTAGCATAAATATATAAGACCGTTTGTAGTTCATGTCCTTTGCAATGTACAGTAGCAGACCAATTCTCATTCTCCTCACTCAACTTCCCAATTCTCATTCTCCTCACTCAACTTCCCAATTCTCATTCTCCTCACTCAACTTCCCGTCTTTTACTCTCACTCCTGACACCCCTACCGCTTGCGCCGGCGCAAGTCACTTACCTCCACCATGAAGTTTCATTCACTACTTCTTCTTCTGGCCACGGGCCTAATCACCTCCGTTTGCGGCGATCCAGCCGACGCCCGTTCTCACGCCCGCGACCTCCGAACATTCTCTCATCCCATCTCGGAAGACGTCGGCTCCAATGAAGTTCTGCAGCTGCTCAAACGCAAGAAGGTTCTTGGCTTGAAGTCGAAGCCCAAGCCTTCCGCGAAGCCTGCCAGCAAGGAGCCTGCTAAAGCACACTCTCCCACCGAGAAACCTTCCAGCACGGTCCAAGCCCATCGCACGACGACCGCAAACGCAAAGGCTCACCACACCACGTCTGTGGGCACGACGGCTGGTAGCGCAGTGCCTTCCGTCACAGGGTTATGCGGGGTAAAACCCCGCCCAACCTCTAAGATCTCGGCGCGGGCCAACCAGGGACAAAGTACACCCCGTATGTCCGTCCCAATTGTCTTAGTGATTTCCAAATGAAGCCCTACGTTTTGTGTTTGACATACTGCAAACGTGCGCTCTAAATCATGCGATAGACAGCTAACATGGAGTGTTCCAGACGGCGACAAACTTGTACCCTGCATTTGTTCAAACAAGAAATGCGAATATCTCAACTAGGGATATGGCGGCAAAGATAGTGAAGCAGTGATCACAGGTACCGCATATTCTGCACGACTTGCCGATCCTTCAGCCACCTACGGCGGTGTTGGATCATGTCAGACACTGCTCTATGGAACTAGAAAGAAAGATTGCTGCGTGACGCTGGCGTTGCGACAGTGGAGAGGTGCGCGAGCTGCTGGCTCAGTCCCAACCAGTGTTTGATGTCAGACACTACTCTATGGAACTAGTAGGAAAGATGGGTGCGTGACGCTGGCGTTGCGGCAGTGGAGAGGTGCGCGGGCTGCTGGCTCAGTCCCGACCAGTGTTTGATAGATCAGGGCGCGTCTGAGGCACGATTAGACACAAGCTTGAGGTGCAGGCACCTTCATTTCCTTGACCATGCAGTCCTTTTGTACCCACGTGCCTGCATCGGGTTTCCTGATTTCATAAATGGTACTAAGGCAGCAGGGCGCCACAGGTGCTCGGTACCCTTCAAGCCGCGGAATACTGTAACCCGGTACCAACCAGCCAGGCTTCGCCGTGCCAACCAATGAAACCAAATCGCACACCTTCCCAGCGCTCATCCGGCCCGGCCAGCATGCAGCGTACCGGAATAATTAGCCTGTCTGGCGCCAGGGAGACAGAATCGACGAGGCCAACTGACGGCAGCAGCCGGCCCCACCGACTCGAAACGCGTCATTCTTGCCGCCAAGAGAAGCCGCGAGCAGAGCAGGTTGGTGGTGTATATTAGGAGCACCGGCCGCAATCTTCATCTGCTCGGCGAAGTGGTTAACGCGCATCGACTTCCGGTGGCGAAACCGGAAAGTCGGTTCAGGATATACAGAGAAACAGGCGAGTGCTCAAACGGCTGCATGCGGTTTTACGCAGTGTTGGTAAACGGTTTGCATTATCGACTTCATCTAAGGTGATATAGACGCATGGCGTCCGCGGGTTGATGTGCCTCTTGCCCGAAATGTTGCCACGCCTACTGTAAGTCGTTGTTAAATTAGGAGCCGTCCCCAACCCCGTCTCCGAAACCCCTCTCTACATCCCTCTATATCTCCCCCGGTTCAGGTCTATGCAGACAAGACATCAAACAGTGTAAAGCACCGCCCAACTGGTCCCTCCCGCCACCATGGCCACCAACACCGCCATCCCCACACTGATCACGTCCCCACCCCTCGCCACCATCTGTCCGGCCGCACTCGACGCCGCACTCGACGCCGTAAACGCCGCGGCCGCGGCATAGCTCGTCGGACTGGCCGTAAGCACACCATCCGCAACATTGGCCTGGCTGGGCGCGGGCGTAGAGCTCGGCACGGTGGCGCCCAGACTCGCGAACGCCACGACATTCGAGTCGGTGACATTGAACTTTGTCTGCGCTAGCGCGGCCTCGTTGTTAATCAGATCAAACACCACGTACGCCGAGCGCAGGAAGGAGTCGCCCAGGATGAGCCGCTCGCTGGACGACCTTGGGGCGCGGATGGCGAACACGCAGGCTTCCTGGCCCTTGTTTGGGCCGTCCGTAAAGGTGGTTACCACAGTGGGGAGGACAAGTTCGGACATGGTGACGGTGATGGTCGCGCCGCCGGGGCCGCCGAAGCCAAAGGCGAAGGAGCCGCTGCCGCGGGCGTAGGTGCAGGGCACACCGGCGATGCCGGAGGCAGGGTCGACATACGCGTTGACTTCCTTGTGGATTTGCGCGACGAGGTCCGGGGGGAGGATGGACTGGGTCGTGCCGGAGTCGAGAACGACGGAGGCTGGGAAGGAGGACGAACCGAGCTTGTCGCTGCCGGATTTGCTGTGTGCGGTGACGGAGGTGAGCTTGACGGCGAAGTCGTTAATGGTGGAGTTGGATCTGGTCGGGTAGAACTTGAGGCGGATCAGCGGGCTGGTGAACTTGGCCGTGTCGATGCCGCCGAAGAGGATGTTGCCGGCGCTGGCGGCTGTAGAGCGCTGTTAGTAGCTGGGTCAAGGGGGAAGGGAAGAGGAACGGAGAGGGGCATAATACCCAGATCGTTTAGCCACATGCTGTAGGCGACGGTCGACGTGAAACCCTCTTGGACCAGCTGCTTGGGTAGGTTCGGGTACGGCTGCTCAAAAATGCCTTGCAGGACGCCAGCCTCGTTGGCCGAGTAGCCGATGCCGATCAGGCCGAATGGGATGTCGGTGGTGAGCCCAATGCCCATAGACAGGTTCTGGAGCGTGGCGCCGCCGATAGTGAAGACATCGTTGAAGTAGTCGCCCTTGGCGGAGGTCTTGTCGCCGTATAAGATGTTAAACGCGCCTTTAAGCCGGTTATCGAAGGTAGAGGACCGGTTGAAGTCGACTGGGTAAAAGCCGCCAGTCAGCAACGAACAACAAAGCAGTCCGTGGAATGGGGCCATGACCTACAGCTCCCGCCGGTGCAATTCCCCGCCTGGCACACGCTGGCGCCCGTGTACACGACCCAGGTGTCGCTGCTGCCCGTGTCGAGCTGCAGCGCCAGGGTCTGCGGCGGGGAGCCGATCTTAGCGTCAGCCATGTAGGCGCCGTACTTGATGTTGTTCTGGAGTGACTCGACGACGGTGTCGCTGGCGCGGCGCACGAGGACCGGGGGGGCGCCATCGGCGGGGCTGCGGCGCTGGATGTCGAGCTGCAGAACCCCGTCGGGAGTTGCAGCTACGGCGCCGATGCCGAGACCAGCCAAAAAACTAAGCTTCTGCACGCTGCGGCACTTCATCGTCTTGGCGGCTTGTCCAAGAATGGAGAAGGGTATGATGGTGTGGGGTGCCGGAGAAGGCTCGACGGACTGCTGGTGAGTTGGTGAGCAACCGAGCAGGAACTGTTTGGTGATTTAACGCGTTAACATCGTTCTTCAGCGCTGATCTCAAACGCCAACTTGAATTCGTTGGCGCGCTCCAGCACCTGGACAGCCGCCCCCATTGGCAGTTGGCAGCGAGGCGTTGGGCGAGACCGAGAGCATTAACGCGGCGTCGAGGCGAGCGGCCGACAGGGGACGCTGCTGAAAACCCGGTGCGGCTCATTGGGGGGGGTATCCGTTGGCTGGCACGGTTGGTTGGGCAGAGATAATTGAGACCGAGGTATGATGCGAAAGGCAGCCCGGGGCCGGCTGGGGCTGAGGTCGGAGGAATAGGCAAATATGGCTGGCGTACGGCATGGCCAACTGAATTGGACGTTGGCACGGGATTGCAATAGCACACTGGAGATCACTTGATGCGACTGCAGCCAACAGCACATTACGTTGCCGCTCCTTCTCCAACCCATGCATTGCCCACCGTCGATCCAACATCTCACTGCGCCGCCATGCACACGGGTCCAACACAAATGCGCCATAGGACATCGGTGCATACTGCTCTCGCAACCCAGGCTTGCCATTGCACTGGCCGCCCGCCGCCACGGCCGCCTGGTAGACCGCATCGACCGTCGGACCAACCAATACCAACGTCCAACAGATGACCATGACTTAATTCGATTATGCGAAGAAAAAAAAGATAAAAGTTGAAGGGAGGGGTGGTGGCAGCGGAGGTGAGGTGGTGGTGTGGGGGCTGTGTCCGTGGACGGTGTAAGAGGGGGACGTGATGGTTGTGTTGGCGGGGGCGAAGGTGAGTGTTTTGTGGATAGGCAGGATGTTATGATTGAGGAGTGGCTGAAGAGGGAGACGGGAAGAGGGCGCTCGAAAGTCTTGTGCTGGTCTAACATCTTGAGTGAGTACGGTTAAACTCACTGCGGTTGGGCGGGATCATATTACGAAAATCTAATGAACTAGCAGCTCGGGATGATAGACACAGAACCAAAGAGGGGACCCGGAAGTTAGACTGTAAGATACGGCTCGGGTTGCTCGGGATAATGTCCCGTCAGATCTTTGTTGCGTACTCACGAACCATACACAGCCCCTGAGGGCACAGCTCCCATCAACTTGGCACCCCCAGGACGGAAGGCCTCTTCTTTATACCAGAGGTGGGCGCCCTCGGCGAGCTTCACGACTTCGCTCAAGTCAAAGCTCGGCTCTGCCAGATGACTGAAGACGCCCTTGGCATAGTCCGGCGAGATGTTGTGCAGCTGGGCAAGATACTTCTTCTATTGCTGGCGTTTAGGTCAAGTCAAGAGAAAGGATGGCATTTTGCATACCTGAATCTCCGGGTACTTGACCAAGCGGAGATACTTAGCCGTGTTGTGGCAGGTATTCTCGCGCTGCTGCGGGCTCATGACGCGCGTCCACAGCTGCGTGGCCTGGTCATAGTCGTTCTTCTTGCCCTCGTGCCAGAAGTGGCTGCGGCGCGAAACGACGCTGTCGGCGACGGCGTAGGGAGCCTCGGCGGTGTCCGGGCGGAACTTGTGCGCGAAGCTGTTGGGAACGTATTGCTTGTTGCCCGCGTGGTTGGCGTCGGTGCGCATGGGCCCGTCAAAGTTAAGTGACGCGTACGACTTGGCCATGAAGGGGCAGTTGACTGGCACCTGGTGCAGGTTGACGCCGATGCGGTGGTACTGCGCGTCGCGGTAGAAGAACATGCGGAACTGCAGCAGCGGGTCGGGAGAGTCTTCGATGCCAGGCACCATGCTGCCCGGCGAGAAGGCCGCTTGCTCCACGTCGCGGTGGAAGTTCTCTGGGTTCTTGTTGAGCACGATCTTGCCGAACTCCTGCATGGGAAACTGGTCCCGCGGCCAGACCTTCGTGACGTCGAAGGGGTCGAAACCCAGCTTGTCCGGGTCGGCCTGGTCCGGCTGCATAACCTGCACGCAGGCTGTCCACTCGACGGACTCGCCGCGCTCGATGGCGTCCCACAGATCCCGTTTGGAGTAGTCGGGATCCTCACCACACATGCGTACCGCCTCGCCATCGGTAAACTGCTTCTGTCCGTGTTTGGTGATGAAGTGGTACTTGATGTATACAAACTGGCCGTCCTTGTTGACCCACTTGAACGTGTGGCAGCCGTAGCCGTGGTTGTTCCGCCATCCCTGCGGCGTTCCGTGGTCACTGAAAAACATGAGCCCGGCATGATTGGATTCGGGGGTGTTGGCCAGCAAGTCGAACAAGGCGTCAAAGTCCAGCAGAAAGTTTGCGGGGTTGCGGTACTGCGAGCGGATGACATCGGGCCCCTGGATGGGATCTCGGCAAAAGAAGACAGGGAAGTTCAGGCCGACAATGTCGTAGTTCCCTTCCATGGTGTAGAACTTGATGGCAAAACCTCGCGGATTTCGGCCTTGGTCCGGGAATTCCCTGCCGAAGGTCACAGTCGAGAAGCGCACAAAGACGGGAGTCTTCTCGCCCACAGACGAGAGGAAGTCGGCTTTCTGACACCTCGTCAGTTCACCTACGCGATTAGACAGGGGCACGACAAGCTCAAGCTCATACGGTGAGACCAGTGACATCCTTCGTGCATTCGAAATGACCAAAAGCACCTGATCCGCAGGGGTGGACCATCCGCTCGAGGGGCTTGGAGCGATTGAAGTGCTGCTGCTTTCTGCGCCGAGTGTCAGGAATTGGAACTTCATGTTATCGCCGAGGTGTCTCGGCAGTCACAATACATACTGGAAAAGAAAGACATCGCTCGCCACGGGGATGCCGCCCACGGTCTTGCTATGTGCCCTGCAATGGTATGTCAGTATCCCCAAGTGAGGGTTTCATGTCCTGACGCAAGCAACTCACGGGTCTGGGAACGGAATGCCCTCATTGTTGGTAAAGTACAGGCTGTCGTCCTCCCTCTTTCCCCCAGGCACGCTGCCCGAGACCTTTTTGATGATGTCGGCCGGGCCCTCGTTCGCGCTCTGCATGTGGCTCGCACGCGGGCCGCGCAGTTCGCCCTGAAGGCCGGCGGCAATGGCCGTGGCCGTGGCCTTCAGGGGGTGCTGGCGGGGATCGAGCTGGTTGGTGTTGAGGCTCATCTTGGCGACGTGAGAGGTCAATTGCCTGCTGCTGCTAGGAGACCACCGTGACAATATTCGTGCAGGAAGCAACTTAAATGAACCCATTGCCGAGTGGCCTGGTGCCTGCATCGGGGAGGTATCGAATCGGACAATGCCATGTGTTATACTTCATCGCGATCTATCAATGTATGTGATTGCGCCGAACCCCCTTCTATGACGTCTTGATTGTAATCTCATCTTGATGCTGCGACCTTCATCCCCGGAGCAACGTCCCCGATTTGAAGTCTGGATTGTTGTGGCCCCATAGTGCGGTACTACCATAGCCCCTCCACCCACAATGTCATGACGTGCTTATTACACATGTGCGCTACAGGCGGAAAATCCAATGGTGTCCGTTCAGACAAAATGCTGCCCAGCATCTCACCGGGGTATAGAGTGTCTGGATCATGATTTTACGCGAAACATCTCCCTCTTGTGTATACATACCTAGATGATAGTCCTGACTGGGTCTAACTTTTCTGGAGGTAAAGACCAGACGACATACTTGCTTTGGAGTGAACGTTTGGCGGCGGGAATATGGCTTGGCACACCAGGAGCAGGCCTCGGTCCGATAGCACATAGAAAGGTGCAGTCGATGTCAATAAGGCCTGGGTACGCGGTTTGTCTCTTTCCAAACCACTTTATGCTCCGGTGGCTAGGCCTTGTCGGGCTCTCCAGTCGCCAGTTCGGTGGGGTCCAGTGCTTTCAGCCTTGACATGACCTCCTCAGGGGTGGAATTTCCACCCAGGGGAATTATATTCTTCAGGTTCGCCGAGTCCACCCCAACCAAATAGTTCAGGTTATTGTGTAACGCAGTCTTCGCCTTGACGGCCCGCAAGATGCGTGACTACCTAGCTGGGGTCGCGTAGCCGATTCCAAACTTGGGGATACCTACATTATGGGACATGGGACACAAATTCTCGTTTGCAGACCCTCGGTGACTCGCTGTTAGCCCAACGTGGGTCCGAGCAATGTGCTGTACATGGACAACGTCGGTTGGGAGGGTATCGTGGGGCGGAAGGCCTAGGCCGCGTTGCTCGGTCAAGATCCCACAGGATATGATGCGCTTGAGACAACCTTCAATGTGAAATGATCAGACATACTCGATTCTTTTAGTGAGCGTGCACGATTAAAGTAGCTAGCTCTCAAAACTCACGATTCGTTCAGTACGATCTAGGTAAGTCGAAGGGTTGGCCAGGGGGTTACAGGCAAACCTTTCTGGTCCCTCCTAGGCCAGGGTCCCAGTTGCGCCAACGGCTCGGTCAGACTTCTAATGCCCGAGACTGGCAGGAGGCGTTGACGGTAATTTCGTTTGGCCCCTCCCCGTTGTCTTGGACTGAAAGACTTGGCGTTGGCCGGTAGCGACGTGTCACTGCTGCCGGGGTGGGTGTCAACCGGATAAATTGAAGAGCAGCTGTCCCATTTCCAACCGACCTACCAGCTGTGACGACCGAGTCATCATCGAGAAAGGCATTTTACTCGGATTCGTTCCAGGCAACCTCGCGGTACTGGTCCATAGCTACAAAGCTACGGATCCGTACAGGTCACCAACGTGTATCTACCTCAAACATCCACCGCCTGCAGGATCTTGAAGACGTACCCCGAGCTCGTGAGTGTACGAGGAGACGTGCTCCAACAATGTTTCATCTGAGCGGCATTGCAACCAACGGTTTCTACCCCGTTTATTGGTCTGCACGCACAGACATTGCGGGGAGCTGATAGACGAATCGGGTACATTCCAGAGTCAAGACTGGGGACGCTTTTCAAGTTTGACAGATGCATGTCATCTGCATCCCAACGAAATGGTCAACGAACCCAAGCTTGGGATGTAACCCTGACCGATTAGGAGGCCACACTGACTGAAAACAGTAGCTCGGACACACTCCCGAGTCGATTAAGTGCGTGAAGTTCGCCACTCTTCTGAGCTGCGTATCTGTCGACCAAGCGGTTTGAACGGGACCATAAACCTGGTGGAAAGATATCACGCTGCTCCCGGTTGCACACCTTCGACATCATCTCTCGCGACAGCAATGTTGCAGCACTGTAGCACACTGGCTTGGCGCGGGCAATGTCAACGCGATGCTATGCAGAGTGTCACTGCCCCTGAGCCCCTAAAAGTCGCCACTACGGCCAGGCCCAGTTGGCGTGTCGCCAACTGTTCGTCAAACCCGTGACTACATGTACGAAGAATCAGGGTGATGATGGAGATGAGAACACAGTTCAGTCCACCAAGCCGTCGGAGATGGGCGCAACATAACTGCCGAAGCATTTTGGAACCGTAAGCGGGTTCAGCCTCCTCTCCCGGGCGCTTGGTCCTTCCGAGCACTGTTGCATTCCCAGCCGTCCTGCAAGCCCCTTTCCTTTCGGGGCAACTCGGTAGCTAACAGCACACACCAGTCTCACGTTGTTGCCCCAGCTCTAATTAGAAATTTGGGCTGTTTCCAGTGCCAGGCTACGGTAGCTATTCACGCCTCTCAACTGTTCATCATTCCGCACTTTGAAATTTTTCCGGTCATGTCGCGCTTACACTTGCATTGAGCGCCATATTCCACCACCGGGATGTCAATGTAGTCCTCAGCAGAGAAGAAACAAAGCTCCTCTCTTCAACTTGGGGGCAGCATCATAGCTTCACACACTCGACGGTTTCTCGACAACAACTCCACTCGGCTGATGGGTGACGCGCAGTCCACGCCGGGGCCTGGCCCACCCCCCATGCCATCCGGCCTGCCACCAAACCTGCCTCACGACTCCCTGGCCACAAACATTATCGTGTCGTCCGCTATTTGCTGGGCAATTGCTCTTTTCTTTGTAGCGATACGCTTCTACACGCGAGGTGTCATCATCCGCGTGCTTGGATCGTCGGACTGGGCTGTCCTCCTTGCGTTGGTGCGTCCCGTGGAGCGGACCGTGTGCCGGAAAAGCCAAGTGCTGATTTAAATCCAGATATTTGCTGGCGCGACCTGCGCTGCAGTCATCGAACGTATGTACTCGCCCAGGGCCCGCGCATTGCTCTCTAACACAGCGTAGAAGCCGTCCATGGCGCCGGCCATCATGTCTGGGACCTTGATCCCACCGATACAGGGTCCAGCATAGGCTGGGCCAGGGTGAGTGCCATGTCAGTATCTGAATGGGGCGAAAAGCTTCCCCGGCTAACCTAGACGACGGCGGCAGGCCGCTTGGTACGGCATCCTCTTCTACCTCCTGTCGCTGTGCTTCGCCAAGATCTCGATCCTCCTGCTCTACATTCACATCTTCGCCTTCAAGTGGGCTCGCCTGGCTGGCCAGATCCTGCTCGGCGTCGTCATCGTGTCCAGCGCGTTCATGGTGGCGGTGACCTTTACGGCGTGCATCCCGCTGCAGTCGTACTGGGACTTGACGGTGCCGAGACGGTTTTGCCAGCCGCAGAGCGCCTGGTGGGCCAACACGGGCATGCACATGGGTAAGCCATGATCGGCAACAAGTCGTGTGAGGACTCACCATGTGTCGTCGTGACTGACCGGAAGCAATAGTAACCGACTTCCTTATTTTTCTGCTTCCGCTGCCCGTTGTGTGGACAATCCGGCTGCCGCGGCGGCAGAAACTCATCCTGTCCGGCGTCTTTGGCTTTGGGTTTGTGTAAGTGGACTCATGAAATCCTTATTCTCCTTCTCCCTTTCCCATTGTCACCATATCCGACCCGCAGCTGTATTCTCGAAGGTGTGCTAACGAGATGACCGTGAAAAGAGTATGCTTCATCTCCATCCTCCGCCTCCTGCAGCTCCTCCGCGCCCAGACCGACCCAGACTTCACCTACGTCGCGGCCGAGCTGTCGTATCTGACCGTCGTCGAGGTCAATGGGGCCATCGTCTGCGCCTGCGTTATGACGCTCAAGCCGCTGCTCTCCCGCTTTTGTCCGCGCTTCCTGAGCAGCGGCGGCAGCGGCACACTGGCTCGGTCCGGACCGTCCGCGCGTGGCGGGCACGGCGGGCCGCCCACTATCGGGAGTATCCCGTCTAGGAAGGGGGCGATAAACAGAAAAGGGACCATGTCGGAGCGGGACGGCTGGATGGAAGGCGGCGCGAGTGGTAGGATGGTTTGGGTGGAAGGGGGTTATGTGGAGATTGATGAGAGAGATGTGGATGTGTGGGGTGCGGATGTCGAGTTGGTTGAGAATGCAACCCGTAAAGGGGCAGGGGTGAAGGCGGAGAGTAATGTCAACGACCTCGCATCTCTGGAATATGGCTGGGTGAGAGTGGACACGGAGGTGAGAGTTCAGGTGTTTAAGGCCGGGGAGTAAAAAGGATTGGAAATAGTTATACTATTGTGGCAACTGTCAAATTGCCATGCAACGTAAGCCGGCCTTACCCACCCATGGAACCCCTAGTCATGTAAGTTGGTTTCTGTAGGCCATCGGCTCAGGACAGGAGAACCAAAGCCTCCGGAAACTCAAAATACCAGTCCGCCCCCTGCCAAAACCCAGCCCGTCTGCAAGCCCTCCATTCCTGGCAGCTGCCTCAATGCCTCGACCCGTCTTCGATCCCACAGGGCAAACCCAGCGCGCCGCCAGGCGTAGCAGTTGTTGCTGTTAAGGATCACCCGACTCGTTGGCCAGGGATCTTCACACGCGAATACCGCCCAGCGCATGCCCAAACAGCATCAAGTGCCGTCCCGTTCATGGCGTCCACCCAACCAAAGGGGACCAGATGAATGTCATCGGCAATGCAGTTGAGTGCCACGTCTTTCGCCTCCCAACCCTGTCTGAAGGGCACATAAAGGCGACTGATCAGATAATCCGCGGCCTAGGTGTTGAAGAGGGCACGACGCCGGCAGCTCGCGGAATCTGAACCGTAATCTATGTTGTTTGGTCTAGTTTTCTGATGCGGCTCTGTCATGGTTCCCAGCGCGGCACCGGCGAGATCCGGATGCACGCGCATGAACTGGGCAATATGTTGGATGTGGGGAACAAAATCGGAAACGAATTCAATGTTTGCACGTGGTGTCTCGTCATCACGGTCCTTGCGGCATTGACGAACCAGTGGCCCACAGAGCCGAGTGACGAAAAAGTCGACGTGGTCGATCTGCTGTGCTTCCCATGGCTCAAAGGAGCCAATGAAGGTCTGCCGCACACCCCGGCAAGGGAGCAGCCCAAAATAGGGTTTAATGGTCCAGCCGTTTGGCGACAGGCTCCCAGCCGAGTCCCGGGCCAACTGGCACCGGTAGAAAGCCCTCAGCACGCGCTGCCGTTCCGTGCGGGAGACTGGTGCCGTCACTGCTGAAATGACTGCATGGCTAGCGACCTCCCTCTCCGCCTGCCTGCCACGAGCGCATTTGTGTGGTGATGTATGAATCAGCCAGGAGGTTGACGTCGTTCAGGACCTGGCACAGCCTGTTCAGTTCTTGAAGGCTGGGAGCAACTTGGTCGTTTGCCCCGCCCTCGCTCCCGGCAAGCATCGCCTTGAATGTGGTGCTCATCGCACGGGACCATCTCTGGTAGAAATGATCACAATTGCTTGTGTCGGGGTAAGAAACGACAGGGAAAAATCTTGCTTCGGCCAGCACAGAACCGAGCTGGCCGCGCACTCTAGCGGCTTCAGGAGGAGTAAACAATAAAAAGCCACGTTGGTTGTGAGTGGCAGGCATTAGCGCGGAGTAGCTCGCTCACGGCTGCCATGACGCGGAAAGCTGATTTCTTGCTAAGTTCCGAGCACATCCTCATACAGAAATGCTACTTTGTGCCATGCATCCTTCACTCTTGAGTGGCCCCAGCACCCCGGCCTTTCACGCGCCTGCACCAGTACTCGTCAGGGGGCCACACCCATTGCATCCAGTCACTCCGACATCCGGTATGGTAATCGACGAACACAGATGCAGTGCACTGGCGTGGAATAGATATGAAGACAAAGCGTTTCCCCAGCCCTCTATATACCTGGCATCGACTGTGCGGTACCTCGCTGCAGCGTGAGGGTCGTTTCCATCCTCTTCATTTCCCCTTGTCAAGAATCCACCCACAACCACGCATCACACCTGCAATACCGGAGCCTCAACTCCTCCCGGATAAAGCGTAAAATGTCCTCGCTGCAGGACCTCGGTGTCAAGCCGCGGGAGTTCCGGTCGTAAACGAATCCTTTCAATATCGTGAGATCCCTGGACATTTCCTGGAGCAACCTCAACGCCTTCAATTCGTCGTCTCGGATCACGGCGTTCCTGTCCACATCCTCCACCCGCGGAAGGTTAATGCAAATTTGCGAGAGGTAACCTGCGCTGACAGACCCAATGCCATGGCAGCAAAGCGTCCAGAAACTTGGGATGGGGAAACGGTGCACAGAATCAACGAGCTCGTTGTCTGGTATTTTCCAGGCTGTGCTGCTTGCTTTGTGCGAGATTGGTTCCGAACCTCGCGCATTTGGCGGCCACCTCAGTTTTTGCAAAGCCCCAACCATGCCAATATCCGATTTCCTCAGTGTGAATGCCGGAGCAAAAAGACAGTTGGTGGCGGTTGGTTTCAGCTGTGAGTTTGTGCAGGTCTGCTTGTTACAACATGAAGAGCAATGATAACTCCCAGATTCTTATCACAGACGGGAAACCAACCAACAACGTGGGCGCTCCCGGCAGGCCCTTACCTCCAGATACCAGGTAATTGGGGACTCGGGCTCCCCGCTGCCCATCGCATACCGCTGCGTTGGATTTAGTACAAGACTGTGCAGATCCAGTCCCCAGTGGTGGGACTAATTTCGGCCCACCCAAGCGTAGATAGAGCGTCTGGAAAGAACGCCAGGTGCAGCACAAAGCCCTGGAAAAGAATGCTGGAGTCACATGGGAATTAAACCGATCTTGCCTCTTTTGTGCGTTGGGCACAGGTATCAGTTGTCACTACAACAACAAAGTTTCTCACGCCAACTTCAGAACATACAAGCACACGAGACAAAACGAACATATTAAAAAGAATCAGGACCGCTTATGGTGCCTGGTCTTTTAGAAATCGAGTGCATTCTACCCGCTTGCTGGAGATCAGGATGAGGAATACTTAAGCACCGTCTCTACGACTTAAACCGCGTCCTGAACGGCGACTTCTCCTTACTGCTGCTGCTGGCTGTTTTCCGGGATACCACTTCCACTCCAAGTATCCCAGCTTGTTCCCCAGATCAGGTCTCGGGTTCTCGAAACACCTCGAGCAATCGGAACCGCTGCTCCGAAGCAATGAGCCCTAGGCAATCGCCTGACTATGAACAGAGTACGTCCAATTCCTCGAAAACCCGCATATTTTGAGATTGGTTTCTAATCACGGTCACTGGAAACGCGACAGTTGTGAGGTGGTTAGCCCCTGATGGAAAGTCACAACAACTGCTTGACTATCACCGGGAGGCACATCTATTGCGAGCGGATGATGTGTGCCGATTCTGCTCTCTCATCCCGCGTTCATCGACTGGTGCCAAACTATCAGCTCACAGCATCTGGCCATCCTCGGCAACATAGGCTCGGGCAAGACCGTGGCCATGTCCTTCCTCATCGACGAACAGCAGGGGTGATGACGCCCAACTGCCACGGCCCCTTGTCAGCTACTACTACTGCCAAAGCGGCGAGATTCGAAGAGTCACCCACATCCTCAACGTCCAGATTCCATCCGTATTACTACAGCGCCCAAGTTTGAAGGTGGCAATCTTCGAATGGTACAGGCGCCCCGAAGCTTCAGCAACTACCCCAGTATTGAGGTTTGATGCTCTAGGGGAGTGGCTGCAAACCACGCTGGCGGAACTTCAACGTTCAATTATCTTTGCATTGGACGACTTGGACGAGTGCGACGTTGAATCGCGGGCCGGGCTTATTCAGTCACTGAAGGACCAGACACGACCCGTTCCGCAGCTGAAGGTTCTGCTCTTATGCCGTCCCAAAGCAGAGACTTTGATGCAAGTGAGAAAAATCAGCACGATCTCGCTGTGCTGTGACACAAAGCGAGACGGTCTCATTGTGGAGGAGGAATGGGTCGAACGCCGCTTGTCTAAAATGCCCGACGACGTGAAGACACTGGTTACTGAGAGACTCTCTTGGTTGGCCCAGGGAAGCGCGATTTGGGTCAGGATGACAGTCGAGCTTATCCAAGCACGTGAAATCACCGAGCTTGGTCCCATGAAAGCTTGCTTGGCTGAGTTGCCCCCGCCTGAAGAGCTGTCTGAGCTCTACAACCGGCTATTCTCCTGCCTCACCTCGGAGGATCCCAGGAATGAACAACTTGCCGCCCTTGTGTTGATGGTGCTTACTGTTGCACAGCGGCCTCTGAGTCTTTTGGAGCTCTCATGGGCCGCAGTCTTGGTCACAGCTCCAGGATGACACATTGACCATCTGGAGGAGTTGGCTGAACTGGCCAAGCCTCGGCAAGTTTTGGGTTTGATACTTCCGTTCGTCGCTCAAGTTTACTTCGGCGACGTCAAGAAACGTCAATTCAAACTTGCACATCCGTCTGTCAAGGAATACATCATCAAAAAATGGGTTGCGGTGCGGCCCGATCTGCGCAAAGCGCCCAGCCCAAGGTCCACCACGGAAGAGACGCGAGCGCAGCCGAGTTTTGAACGTCTGGAGGCAGCTCTCTTGAGGATCCGCATGGTATATCTGCTCACGATACGGAATCTGCGTTCCGACGAGCTGGTTTCACCCTAGCCCTGTGCAGTTGCAGAACCATCCCAGGAGACCGACACCTACGACCCAAGTGAACTTGGTTTTGGCGAGTTCTTTGCCCACGCCGCGTCCCACTGGCTGGACCATCTCTGCGCCGTTTCAGCCCCAGCTCTACTTCCAGACCTAGACGACTTCGAAATTCTTTGCCAATCCAGATCAACTCGATTTCGCACCTGGAGCAACCAGTACTGCCACCCCGACTGCACCAGCAAGCCCGGGTTGACTTTTGGCTGGACGCTGTACGATGCTCTTGGCATCGCGGCAGTCTACGGCTCGGAATCCATGCTGCAACATGTGCTGGAGAATTGCTGTGTAAGCAGGGGCAGATACCTGCCACGTCCTTGTTTGCACGCTGCCGAACGGATCCTCGAGAAGGGAGACCTCTCCCGGATCGCACTGCTCTGCAACAGTCAGTTTGGGCTCGAGTTATGAACACGCGTTTCTTCCAATCTGCGGTCAAGCAGTGGGCGAGTGCCCCATCTGAGAACCACCGCAGGCATTGGAATGTCGTATTTTGACCTATTGATCGGCGATGTTGGAAACATGGTGAACAAGGGAATGGCTGTCAATGTGCTCCTGGATAGGGCTGAGTGGGCAGGTTGGACGCCCATGGTTGAGCGGCTCTTAATAGTGGCTTTCGACCTTCTGTATGTCTCTGGATAGTTTTAGGATGGGGTCTGATTTGCCTCATACAACTGATGTGGAAGTGAACATTGCATTCAGCTCATTGTTGTCAGGCGCGAGGGCACCCAGACACCAATAACGAACTGTGATTCAACGCCAAGTTTGAAGCAAGCAGCCACCAAGACTATCTGAGGGCGTCATACCGTTGCTCATCGCGAAGATACCTATTTCTGCGGGACCTCAAACAGCGATATCACACCATTTACATGTCGAAACGGCGCTACACTGGGCAGGAAGATGGATAAGCTAGATCCGCAGCGGGCAGATGTACTTACAACACATGGATGCATGTACTGCCTTCAACTTCTCTATGAGCAAATTGAGTGAAATGGGACGCAATTAATGGTGGTGGTTCCCTTTACCTACCAGTCTGTGTGCCAGCAAGACGATTAATTGGACAGATTACCTGCTACAATGGCTTTCATGTGCACCTGAATGTCTCAAACGCATAGACACCACGCAAATATCACCAACCTAAAAGAGGGTCAGCTCGTAGCTCTCACAGGAAACAAGCCGTCACCGTCGGTACCGTGGTTGTTGTCCCGGGACAGACGGAGCCCGTGAGTCAGTGCACATGTGAGTTCCACACCAGTGAGTAACGCCCGGTGTACCTTAGTTCATGACATCATGCCGCCACCCTCTACTCCCAAGGTTCCCAACAACCAGCACTCCATTTTGACCAGACTTGGAACAGACATGCCATGCCAGCTAAGGCCAGTGTTGAAAAGGATACTGACAACATCGACCGCCACACAATGTCCCGCTACTACCGCGACCCGCTCTCGGAGCACATGGTGACGCACAAGCACGACCTGCGCGAAGGCTCCATGGGCGAGCCTGCAGGCGGCGAGACAGCTAAAGAACACGAGAAGAACAAGCCCAAGCAGGACCCCGCGGCTGAGGCACTCCGTCCCTCACACGTGCTGGGCGTGGAGAAGAACGCACCTCCGCCGGGGCAGGGAGTTGGTTTGGATACTGGAGAGGGGAGGACGCAGGAAGGGCTGAGGAAGAGTGGCAGGGCGAGTGAAGGCATTGGGGGGTTGGAGGGGAAGGCATCAAAGATGGATGGCTGATGGGCTACCATGTGTTTCCAGGGCTGCGTGTTGAGGTTGTGGTGGAAGTAAATTCACAACGTGGCGGGTTTCGTAATACTCAGATTGCATTCATCAATTTTGACTGCACAAGCTGGACAGCAATTCAGGGGTTCAATTTTGGACTACTATCCTTCTACTGGAACGAACGCTGCTGCCGCCTGGTACCAAGCGTGCGGACAGAGTAATCAGTACACAGGGCTGTGTGAGTTGTTCGGTGCCAGTTCACTGGGAGTAGAGAGTAAGGTATGGGCAACTACATAACCTAGAGATGAACAATATCAGAAAGTTGCACTTTTCTTTGACAAAGAAGTAGACGCGAAGGCCCTACCTGGCACTGTACTGACCACACACTGGCCGTGTAGCGGATAATCGCGTTGAGTTCGCGTTCACTTTTGTAATTTCCTGTGCTTTCTCTCTCTAGTCGCCTTGTTTTCTGCTAACAAAACCAAACCGATTTTCACTCCAAGACTTCCGATGCTGGCCGCATTTTCTACTTAAACCAGAACACGATTTCGTCGCGTCAGGATCCAGTTATCATCACAAAACATCACATCCAAACCGCAATCTCTCATCTCAACCTAAAGACACATCGCCAACATGGAGGGCATCACGGTAACCGACCACGAGATTACTAGCTACCGCAGCTCAGCCGATTATCTTTCTCCCCGTGAGACGGATCGGATTCTAAGAACCTCTCTCGCCAACCGGGTCCTCGAACTCGACAATTTCCTCGGCGACTTGGCCTTCCGACACTCAACCACCAAAGGCGTCCTGCTGCTTCGGGCCCGCGATGCCGAAGGCCGCAACGCGGTTCACCACGCCGCTATCGGCCATTCAGCTTACTCCCTCAAGTACCTTCTCAGCGCCTACGAGCTGTTCCCCAACCAGCCGGCGCTGCACCAAGCCCTCTTCCACACGAAGACGGCCATCGGCGAGAACACGGCCCTCTACGCCATCCGCCAGCGCTGCCCGCCGGCCTTCCTCGACCAGATTCTCGCCCTGACCGGTCCGGTTCTTCTCAACTCCATTGACGCCGACGGCTTCGGGTCTCTTCATTGCGCCGCGGTCGACGACGCAGCCGAGCTGATCACTCATCTCATCGAGAAATACCACCTCGACCCCACTACCGCCATCACCACGGCCCCGGTTACCAGCCCGCTGCAGACGAGCGTCTTCCTGCCCGTTCCCGGCGACACCCCGCTGCACCTGGCAGCCCGGTACAACAGCGCGTCTGCCTTTGAGGTGCTCCACAACAAGCTCACCGCAGACGCCCTCCTCCAGCGCAACAGCGCAGGCGAAACGGCGTTCAAGGTCGCCACGTCCGTTTACGCGAAGGCAGTTCTGGCTTACATCGACCAGCTGCCTAAGGACAAGAAGAACGAGCTGCTAGGCGACGACGAAGACGACAAATTGTCGCTGATCTCGTCGATCTCGACTTGGTATGAGACAGAGAGCGAGGTGATTCACCGCTGGGGTGGAAGCCGCGAGTATGTGCCGCCGCATGTGTGGGAGGAGTTTGAGGCGGAGCAGGAGAAGTGGCGGATGAAGGGGTGCCCGGCGAAGAAGGATTGGAGGATGCATGTGGCGATGGGGTTGGAGGAGTCGATGGAGGTGGATGCTGGGCTTGAGTGAGGCCCGGAGACATGTATCCGAGGCAGGCCGTGGGGGAGACTATGGCTGGATTGGGAGTTGGAAGGGGGAGAGTTTCGCTGGACTGGGGGATGGAGTTTGCTTATATCTTTGCAGGGGGTGAGCCCTGAGGCCATTTCTCTGCATGTGGCATACTGATCTTTGGGAAGGGAATCATGGATTATTTTGCGAATGCCCGAGTTGGGGTTGCGCTCACGAGTCACTCAGATTACACATCAATAGGAACACATCAACCGCAATGGACTATCAATGAATTGGCAATTTCTTGCGCTTGCACAACTCGAGCTTGTGGGTCAGGTCAATCACACCTGGCTGCTCTGGTCGCTGCCAACACCCTTTTCTGAGCTGCGATGTGATATAGGACGACGACTGCCACCAATGGGCGGCAAATTGTGCTTATGTTGCCGATGCGGGCATATGATGCCCATGGGTCAGTGAAGTCAGCTTCATGGGCACCACAACTCCGGACCGTATCCTGCGTTTTTCCCCTTTATTGTTCCATTTTCCGGCTGGCAGCCAGCTCGTCTGTCACGCGCTTTAGGCTCTACAACTGCACCGATCTTACTCGCCCCGGATCTATCGCGCGTAAAGCATGCTAGGTTCCAAGAATTGCATGGGAAATTGAAGCGATCCGAACCAGGTCCGAGTCATTCTATCTGTGAGGTATTGCATGAATCCACGTAGTACATACAGAAGTTGTTCTCCAAGAGAGGAATATCTGCTTGAAGCAACGACTCTACTTCACAAAAACAGACCGGCAAGGCCTATGGCAGCCAAAGCATACCCATTCCGAGGACCATAGCTCACGGCAGCCGCCGAGGATGAGGAAGATGGCGCTGACGATTGGGTCGACGTAGTGGAGCTCGGCAGTGTCGAAGTCGACGAGGCAGAAGTCGGTGCAGTAGTCGTATCAGACGACAAACTGCCCGTTGTCCCAGCGGTCGCCGTTGTGATCGCGCTGGCGGTTTTCGAAGTTCCAATATCCGCCGTGGTCCCTTGCGGCGCCGCAGACAGATAGAGGAGCTGAGTGGCATTGGTGTTCTGGCTCGCGTCCGAGAAGCGCTCGAAGCTGGCCCAGCTCAACGCGCCGTCCGCCGCGCCGTCCTGGAGCGAGGCACACATCCGCCACATGGCGTTGCTCGCGCAGATGCTCGCCCCGTCGCTGATCACGTTACCGCCGCGCTCGGTGCATGAGGTGAAGAGCTGCGTGATCATGTAGGTGAGGTTGTCGACGAAGTCCGAGTCGCCGCCAGACGAGAGGCAGTCGCGGCAGCTGTCCAAGTAGGGGTACCAGCCATCCGGGTTGGTGTTGGGCACGCAGATGCAGTTCTGGATCTCGTCTCCAATTCCCCCGGGCCGCTGGATCTTCTGGCATTTGACCATGGTTTTGTAGATGGGTTCACATCTGGAGCACTTTTGCAGGAGATCGGAACCGCTCGAAGCCACGGCGCCGTAGGGAAGGGTGGCGAGCGCGGCGAGCGCTACAAAGTGAAGAGAGCGCAACATCTTTGGTTGGAGCAGCGAGGGCGATTTCCGAGAAGCGTGGTGGTCAAGACTTGAGGTAGTTTCCCAAGTCCAGTCTATCAGCACGTTTGTTGTCGTCTCGGTTTTTGCCAACACAATCTTAAACCCCTGAGCGCTAATTAGCGAAGGGTGGAGTCCGAAGGCCAGAGGAATCAGTTATAGCGGCTTGCATCGCTCAGCGTCTCTACGAACGCCTTGCCGTGTTTGATGAGAGCACACATCGGTGTCCTGGCGACCTGTCATCAACAGAATTGCGCTTGTTCATCTGATATGCCCTGATGAAGATACAAGTTTATGTGCCAGAAAGCGAACCCCTGAATCCCTGAAACCCTGTCCAATACGTCGCAAAAGGAGACTCCGCACCTGCTACCCTAACCCTAAACCATCACTCCGTGCCAAGGCTGCGTCAAAAAAACAGGTACACCAGTATCCCGCTTTACCCCTAATCCTGACCAAAGACTCAACCCCCTCCTCTTAATAACAGCTTTTTCTTACTCATCTGCTCATATCAGTGCTAGTTATTTTCTGAAGTAGAAGATGCAATGATTGGAGAGTAATTCATACTTCCCGGAATCTGATTTCAGTGTGCCGTTGAGGAGGTGTTGTGCGCCGAAGTATTGGTCGAGTTTGGTGTATCTGTTTTTTTTTGGCCACAGGGGTGACAGGGCAGCGGACCCACATTGAACCTCGTCGGATCCTTGATTCTGGGCTGTTCGACGCTCGACAGTGAGTGAGCCTCATCTTCATCGCAACACTGCACACCACATGTATCCGTATCACAAAACCCAGGCAGATAACATCATCAATCCCAGCGGCAGCCGGTTGTCTTTTCCCTTCTTTTGGCACCCGCCTTTCCCGTGCGCACCCTTCTCTTTGGGTCTCCTAGACGTGTCTCGGCGATTTCTCAACCATCTCAGATTTCCAGGCAGCAGCAGAAACAGCTGGTCGCCCGATCGCCCAGCCACCCGTCGACCGATCCCGCGCGACGCTGAAGTGCTTGTGCCAGCAGCCTAAAGAGCGGTCGTACCGCATCGCGGCGACACGTTCGAGTAACCGCAGCCCAGGTTCCAGGCTGAGAGGACATATTACGCAGCCCACTCGCGAGGCCGGCCGGCTTGTGGCGCGATCGATCACGCGCTTTCGCTGCAGTTGGCGCTCGCACACGTCTTCAACTTGCCAGGGGTTTTGCCAGCTGCGTTGTGGAAGAGGACGGGATTGGCGGCTGGTGCAACATCGTTGATCGGCACAACGGGAAGCGCAGGCGACCCTGTCAACATTGAAGCCTCCGACATCAGCGCCTACCCGCAGTCTCGGTGCTACAGCTCGCGCCGACCGTCCCCTGCGTGGGCTGAAGCTCTCAGCTCCTGCACTGTGTTCCAGCTCTCGCGCTACTTCTCGCCATGTCGGGCCACCCGTCTTGGCGCCTGCTGCCGGCCGCTGCGCCCGGCATTCCCACGCTCCTGGTGTCGACAACATTCGCGACGGACTCGTACAGCGTGCACCTGTCGGATCTGGCCAACGTGTGGGTTGAGCGCATGGACAGAAAGCCCATCATCATGCGAGGCATGGTTGAGGACACCAGCATTGACCCGAGCGACGGGCCGGACCAGATCCGGAAGATGTTCGAACTGCTGAGGGCCGCCTTCGACAGTAGCGACCCGGAACATGCAAGCACGTCTTTGACCCTCGCTCGAGGGGACGACGGCGACTCGCTCGTCATCCACGTTACCTGCTTGCTGCCGAAGCCCCTAAAGCCCTTCAAGTGGCCCATGACCTTCAAGAAGTGCAGGCAGTCTGCCATTGCATCGGAACTCGTGCTCCCCATGATTCAGGCACACGAAGCGCGGACAAGCGAGATTGACCAGCTTGTCTCCCTCCTTCGTGAAAAGGATGCCGTCATCACCAAGCTCATCGACAAGCTTGAGGCGAACGGCACCGGGCTAGAGCACATTTTCCACACGCTGTCGGGGAAGCGCAGAGTCACCAGAGCGGCCGCTGAGGGCAGGGTCAAGGGCCTTGCCGTCTTCTCCGAATTAGAGTTCAGGAACAAGGGCGCCGACCTGCGGCCTGTCGCGCAGGCTTCCGACGTCTCCGCACTATTGGGCTCTGTCTTTGGTGCTACCGGTCTGCAATACAAATCAGACCTGGAGCTGGAGGCATCCGCCGTTTTGGATGACTGGTGGACCAAACTTGCTAAGGGCAAAAATGTGGTCTTGTCCGAACGAGCCGAGAAGCAGGAGACGCAGAGGTCGTCTAAGCCACAAGAGCCCGAGCCGCGCAAAGAGGAGGACGACGACGACTTTCAGGTCCAGGCTACCCCACCAGGTGTTCAATCATCAAGAAAACGCGAAACCGCCTCACGAACAGAAGAAAATGAGGAGACAACAGACGACGAAGACACAACCGAAGCTGCAGCCCCGCCGACTCCTCCTCCCAAACCCAAGGCGGCTGGTTCCCGTCTCGGAGCGGTTGACAGGCACAAACAGCCATCTGCATTCCCTCCGCCATCGAAATCGTCCCAGGTATCATCCAGGCCCCGCGCCGCTGATGCCCACTCTGAGACAGCCTCCGAGCCAGACGACGACGCACCGTCAAGCCCGCCTCCCCAATCCCCTACAAAGCCCGCTCCAAGGCGGGGCGGCGGGCTAGGTCGCATCGGAGGAAACGCCAAGCAGCCGGCCCCCGCCGTCAGATCACCCTCGCCGGCGGCCCCGGAAACAGCAGAAGAGTCGTCCAGCCAACTGCCTCGACGGCACAAGCTGGGCATGATTGGGAAGAATGCGACGAGCCCTGGCCCCGAGGCGGTGGACAGCGATGACACCAGAGGCAGGAGGAGCAAGACGCCGGCCGGTGAGGTCAAGAAAGAGCAGGTGCGCGAGACGTCGCAGGGGAGGGCTGATCGCAAGCGGGCGGAGCTACAGAGGGAGATGGAGAAACGTGCCGCGGCGGGGCCGGCAAAGAAGAAGCGGAAGTTTTGATGCTTTTGCGGCCTGGGTAGCGGCTGATTTTGGTTATCTCGATTTGATCTTTTAGCGTTTCATCGCAAATTTTCGCTGCTCCCATACTGGCTTGCGACGGTGGTCAGACCCTTGCTTGACTCTCCTTGTGATGCGACGTCCTCGAAACCCACATTTTCACCATGCAGCAGCCTCACTCCATGTTGTGCCACAAGGCTGCTCCGCGCACTGGCCGACATTCGACACTGTGTTGCGCAAGACGTCGTCTACTACTACTCCGTACTATATCTGGAACTCAATAGCCGGCCGCTGTCAGTTAGCGGGTGCACAATGTCACGATCACAAAGTCTCAGGTCACCCTGCGCGGAACATCAAGGCGACGGGCGGCGGGTAACCACCGACAATTTCCCGCATGGGAAAATACGCGTCCGTCTCCGTGTGCTGAGGGCGCTCACTCAGTCGCTGTTAGCGAGAGACCCGCCTGCCTCGTACGACGAGCCAGTCAAGTCCCATGCGTGCTGCGCATACCCGTCGGGCGCTTTTGCGTGACAGGACACGACACCATGCTGCGGAACGACCCTGGAAGGCGCTGCGGTGGGTGTGAGCGAGTTGAGAGAAGGCTGGAAGTGGGGACATTGCAAGGCAGTGCCGTAATTGGATCTTTCGCTTGATCCATCTATTCGAAACCAAGTTATGCCAGCAAGGTAGTCAAGGGGCAGAATGGATGCTGGTTGCTTGTAGTTCAACCTTGAGATTTTGTGCCTGGCCTATCGTGAGGTATTGATGGACGACGTACCAGACAGAGTTGGCAAGATAAGAAGAACCATTGGTGAGCTGCAGCGTACCCCACAACCCGAAGTCTGCAGTATGGCACTACTCCGAGACTGATTCACAGACTGGTTATATAACAACCACTATCTGAACCAGGAAGGAGAAGTGCCTTGTCTTTCACCCGCGGCACTAGTAGAATCCCGTGGTGGCCGGGTGGGCGCAGGCAACGGTGTCCTTGACTCCAACTTGTCGATGATATGAAATGATGAGATGCGTCCTGGTAGTCATAAGATCACGATACACAACTCGCAGGACTGAAGCAAAGAATCATCTTGCCAACTGCAAAACACACGTGAAGCGGACCAAATTGGGAAGATCATCCAGCTGCCGAGGTATCCATCACATGGGCGTTGAGTTGAGCAGAAGCCATTTCTCTAGTTCAGAGATCAAGTTGCCGTACGTACCCCTGGCCACATCAGGAGGTACTATGCACCTTATTTCTACGCCCCAGATGCACGCACTTGCCTGCCGTTGCAGACCCGCAGCGGTAGGTACCTATACAAGCCCTCTAACACAGGATGTGGTTGAGGTTTGGCGAGTTGCTGGAAACGCAGTACTCACTTGTCAGCAGCGTCTGCAACGCACAACACTACGGAGTACCTTCGAAACACTCTTCGAACGTGATCGGTACCGTACCAAGGTTTGGACAAAGACGGCCTTCATAGACGCACCGCGGGATTGCACCCCGGACGTTGCTGTAGATGCCACACCTAACCTACATGTACCTGTCTGGTAACCCGCGGGAGCCTTTGAATCGCTCCGGGGCATGAACCAGCCGCGCCCCGGACCCACTCTGAACTCTGCAGCGCACGATGGAACTCAGATGCGTTGCTGTGCATCGCGAACCCAATAGGAAGTCGGGACGCCAGCTCTGAAGGGGCTGTTCAGGTCCCACAGATGCAACCTGTCCCGAATCAGGATGCTGTTCCAGACGGATGGCTTTCCGTTGCTGCGATCTTCCTTGGCTCGACATTTCCGACAGGTCCTTTCAGAGTTTCGCTTCTGCGGCACGGCTCAGAAACAGACGCCGCAGTGTTTCTGACTCAACTCTGATTGACGACCTGGTTGTACTTGGGCATGGCTCATGATACTTCCCGGCTCGAGGGTATGCTTAAGCGGTCACCGAGCGGAATGTACTAGCTTGAACATGCTCAGGCGCATGTGGTGAGGAGGCACAGAACAGCTGGGCGACACATGTACGTTATCACTACTCCTCCCCTCCAGTCGACATAACACTCACACTTCCACCTTTGAAGCCGACGAATCTGCCGGCATGCAGTTCAGCCAAGCCCCTGCCGCAGGCGCGGCTCTCACTATTCCAGCAACGCATGAATCAGAAACCCCTGGAGTATGTTCAGTCTGTGGGAGACAAAAGCTCACACGTCCACCTCGGGCTGTCGTACTTGTCATGGTGTTGCTTCGCCTGCGGAGCCACGTCCGTCGGACGGGACCCAGATTTCAGGTCCGACCCCGACAGGACAGCATCCAGCGGCTGGCTGCATCTCGAATCGACTTTGTTCGGCTATCGCCCGATCAGATCGCCCTACTGCAAAAATGACTGAACGGACACGTCGATATGTTGAAAAGAGGTTCCGCTAATTGACCAAATAAGACCTGCTTCTGTGCCGAATCTTCACCTGATTTGCTTTTGGTTCAGCTTGCGCTTCAACCTGTGGCTACCTGGTAGTGTTCTCGAGATAGAGACAAGACTAAAACATGTCATCGTACACTCCGGCACATGGACCCGTTTTGAATCAGAGCATGGAAACTCATTGCTCAAACAGCCTGTCAAGTGGCTCTCAACCATGCTTACGTATCTCAATGTTTTGGTTTGAACATGCTCTAAGGTCCATATCTCAGGCACAAGCGAACGTGCCCATTTAGCTCGTCGCTTTCGTCGTCGTCCTTCCTAGCTGTCCCGAGGAGAAACATAAATCAACATTGCATGCATCGGTCTGGGCGCGCTCTGCAGCGGCGCCGCCTCCGCGCCGTTCGCTGGCAACCGGCACACAGGAACAGACAGCTTCACTTGGTTGGAACAGACCGTTTTCGGATTACCCTGCAGCCATCTGACTCCGGCATCTTCTTGAGAAAGCGGGGTACAAGGTCTGTTCCTGCACTTGTTTTGATGCTTTTGCTCGTCTTTTGTGCGCTGGCCGGCGGGTGTGGGAGTGTGCCTGCATGAGCGACAGGGGTTGGGGATGCACCGCCGCTGACGGGAGCTGTGGTGTTGACGTGCGCTTCTGCGCGGTTGCTGCGGCTGCTAACTAGCGTCAGATGCTTTCCGTTCGCGTCGCGTACTGTCACGACCTATCAACCCTTTTGCCCCTGAAGACGGTCAGTTCGATCGGTTGACCTGCCTCATTGAGGCCGCGTTGCATCTGATCGTCCTCGTCGGGAAGGAAGGTGGTTCGTCTCCTGAATGTGTACGTCCGTAAAGTCAGCTGGTGTGGCTGAGAGAAGGACGTTACTCGGAGCGGGATTGGGTCCGGCAGAGCACTGTCCGCAACGCGGTTGCCCTCCTGATCGGGCCGAGGGCTGGCGGAGGAATGATTGGACGGTGGGAAGCCAAGCACCGGGCAATCAGAGCAGAGCATTCCCCCGCAAAAAGCTTCTATGCAGCGCAGCGCAAGCGGAAGCAAACGCAGTGAGACCGGTCCCGCGAACCCGGATCCAGCGGCCGATCCAATCTCGATCGAGCGGGGCCGGGGATCTGCCCGCCCGCAGATCAGCCAAGCAAAGGCCTGCTGCTTCCAATACCGTACCCGCAGATGTGCCGGACAGCTGCGGGCCGGGATTCGATGCGAGGCTCTGGAGATTCCGAGACGGGCTGTTGGGATGTGAGACATGACAGCGCTGCCTTCCTGTTCGGCGCTCGTGCAGGGTGCATCGTCTTCGTTGGCAGTTCAGGTCGAGGCTTCGGCGCAAAATCGGTCGTCTGCATGACCGTGATTGACATGGGCCGCGTCGTATTGATCGGAGGAGCAGGAGCAAAAAAGTGATGAACGCGGGGTGTGTTGGGAGCTGCGTGACCAAAGCTCGCGCCATTTCGGGGCGAGGATCTGCGACCCCTCCACGTGCCCGTTGGTTGGTGTTCACTGCGAGAATCGATGGAGAAGAGGCGCTCGAGGTGCGCCTTGTTGGCAACGGACCGGTGACAGCAACGACGGCCAGGCTGCCAACCGACCACCAGCTGCCGCACGATGGGGCCAACCGGAGTGATTCTGTGGTCGGCCAGGGCAGGCGCCACCGTCAGCTGTGGCAGCCCTGCAGACAGTGCGGGGGCGGGGTCATCGTCAAGGTGCGCAGGAATTCTCCTTCCAGTTCACCATCCCATCGCAGCTGCGAGAACAGGGCAGGGCTCTTCCATTCCAAGCCATTTGCCCCGAATCAACATTCAGGTTTCTGCTGTACCTTTTGCGCCAACACACCGATTATTCGGCGTTATCTGGGCATCGCGAATGTTCGAGTGCTTGGGATGTCAGCTTTTCACCTGCGTCAACGCCAACTGTTATCGTTCAGCGCTGCTGATCAGATCGATGGGTCTGGACCCCGCGGACGTTGATGTGCGACTTCAACGCTGTCGATCAACGACTCGCAGGCATCCCTGGTCCTTGCCCGTCTGCACCGTTTTGGCGACCTGGTGAGCCCGGTTAGGATGAGCGCGCTAACTTTGCAGAGAATGTGCCGCACTGCCACGGCACAGACCCGGATGCAGGAACCGCTGACGGCGGGGGTTGCTTCTCCCCGACCTGCGGAGCACTGGGAACCTGGAACGCTCGCAGTTGGTGGCGCCATGGAGTGCAGATGACTATCAAACCGTCACTTTCAAGAGCCGTCGACTCTCCTCTCAGAGTCTAAGCCCCAGCTGCTTTGTGGACCCCTGCATGCCGCATTCGACAGCGCAGATCACGCTGGCATAGTTTCCTTCTTTCGTGCTCTGCATCGCTCGAAGGCCGCTGGCCTCGAGCGCCTGTTTCAGCGAGCAAGAAGCTTGGGCTAGGTAGGTAGGGCGGGGCGTCGGATTAGGAAATTCTCGCGGTGCGGCAAGTCGATCCAAGCAGTGCTAACTTTTATGTAGCTACATCACCGAAAGTCTGCCAAATATCTACACCTCTCAATCGCGATCTGGTTTTCCCGATCGGCCGGAGGCTCGCGGCTGCACTTTCTTAAAAAGGTCTGTCACATCGACACCGTGGTGGAACTTTGTCCCCGGATCGACGGGTTTAGTCAAGCCCCATCGTCGTCAGTCGGCTCGGGGAGGCGTTGGGCTTCCTGCTGAATCCGGCGATTTGCGTCCAACTCTGTGCGGGAACTGCAGCAACCCGAGCCAAGAGCCCGACTGGTTCCACAGCCCGACCCGACAGATTGGTAACCAATGGCAGACCCAGCAAGGCAAACAGGGGGTCTTAGCTGCATCCACCCCCCGCCCACCCCCCACCACTGCTTCTGTCCCCCGGCCAGGTCACTCTAGAATCAGACGGCACTGTGCTGGGTACCTGCTCGAAGGAGGAATGAGAGACATCCAACCACGGACACGGACACCTCCGACTTTCTCTTTCAGTATCCTCGAGCCTCGTCCGTTGTGACATTGATCTTGTCTTGGCAATCGTGTGGTCGCAACATACCCGTTCATTCATCAGATCAGCTGACAGCCACTTCTAGCCAAGTATTTTTCGCAGTATGGTCGCCCGGTCCCCAGTAATTCACCGCAGCGTTTCAGACACACTCAGACCTTGGCCAGTTTGCCAAGAGGGCTCTCGAAGTAATGTTGGCCGCGGCAAGAGACCAATGTATCCGTCACCAGGGGTCAGAGAAGCACGCGGCTAGGCGCTTAACCTGAAAGTTCAGACCAACCAGCACCGACCCGCCCCGCGCCCCTTTCTCGGAGGCGCCCGCCAACTGCTCGCCCCAGCCCCCCCAGACTTGCCGCCGGGTACCTTGGAATTGCGCAGCTCGTTTCAGGATGCCGTGCCACTATGGATATGGGGCACGACGTCGGCAAGCAACTTTCCACCATTGTCCTCTTTGTGTCTCGCCCGGTCGACCTGCATCGTTGCGTGGCTGGGGCCTGCCAAATCCGGTTCCCAGACGCTGGAGATGCCCCTGGCTTCGGGAGCCCACTCGGGGCCGAGCTGGGGGCCCTCCCTGCGCATGAGGTGCCGGCTTTGCCTCGGTGTCGCCGGCACCGACAGGGGTGCAAAATAAGCTCTTGCATGATGCCTCCGGCGCCATCGGCCGTACCTTATCAAGCAGAACGGTTCGTCGTGCTCGTCTCGTACGTCGGATGACGTTGTTGGAGCGGAGATGCTGATTTGCGGAGCAGATGAGGTGCCGAAAGCTGGCCAGGGCTTTGCGGATGGCCTGCGACAACCAGCCTGCAGCCGACGGGACTCACTACCCGACGACCCTACCCTAAGTCCCGGCCCGAATCCCTCGCCGACGGCAACGGCTCCTCACAGGCCTGGTCCAGGAGCAACTGCCGGCCTGGTGACACAACATGCTTTCAGATCTGCACCGTCTGCGTCAGGAATAAAATGCAATACAACGTGCAGTCCCTAAAAGCGAAGTTCTGCACCGCTTCAGGGCAACACAGAGGCTGAAGGAACTACTTCTTTGGACAAGACAGCGATGCAGGGCTAAGTGCGGACCGAAAATAAACGAATGGCACCATACTGACAAAGGAGTGGCGTGCACTTCCAGAACCAGGACCGCACAGCGCAGAAACTTGGACCAGCGACCGTGTCTCGTACAGAGACTAGCGCGGCGCCGTCGTGTACTCCGAGATGCTTCTAGAAGTGGCGCCTCCGTGTCCGACAAGATGCAGCGCCGTTGCAGAGTCCCGCTTCTTCCGCCCGGCCTGCCTACCGACCTGCCTACGGATACTGCAACCGAAGCCCAGCAACGGAGATTTTCACCGCAGAAGCAACTCCTTCGGCATTTCCTATCATTGTGATCTTCTCTGCTTTCATGAACACTCGCCGGCAAACGCCGAGTTATTGAGTACCGTTGGTACCAGCCCGCGCAACCTAATTGTCCACTAGATGTTCAGGCGTTCAGGTCCCCTGCGACTATCTGCAGCTCCCCGCTTGTTGATGTTCTCGAAAACAACTGACGTTGTACAGACGGAATTTTTCCGTTCTGAAACACATATAGCATTGCGCCGTCCAGTCACGGCAATTTCGCGGCTCTGCCTTGCAGGGTACAAGGATGGCCTAATGCCCAAGAAATACGACGTTGCATGCCGTTAGCCGGACGGAATTAATCTCGAGGTCAGCCATGCCAGTGACAGGCAGCCGGGGATCCAGATCTGCGCCGGGAGATCACTGAAATTGCATCTGCACGCCCTCTCGAAGCTCACGGGAACCTCCGTGCCATCCTTTAGCCGCAGGCGAGAGCGTAATTCGCCAGGACCTTGCCCGCTTTTGCGCAAGCCCATCGAGATAACGGGCGACGAAGCCGAGTGGTCAGCCCCCCCCCCAACTAAACTAAGGCCGCCTTGCATCGAAGCTGCTGCCCCGCGCAGAATTAACGCCCTCCTGGGCGCTTCAGCTCACCGCTTTCATCATGTGTCGGGCATCTTGACGAACAGGGCTGGGCCCCTTCCCGACATCCAACGCCCTGCTTCGGCAGCGCAGGAGCCGCGATGTTTGCCAACGCTAGACTCTGATTCTTCCCCTGCATGCCGTTGAACCGAACAGTTATGCCTCTGGCGGAGTTTGAAGGCTATCAGGTCGATCACAGCCCCAGTTGAACCACTCTCACCACATCCGCAGTCGTGATGAGCATCTACCTTCACAACCCTGGACCGTTCCCAAGGGAGAGAGCGCGGCCAGGTCCGGACACACTGATGGGCAGTCTGGTCAATATTCCCCGCCATTTATAATCATCGCATCAGCCACTCGCGGATGAGGCCCTCCCTCCCGCGGACGACAGCCAAAGTGACGCCGCTGCCATCCGCCAGGCGAATCACATCCGTGTTCCTTGATGGGCAGCGTGCGCTGGGCGTTGAAGCGCAGAGTGTTGTGTCTCGTTTGGGGCACTTGGCCCGGGCTGGGGAGCCCTGTCCCCGATGAGAGTCGGCCAGTCGTGGGCTGCCGTTACAAGCCGATCACGACCTCCTGCATTGTCACAGCAGCAGGAACGGACATGGGCGCCGTCGTGGAGAGACGTAGCACTACGGACACACAGTACAGCACCCTGGGATGTCGAGCAGAAAAGGTCTGACCTCCATGTGGGCCTCTCAAAGAAGCTTGTTTCTTGCCAAACCGGGGGATCGACAAGCCAAGACCGCCGAAGCCCTTTTCTTTGTACATACTTGGAACCAACGGCAACCCTCGCTCTCATCTCTATACGGGGCTGCACTCTCCAGACGCCGAATGTTCGCATCGCCACAGTGTGTGCAGCGCAACGCAGCATGACTTCTCCAGAAACCGAAACGCAGAAACCGCGCTTTTCAGGATGTACGTGCAACTGTCGACAACATGCTGCATGGCAGCCGTGCTCTCATTGTCGTTCGTTGGATGGGGCGTTGCGATGCACTGCTATACACAATTGCTGTGGATTTGAATGTGTTCACCACCAGCACCACACCTGATGACCACCCTCTGCGCGGTTTCTCCCTTGGACTCGCTGTCGAGTACATGTATCTACCAAAGCGGTGCCGACCGGGCAGTTCTACCACCCCGAAAGCCCCGTGACAGGCCTTCATTGAGCACTCACCAGACTAACCTGCATTCAAGATGTGATCGCCGTACTCGAAAAGGCAGAGAGCCGACTAGAAGGGAAAGCGCCCAGTTACGGCTCAGCGTTGCAGTCAACAGACAAAAGTGACAGAACCTGGTGAAGACTCTCTTTCTTCTGCACACCAAGCCCCCTCACACCCCGTCCTGTGATCTGGTACCGTCACCACCCTTCGTCAACCCCGCTCCGTGCAGCTGCCTCAAGTCCCAGGGCAGTCGTCAGGCCCAAGATCTAGATCGCTCGGCAGTGGTGTGTGCGCTTGACTACTACCGGCATACAGTGCAGGTGGGCCACACCCACACCCAGTTCGGCCGTGTTGAAGACCAGCAGCAGGCGTCGAGGGGATGAACGAGTCGGGCAAGGCGCTGCGCGGCCCAGGCGCTAAGAAAGCGCAGCAATTCGACCTGCCAGTCCTTCTCCGACATGGGGGTGAGGGGGGGGGGAGTGTACCCTGGTCCCCCGCTCCTCCGGCCACACCCCCCTCCCTGGCCCTGCATTGCTGTGCAGCCCGTGGCCCAGGCGCAGTGCCAACCCGAACCGCCGACCTGACCTCGACCACACTGCACACTACCATCGATGTGAATGTGGAGACGGGTTGGACGTGGAGAAGCAGGGGAATGCAAATGGACGGGCGGGGCGACCGCAGATCAGAGATGCGATGCTACCTTCCTCCGCTGCGAGGCGGGCCAACGTGGACTCGAACCCGGCGGATGGTGTTGACCTTTGTCTGGGCGGTCTGGTGCTCCCAAATTGAAACAGAAGTGGATGAGCACCGCAAGGCGGATTTCTGTCTTTGTCCCTTTTCTGCTACCAACACAACACACCCATCCAAGGCAGCGGGACCGTCCAAAAAAAGGAAAGACACAGGTGACCAACGACTCGCGGCCTGCCTCTCCTCCGGCCTGCCCAGGGTATTGTATCGCACAGCAGAAGACAATGGGCAGCAAAAGGGATGAAGATATCGTACATACATGTTACAATGCTGCTAAATCCAGCAGCCGCTTACACCAGCTTAACCAGAGAGCCTTTCCAAACCCCCAAGAGTATGCCGCCCGCCGTGTGTATCTTTCAGCAATGTACGCAGAAAAGAAAAACCAGCCCAATAAACAATCCACAGCTGAACCGAACAGAAAAAAGACAGCAGAGAAGTAAATCACGCACACACATGCAGAGCTCACCCACCCCATTACCATTACCCCCCTGCCCCCCTCTCACCCAGCCATCCATCAATGACGAGTACTCAGCTAGTACCCAGAAATCGCAAACCCCGCGGCATTCCCCTCCCTCACCCCCTCCCCATGTCTCTGCCCCAGCCCATGCTCATCTAAACACACCTCCACCCCCGCACCCACCTGCCCACTCCCACCGCCATGCGCGCCGGCCCACCCCTGGTACCGATCCACCACTTCCTCATACGCACCCACATGCTGCTGATTCTGCTGATGTTCCTGCTGGTGATGGTGATGCAACATGCCCATGCCCATGTCCACGTCCATGTTGATGTTAATCTCCATGCCCTGCTGGAGGGGATACGCAGACGCGTCCGGGTAGAGCGGTTCCGGCGTCATGGGCTCGTCGACGCCGACGCCGCTGGAAGAGGGCGCCGGGCCGGGTTCGCTGGCCGCGCGGGACATAGCTGCTGCGGAGGAGGAGGAGGCGGGGTGCGGGCCTGGTTGGGGGTAGAGGTGTGGGGAGGGGTAGTCGTATTCGTAGGGGGAGGTGTGGTGGTGGGGTTGGTGGTGGTGGTAGTCCATCTCACCGGGGGTATGTGGTTGTTGTTGTTGTTGTTGTTGTTGGTGGTGGGGATGGTAGTAGGATGTTTGCGTGGTGGCGGCTGTGCTGGGGTAGAGGAAAGTTGCTGCTGTTGCTGCGCGTGCGGAGGCTGGGGAGGGAAAGTGGTATGGCGGGAGGGCGTGGTTGGCGGCGGCCGCGGTGAGGTTCATCGCGGCGGTGTTGCTGCGTAGGGCGGCGGCGACGGTGCCGCCCTGGCGGGAGGTGGCGCGCAGCAGCCGGCCGGCGAGCAGGCCGTTGGCAGCAACACTGGGGCCCCTTCTGCTGGCCGTAGCAGAGTGGCTGTGGCTGTGGCTGTGGTGGTGGTGATGGTGATGGGTCGGGTAGCCGCGGTAGACGCGGGCGGAGATGCCACTCTGGCTGGTGGCGCTGCGCCGCTGATTGCCCTTGCCGCGGTAGCGCGTTGTGCTCTGCACGCCTTCAACGGCCCACGGCTCAAGGAACCACTCGGTGGATTTCTTGTTGTCGGTGTCGCCGTCCTTGGCGTTGTCAGGCCGGCGGTCGCGCTTGGTGAAGGCCTGGAAGGTTCTGTGTCAGTAACCCGCCCGTGGTGCAGATAAACGCATCCCTACATACCCCATTCATGCTCAGGTTATGCCTGATGCTGTTCTGCCAGCCCTTGCTGTCGTCCTTGCCCTTCTCCGTGTTGTCGCGGAACCATTGGTAGATGTCTTGCAGGGTCATAGCTCGCTCCGGAGTGCTCATGAATGCACGGTAGATGAGTTGGGCGTATGCCTCCTCCTTCTTCTCGCCGTCGGCGCCAGCGCTGCCGCTAAGAGGGGGTTCTTTCCGGGTGTTGCGACTGGCACTCTCGACTCCCAGAGGCTGGTTGATCCCTGCGTTGCCTCGGGGACTTGGCACGTCCACAAGTGTAGTGCATGCCGACAGCGGCGCGCTGCTCTCCGGCGTGAGGGGATACACGTCAGCGGGCGACGCGTGATACCCAGCCGGGTACGGGCCGGTCTGGCTCCGCGCATCCTGCGAACCGTCGTCGGATCCATGGAAGGACTGTGCTGGGACGAAGGATGCCGCATCGACCGGGCACGATGTTGGCATCTCCCCGCTGTGACTGCCTGGCAGGTAGGCAGCGCCTGAGAGCTGCGGATCCAAACCATGGTAACGGCCGTGGACCTGCTCCTCCGTCGCTGCCTCCCAGGGCGTGGGCCCGAGCTGATCTGGCGAATCCCAGCTGCGGGGCGAGGACTGCGAGGAGCTGTCGTGATAAGTGATGCTGCTCATCGCGGGAGAGCTGTCGAGGGCGTAATGGTCAAAGTCGTCGCTGCCCGGCTGCGCGCCGAGACAGCCGCTCCACGGGCTGGGCAGGTAACCACGCTTGCTGTCGCCGTCGTGGCTCTGCAGTGCGCTCATGCCAGTCACCATCTGATGCTCGACAATGTGAGGATCAGGAGATGTGCTTGTCCGGCCAAGCTGTTGTGTTGGTGAGTCATAGGATATTCCCATGATGGAGAATCTTGCCATGGAAGAGATGGGGGAGGAAGAGAGATGGCGGGATGGGTGGGCTGGCTGTGAGGAGACAGTGCACCACCAGCTTGGGTCTCTTGTTCGACGCGCCGAGGTGAAAGGCTTGCGGAGCGACAATGGCCGAGTTGGGTCAGAGGAAGGACAAGACGAGTTTGATGTGCAGAAAGAGTTTGGGGTGACTGGACAGAAGTAGTCCGTCCAGGCCGTGGGCCAAGGCTGGTTCGTTGGTCTGCGGCCGGCCGGGGAAAGGCGTTGATACCGATTGAAGATCACTTGCAGGGTAGGGGGAGGGGGGTGCGCAAAGCTGGAGGGGTGTCTGGTAGACAACCTCTCCGTCACAGAACGCCGTACCCCCAGGACCTGGGATCTAACGGCCGTCTTGTCGTTCTGCCCGGTTAAGCCAACGGACAAGGGTTTGCTGACGAAGTAATGGGGAACGGGGGTGCAAGGTAGACAACACTGCCAGCGCATTGTTTGGCTGGCTGGGCCCTTACATCAGATACCGGAGCAAGGTCGCGTGCTCAGAGTACACACAGCGTGTACTGCAGGGAAGACCTGCGCTACCTGGCCGGGGGGAGCAGGAGTGAAGGAGGGGATGGTGCCGCCGCAGTGCGCGACGGATAAGGTACCATGTACCCAGCCGGGAAGCTTGTTGACTGGCTGCGGAAGGGGGTGTGTGCAAGCGTATGTACACCGTGTGCTTGTGTTTCTGCGTGCTTGTAGCTTGTCCAGGGAGACGGGTGTCCCTGTGAGGTGAGAGCGCATGGTGTGTGTCTGGATGTGGGGGCGGGGATGCTAAATGGGAAGAGGACAAACAAAGGGTGTCGTTGTGGCTGTCCTGAGCATTCCGCGGTTGCAAAGAGGCAGGGAAGATCCAGGTTGAGTCGCCCGCGCCTGGGGGTGGCCCGGTTTGGGCCAGCCTTCCATTGCGGGGCCGGCGACCTGCAGAAAGCACAGTGTAGAATCGGCGTATTTTCACAGGACGGCCGGCAGTATGTCCAGATGAGCGGCAGCGAAAATGTGGAATGTGACCAGAATCCAACAAGGGTGTGAGTCCTCGACCCTGGGTTCCTGGAACTCCCCGAATGGCACCTCACTTGCATCAGCCTTCATTATTCACTGGTGGGGCGCGCACGAAGCCGGCCATGCATGACCTGAAGGCGGTGACGGCTCGCCGACACTGGTCGACAAGCTCATTGTTATTTGCATGCCGGTCGATGCCGGCGTCCCCGCCCCCTCCCCTCGTCCCCGGTATCTGCGCCATCGTCCGTGTCCGCCAATTCGTGCTGTCTAGGTAAGCAACCGAAGAGCTGGAGAGCAAAGGACTGGCGGGAGACCCAGCGCAAAATCCATCGGCAACGTGCAGGTGGCCGGCCATACGCTTGACAGAGCCAATCAAGCAGGCCTGGGGCAAAAAGACGGGTTGGAGCAGTTGGCCGGCCGCGCCCGACTGGCGACGCAACACCCAGGCTAACCGAAGGCGTCCGACACGGTGCAACAGACCTCGCAGTGGCGTTAATCTCTGGGCTGCAGCAGCCGTGTTTCATTCTAGAAGACCTGCCGAAACGTGCGGCTTGGACAGTCGCCGAGCCATTAGATGCTTGCCAAGCAAGGGGCAAGCATCTGCAAGCTGCGGATGATCACCAGAGATGCGACGGTGGAGGGCGGCCAGAGTGCTAAGCAAGCCGCAGAAGCATGTCAGCAACACAATCTGACCAGCCAGATACCCGGATACCCCGGGACAGTGTGCCGTATTCCGTACACACATTGGGTGGTAGGTCCATCACCGCGCAGGAACAGCGCAACGGCCACAGGGGGGTCAGCCAGCCTTCGCAGAGGGCAGCGCGGGCGGGGCGGTTCCGAACGGCGATCTACGCCGTGAGTAAATGAGTGGCGCGATCATGTTCCACGCCCCGGGACCGGGAGGTGGCATCGCCAGGCGTGACGGAACAGACCACGATGGCGGAGATAATGGCGAAACGATGGCCGGGCTGGGGAAAGGGCGGTCACACAGCCAAGGCAGGGCATGACATTGTGCGCTCCTCAACTCTCGTCGTCCATTGAATTGCTCCCGTGGCCGGTCGGAGGTGGGTCCTGCCCGCTGCAGTATCGACAGAGATCATACAGGCTGTCAAGGTCGGTTCGCTAGAGAGGTGGCCTCTAGAACGGGCCGGCATCGCCTCGACCGGGTCCTCCAGTGTGATAACAATGCCGTCCCGGAATCGAGGGATGGCGGACGGGGCGCGAGAATGATAACTCCGTGACCGAGACGGTCTTCACTTGCGGTAATAGATCTGTACGGAACGTTAGCCAATGTCTCAGAGCTTGGGTGTCTCAGAGGTTGGGAGACGTTTGCCTCAAGGGCAACATTGCGACAGTCAGAGCACCTACCTTCTTGAACTGGAAATGAAGTTGCAGAATTCCCTACGATTGTAAGTCAGCACCGAAATCAACGTGGTTCAGTAGCAAGACACGCCGGGCAGAAAACAATTCGGGCCCGTCGCCAAACCACAACGAGTGCGGCAGCGACACAGCGGTCCGGCGGCACAGCATCTCTCGCGGGGAGTGGCGCGCATTGGGCAGGCAGGAGGGATCACGGGCCGCGGGCTGGGCCCGAGACAGATGCGACCGCGTCATGCTCCACCCACAAGCTTGGGGCCGCACAACGGAGGCACAGCAGCAGGAGGGAGGCGACACGTGCATTGATGGGAGGGGCGTAGCGCAACACACCTTGTCAAAGCTGCTCTTGAAGCCGCGCTCCTTCTTGGCGCTGTAATCCCACTCGCGGTCGACGATGCGGAAGGCGATGTCCTCGTAGGGCGGGCCGGCGATGAAACGAATCAAGCAGGTGTCTTCCTTGCCGGCGGGGGCAAGGGACTCGCCCTTGCGGCGGCCGTGCTCCCGGATGATCTTGAAGGTCGGCGCCTTGGTCTTGTCGATGAGGTCCGGGTAGAAGATGTTGAAGCGGTAGCCCTGGACGACCTTGGGCGGCGGGTTGTCGTGGTCGTAGTGCGTCTGGTTGTACTTGTTCCACTCGTATCCCATGAGCACGCGGTTGAAGTAGCGCGGCTTCCGTGGCCGGTACTTGTCGGCCCAGAGGGGCTTTTGGATGCCCGGCACGGCCTCTTCCGCGGTGAAAATCTCCTCGCCCTCGTTGACACCCCGGGCCACCTCGCGGTCGTACAATGCCTTGGTGGCCTGCGAGAAGTCCTCATTCCCGGCTGGTGCGAAGCGCGCCGTTCCCGGCGGCGGGGCGCTGGAGCTGGCTTGGGCGCCCGCCGCCGAAGGCGCAGGGCGAGGCGCAGACTTGGTGACACCTTGAGAGGTAGCCGGGGCGGTGTCTGCAAACCCATCGGACGCCTCCAGCGCCTCGGCCAACTCGGGGTCGCGGGCACGCAGCGCTTCCACGCGGGCCGCCTTGATGGCGGCACACACGCTCTTCAGCTTCGCCTTGGCTTTGTAAACGAGCAAGCTCTTGAGCAACTCACCCCAATAGTCAGTGTCGATGGGCTCGTCCGACTGGAGCTTCGCCTTGATCTGCTTCTCCAGCGCCTCCAGCTGTTCGAGCGACTTCGGGCTCAGGATGCGGTCGACATCGGTTGCAACGGAGGTGACGGCTCGTCCCTCGGGCCCCTGCGGCTTCATCTTCTGGCGGCGATCGGCGCAGAGGGCGAGCAGCGCGGCCCAGTACTCCTTGTTCCTTGCGCTAGTCTCGAGCGTGTGGTACGAGCGGACATCCTCTTCCAGGTCCTTCAGCTGCGCCTCGTCTAGGCCTTGCAGCACGACCTCGGGCGCGGGGATGCGGATCTCGATGTCGTCGTCGTCGTCGTCAAACACGTCGCGGTCGGGGTCAATGAAGCGCAGGGCGAAAGCAAGAAAGTCGATTGGTTTGGCGCGATGCTCGCGCACTCGGATGTCGGCCTTCTTCTTGGCCTGCTTTAGCACAAAACGATCCTCGCCGGCGATGAACTGCTCCGACTGCTGGTCCTGGGTCAGGTATCGATCAGTGGCAGCAGCTGTGTTGCTCTTCGGTTGATGTTGGCGAGACGGTTTCGCGATACGGCTCGTCGAGTCGTAACGCGGGGCCGTAATGTCGCGGTCCCTCTCCCTTCGCGGCGGCGACTTCCACCCGTTGATCATGGCCTGCCTGCCTGGGTCCATGGTCGTTGTGATACCTCTTTTTTCCCTTTCCACTCTGTTTTCTTCCGTAATCCTCCTCTTGAAAAATGTCCCCTTTCTCGTTGTACTACGGTCCTGATTCCGCGGATGTGTGGTTGATGCTGTGTGATGGGATGCTTGATGCTGTTCGATTTGCACAGAAGGAGGAAAAGGGACGGGCGAGAGGCTGGAAAACCTGCGGGCTGAGACCTGCCCGAGAGATGGAGGGCGCAGTCGGAATTTCTTCCAGCGACATGCGATTCGCTGCCTGGGTCGGCTCGCTCAATGCAGCAGCGCGGGGCACCATTTTAGGTATCGCTGCAGCGGCCAGCGCAGCCAACTGCGCTGTGGCCGAAGCAAGTTAGCGTCTGCGGCAAGCTCCAGCGACTGGCAAGAGGCACAACCCAGAAGTGGGGGCAACGGCTTTCATGAGTTCATCGCGATTTCGCCCAAACCTCACTTTTGCCATTGAAGACTGAGACGGATTCAATGAAACAAACTTAAGAAAACGCCAATGCAGCCGCGCAAGTCGCATCACACCTACGCGATGCGGTAACGGTGCTTTGATGAGCACGATCCGAGCGGTTGGCACCATCTGCGCCATGTCCGATTGGCCGATCCTGTGCGTTTCCGACTGACCAGGAAGCAAGCAGCCCGACGGGCCCATTGGATGCAATGTACGGCATCGGAAACCAGGGCAAGATCATGCGCAAGCTGCTGGGCAAGCCGCTGCCCGACTCGACTCACGATGCGCCCGCCGCTGCAGCAGCTGGAGGGGGGGGAGGAGGAGGACCGGGAAGCACAGCCGCAACAGGCATCACCAGCTCGCCGCTCGCCCCTCACTACAGGCCGACCGCGTCGCAGGACGTGCTCTACTCTGCTGGCGTGCCTATTGCCTGCCTCGACGGCGCTCCCGACGGCCGCTCCGCCGTGCTTGCCGGCCGCCATGTTCTGAAGGTCGTTGCGTTAGATGGTCTTGTGGTCAAAGAGACCGTCGACCTGCGTGCGCTCCTGCTTGCCCAGCCCGCCCAGCGCAACCACGCCTCCGTCGCCGACCAGCTCTCCATCAAGGCCGTCCGCTGGGGCGAATCGCAGGGCAAGCAGGCCATCTTCACGGCAGGCAATGGTGGCAAGATCTTCCAGTATGACCTCGTGCGCGCCGGGTCCACCGGCCCCGGCTTCCCGCTCGATTGCGTGCAGATCCGAGAGGACTCGCGCCAGGTCAACGCTCTCGACATCAATCCGCACAGGAACTCTTGGCTGCTCTCCGGCAGCCAGGATGGCATTGTGCGCTGCTTTGATGTCCGCCAGCCCGCCCAGTCCCGCGCCGGCGCCACTTTCCGCTCTATCCAGGCCTTCCGGTGCAACGCCGACGGCGTGCACCAGGTTCAGTGGAACCCCCGCGACGGCTTCCTCTTTGCCTGCGCGACCGAGCAGGGCTCCGTCATGAAGTGGGACATGCGGAAGCCCAGCGCACCCATCCTGCGCATCAAGGCCCACGAGAAAACGTGCACGGCGATGGCGTGGCATCCCGACGGCACCCACCTCGTCACCGCCGGCGTGGACAACAAGTGCTACGTCTGGGACATGGCCAAGCAGGACAAGCGCCAGAAGCCCAAGTGGGCATTGTCAACCCCGGCTCCCGCCGGCACTCTCGCCTGGCGCCCCGGTCAGTGGTCTGCCACGGCCCAAGGCAAGCGGGCCTCACAGCTGGCCGTGTCTTACGACGAGAGCAGCCAGAAGCGCTATGGCATCAACGTCGTGCACGTCTGGGATCTCGCCCGCCCCACCATGCCGTACAAAGAAATCCGCTGGTTTGACAGCTCACCCAGTGCCATACTCTGGCGCGACCAGTACCTCCTCTGGACGGCGGGGCAGGACGGCATCTTCAGCCAATGCGACATGTCGTTCGCGCCCAAGGTGATCGACCGCCAGGCCGTTTCGTCCATGGCCTTTTCGCCCAGGGGCGATGTCTTGATGCTGCTTGACGAGCGCCCCCCTTCTCACCGGCCCCGGCCACACGTTGTGCACCACCACGGCGCGGTCACCGTCCCCTCATACAGCTCGAGTCCCACAACGCCCAAATTCAGCGTCAGCAGGAGCGACTCCGAAGATGACGCCATTGGTAGCTTCATCGGACCCAGACGGCGGGGCAGCCGGCGACGTCGCCCGAGCACCCGGTCCACAGCCACGCTCAGTACGACGCCGCCGGCCGGTCCCGGCATGGAGGAGGTTATGTCACTCGAGCAGACCATCAGAGCCACAGGCACGTACAGACCGCAGCAGGCCATGGCGGTAGGCCACGTCCCGGGTGCTGCCAACGTAGATGTCTATGGTTACTTGTCCGCGAACTACCTCGAAGCGCTCTACCGCGACCTTCCCTGTTCGCCCGGGGCTAGCCCTTTGCCCGACCGCGTCGCGACGATTCTCGAGGACTACGCCACCGCCGCCGCCAGCGTCAAGCTTTTCCGCCTGGCCCAAACGTGGCGCATACTTGCGTTTGCGGTCGACACGTTACTGCACAGGCGGGCCCAGTACCATCTGGAACGCCGGATGGACCGGCACCATTATTCGGTCAGGAGGAAGAGCGAGGCCAAGGCCAAAGCCAAAGCCAAGGCACTGGCTGAACTGTTCAGCGCGCCGATGCACCCCGCCGGCGAGGGGGAGGAAACCCCCCGCAAGTTCGTCTCTCTTGCAAGCTTCGACAAGGCACTGCGTCCGAGGTCCCTATTGTCGGAGGAGCTTGAGAGTACCTCCAACGTGCCCACGCCCGTCGCCCGCCCCGTGTCGGACGGCTCCGGCGTGGAGCGGCCTGATGGAATGGAACGGGGGAGGAAACTCACCCCTATTGTCGAACCGGAGAGCTTCACGCTCCCGCCTGCGGTCCATCCGCCCCAGGTGCCGGATAAGCGCAAACGCTTGGACTCGACGCCGCTGTCCGTCGCGAGCCATGACAGCCACGCGACCTATGCAAGCACCGAAGGATACGACTTCTATGATGCCGACGCATTGGCCCATGCCATCGACATGCCTAGCCCAAGGCCCACGCCGACCCAGGTGCTCGATTACCATGACCCAGCCTCCCGGGGCCGAGCTCGAAAGAATCTCCTGCGCCAGGATTCGGAAGAGAGCTACGTCCATCTCTTTTCCATCTCGGACGAGAGCAGGCGCGCCACCGGCTTGACGAACTCGTCGGACGGTAGCCTGACTGGAAACGCGGCTCGAGCTGCTATCCTCGCCGAGCTTCGAAACGGAAACGAGGAACAATTCGAAAGCCGCATACGTGGCACGGAGATCAAAGAGTCGCCCGAACACACAACCTTGCCACTTCATGGGCTGCTCCGCAGAACTGAGACGGATATGACGGCCTTCACGGACGAGCACCACGCCATCACGCAGACGACGACCGACAGCTTCGAGTCGCGCTTCCCGTCGCAAACAGAGCCCGACTTTCTCGTGGAGTCACCTCTGAAACCGCCATCATCGCCAGAGTCCCCTCTATGCCCCGACGACGATCAATCGCCCTTCATCGTCGAAACGGATTACCTCTGCTGGCGCGACGACCTGCCCTATCCCTACCCAGCCCATCCAACAGCAGGCCCGGCAGTAACGCCGCCCTCCCCTCTCCAGCCCTACAACCTCATCTCCCGGGCGCTCGCATTCGAGGCCAAATCCTCCGCCCTCAACGCCTCGGCCATCATCCTCCTCCTCAGACCGCTCCTCCCAGACGACGTCATCGACCGCTTCCAAGCCAGCGCCATCCTCCGCCAGCACCACACCCGCCTCATGAGCATGAAGCTCTTCGCCGAGGCGGCCCTGCTCCGCAAGCTGTGCATGCAGGGCTGGCCCGGCGCCCCGTTGACCCGCTGGGGTGACAACTACCCAGCCGTGTTCACGCCCGCCCAGCAGGGCGTACAGGCCAGCTTTGTGTGCACCGCCTGCCACAAGCCGCGCGACGTCGACCGCACCTCCGCAGGTGCCGCTGACTCCGTCTGGACGTGTGACCGCTGCAAGGCGGCCATGGCGCCCTGCGCTATCTGCGGCGAGCGCGATACCGCGCCCTCTATTGACCCCGTACCCTCCTCTACCCAACCTCACTATCCCCAACCCACCAACCCCTCCCATCCGCCCCCACCACCCCCAACCCTCCCAACATGGTTCTACTGCCCCGGCTGCGGCCACGGCGGGCACGCGTCCTGCCTCGCGGACTGGCACGCCGCGCTGCAGTCGGCCACCGCCGATGACCACCACCACCATCACAACAACCACCCCGCCGCTGCTAGCGCGCTCGCCGACGCGCCCGGCGCCGCCGAGCCCAGCGACGGCCGCTGTCCGCTCGACGGGTGCGGCCACGCGTGCGTGCCGAGTCGGCGTGCGGCGGAGGGTGGATTGCTGCTGGGACGGGCGGAGGACGTGAGTCGGGTTGTGAGGGAGGCGACCAGGGCGGTTGCCAAGGCGACGGCTGCTGCAGCGGCGGCGGCGGCGGTGGCACATGGGTACGGGAGTGGGAGTGGGGTGGTGTATGGGCGTGGGTTTGGTGGTGGGGAGGGGGAGTTGGGGGATGGGGAGCACGTTTTGCTGCAGCAGCAGCATGGTGAGGTGGGTGTGGATGCGGGCGGTGGTGGTGGTGTTGGTGGTGGTGGTGTTCGCGGTGGGTTTGGGGTTGGGAATGGGGGCGGGAGGCATCATCCGCCGGTGAGGAGCGATGGGTATGATATACCGCAGAGCAGGGCGGTGGAGACGGTGAGGGAGACGCTGGGTGGCGCGGGGGGTTGGGGCAGTAGTGGGCGGACGGGCACGGGGATTTTGAGTTCGAGTCCGGGGAGGAGTGGGATCGGGATGGAGAGGGAGAGGAGGAAGAGTGTCAAGTTTGTTGCTACGGATGAGAGACGGTGATGGTTGGGGAGGCTTGCATGACTGGTATGGAGGTGGTTGTGTTGGTTCGGTGTGTGTGCATGATTGGGCAGGACTAGCATTCAAAGACCTCGATGTTTTCCGCGGCGATGGGCTGAATTGATTGTACACTACCTCACCCCTCCGTCTTTTCATTTGAGGGCCTGAATACCACGGGTCCTCGTCTCCCAACAAGGGACTTGAGGGACTGCAGACGAGGTTGGTGAGTGTCAGAAAGAGATGAAACGGTCTGCCAACAAGTCCAGTTGGTTGTACTCGGTAGGCTGTTTGGCTGCTTGCATGGGGGGCCCGGTCATGCGGGTGAACCCACTTCACTGCATTAAGCCACAGCTTTCAGTTGCTGCTTTCAGCGTTGCATTTTGCGAGTGCAAAGCATCTAATCTGGCACACAGAAGATCTCAATATTTTCGTTTTTAGTTACCCGCCATGCAGGCCACTTCAAGCATGCTCACCACGAGTCTGGTGACATGCCCATCACGCTCCCGCTGTACAATGGCCTCCGCATTGGCTTCAAATCGGCGCATGAAGCCGAGGAGGACATCATCCGGCGCATCGCCTGGCATAACAGCGCCGTCAAGGCCACGGCCGATCTGCAGCGCCAGGGCCAGGAGGGCCATCTGTCCAGCCTCGTCGCCCACCACCTCCGCATCGAAGCGACGCGATGCGTAGTGGAATCACCCGAAAAGTGGCCCGTTGGAGGCTTCAACAAATGCGTCTCCATCCGCGTCGGCGACCCAGGCTCATCACACCTACTTCTGCGGGTGCCTATGGCTCACAGACTCGCTGGATTGGTCGAAGAGAAGATGCGATGCGAGGTTGCAACGTACATCTGGATGCAAGAATACTGCCCGGACATCCGTATTCCCAAGCTCTACGGATTTGGCTTTCCGGATGGCTGCCATGTGAGTCGGTTGTGAAAGAGTCCAGTCAACCTTGTTAGCATCTCTCAGTCGTCGTTAACGTGCTCATCGTAACAGTTCACCCACGCTAGTCTCCTCCCATGGCATCAACGATGGGCCAGATCCGTCCGGAGACGCATCTGCGCCTGGTTCGGCCGGCCTGTCCCATCCTACTACGTCGAGAACCCGTGGGTGCACGATTTCCCAGCCTGACACATCTGGCTCGAATTCGTTGACGCAGGGAAGCCGCTCGCCAATTTGTGGTTCGCTAAGCCAGTGGACTCAGCGAAGGAGCAGAATCTGTATCGCAGCATCTCACGCGTGATGCTCCAACTCTAGCGTATCCCGCTTAGCCGCATTGGGTCTTTCACTTTCGATGCTGATGAGGGAACGATTTCCTTGACCAACCCGTCCGCTTACCTGTTGCGTTGCAACCCTGGAGAATGACGGAGCAACGCGGGCCATGGAGCCTGGCCAAACCTATGAGAGCGTCAACCTCTACGTCGCAGATTACTTGACCCTGCACGACAACCGCTTTCTCGCCCAAAAGAACGCCGTCAAGAGCAAGGGGGATTGCTACTATCAGATGATGGTCTAAGCTATCCTGCGCATCATGTCGCAGCAGTACCTCGATTGGACCCTTAGACATGGACCCTTCTACATGCAACTGACCGATCTCCACCCAGGGAATTTCCTCGTGGACGATCAGTGGAACATCGCGAGTCTTGTCGACCTCGAATGGGTATGCGCTCGCCCGCCCCAGATGTTCGACATACCGAGCTGGATCACCTCGAGGAGCCTCGACGAAATCTGCTCACCGGCGTACAAGGCCGAGTACGCGGCCGAGAGGGAGAAGTTCATGGCTGCGTTCAACGAGGCGGAACGCGACATGTCCTGCAAACTTTCGACATACCTCGAGCAGTCTTACACATCCAAAGCCGTGTGGTTCTTCCACTCTCTGGACTCCATCAACGCCATGTACCAACTCTTCGAGCACCAAGTGCGTCCCCAGTTCATCCCTCAAGCCATTTCAATGAAAATCGGCGCGTACTTTGCCGTGTTCTGGTCGCCGCTGGTGGGCGAAATCACCTCGCGGAAACTGCGGGAAAGGGAAGAATACGATGCGGAACTCCGGGCAAAGTGCCAGGTTGAGAAGGACGTGCCCGTGGAGAAGGACAGGGCGGCCACGGACAGGACCGGTGTGAACTAGATTCTTTCTTCTTTTTGGGAGTGGTCCTTTCGGACCATCGGGCGTGTCCACCGCTCAACTCCAGCTCAATTACTGGGCCTGACCTGCCCACGTTCACCCCCCATTCACTGTGCATCGGCCACTGCTTCGACAGAGAGTCAAGATAACGCTACAAGTAGTTCCGACATCTAAGCCTCGCCTGTGCAGAGTGCTCTCTTCCTCATTTTCCTTTTTCTCTTTCCTTTTGAATCTGTATTGATTTTGTTTCACCTCCCCTTTTCCATTCTTTGTGGGTTCTTAAAATGTTATACTGTAGCAAAGAAGCAGGCCACGGTCGCACTTATCTGAACAAGCAGTTCCTGTCGGCAACTAACTACCAGTAAGTACGTACCTACATGTACCTATTTTCCCAAGTTAGACTGAATTGCGCATCACCAACTTAAACCGTGCACATGGATACCAGGCAACAAAATCACAACGGATCCAGTCATGGCGTAACATATTTAGTATGTATGTACTAGTAGAGACGAGTACCGATCCCAATCCTTCCAGCAATCTTCGTCGTTTAGGGTCACGATAAGAGGCATAGGTACTCACCGGCACGGCAACTTTCAGAGGAGACTCACAAGCTTACCGGACGCTGGAGAGGAAGGAACTTTGCTGGCAACTCTCACAGGCGGCAATGCTCGGGGTTCTATTGTTCATTGGGGCCCATCCGAGTAAGTGCCAAGCGCGGCTCGTGAGCTGCCGGTCACCGTTTCGGGTATTGATCGGAGTGTTGTGAGGCTCTGCGACAGGGGGTTTTCAGCCCCAGTCAGCCCGGGCACATATTCGGCCGGTAGTATTTAGTTAAAGTGAGGCGTCACCGGGCGCAGCACCGTTATGTTTGGTGTCCATCCAAACTGCGATTCAGCCCCAGCCGCGGACGCCACCATGGCTCTCGCAACCCCTACCGCCACGGCGTCCTTGTCAACGACATGCCTGGTGGTGTCGCGGCCTGCATCGACATGGACAGCGACGTTCCGAAACGGCGAAACGGGATTCTTCCCCGCCACGACCTACACGTCCCCAGGTAGCATAGTCTACACCGATGAAGCCACCATCGACGCAACCTGCTTCACGCTCTCCCCAGGCCAGACTATCCCGACGTCAGTGGCGTTTGTCGGCGTGTCCTGCTCGTCCGACTACTACCCAGGCAGCACGGAAACGACCACCTACACATACACCCCGGGCGAGCCGCTCGTCTTCTTCGGCCAGACCGTGACCTCCTACACGGGGACCACGACCAAGTATGTCACTGCGACGTACACCCACGACCCGCGCACCGACGTCTTCTGCACCCCCTTGCCCGACGTGCACAACCCGGCGACATGCGACTCCATCACGCCATTGACCTGGGCGTCGCTCGTCATCACCTTCATCACTGTCCAGCTGATGTGGTGGCTGTTCGAGCTGCCCTTACTCTGGAAGAACCCCAATCCTGATGCAAATCCAGCCGACGCCGACGCCGACGCCGACGCCGACGACCGACCCGGCGGTGTCCGCACCTTCCTCTCGGCCATCACCTGGTCCTGCATCCGCGCCAACGCGCCCGGCTGCGCGGGGCTGTTTGCGCTCGCCGCGGGACGCGACACCAGCGAGTACGCGGCAATGTACTACCTGGGCGTGCGGCGGCACGAGCATGACGGACGCGCGCCGCAGTTTACGACTTGGAAGTTGGTGACGAGCGTGGGAGGGGACCTGCTGAGCGTCGTCGCGGCCGCTGTCACCGTGTACCAGACCTGTACGCTGCCCGAGTACGCGCCGCAGCGGTTTGGGGCTAGTCTGTGGGCGTATCCGTCGCTGCCGAACGCGTTGATCGGGTTGACGATGTTGGTGGGGAGGGCGTGGTTCCCGCGCACGCAGCGGGCGGCGGTGTGGTTGGTGCTGTTGGTGGTTGGGGTTGTTGTGCTGGTTGGGGTGGCGATCGCGCTAGTGCTGTGGCGGTTCGCACAGCGGGACAACCTGTGGTTCGTCTCGGTCGTCTTTTATGGGCTTATGGCGTTTCCCGCGGTTCTATTCTCAGGCCCGTTTGTCCTCATTGCCGTCGCGTATGGCTGCTTTGGTCGGGTTGGCGGCGTTGGCATCGCGGCGTTGCAACATCTGGCCGGCGGCCAGCCTTACTGCAAGATGCCTGGCAAGGCCTTTGGGGTTGTGTACATTGTCCTGGGCGTTGTATCGGCCCTCCTTGCTGCGTATGGTATTCTGCTGCACCATAAAGTGCTGCACTCGTGGAGGCAGTGGTATAAGTCTCACCCGCTCAAGTACGTCAGTCCCGAAGGGATGCCAACTGGCGTTGCACATCCCGATAGGGATGACTGAACTCACGGGTACCTGGAAGGGAAATAAAAGGCTGTCGCAAAAGCGACATCGCTATTGCAGACAGCAATAGCACCAGTATATATATTGTGACAAAGGCTTATATGATGCTAGCCCCAACTTACTCCGCCTTTTCACCGTTACTATTCTGGCAGATACAACCTGATCACGGCGGGCTCGCTGGACTAACTAACTACGCGGTTTGCTGTGAGCGGACCTAGTAAGAAAGTGAGTGCTCACATTGTCTCTCTGTACCGGCAGGTTGGCGTGTGGCGCTGATATAAGTCCCAACTGGGATACACATGCGTCATCTACGCGTCCACCACGACGCAACTGATCAGGTTTGGGTACCATTATAGACCGGTACATGAACAACCGGCAAGTGTTGACTTGAGCGTTCCGTTTGCTGTACAGTCCTTGCTTCTCGTAGGTTATTCTAATGTGATCATAGATAACTATCGTCGCCGGTCACGCACATGCACACCACCTCGTCTACGTCTGGGTCTCGGACCGCAACCCCATTTGCATCTCGGACCTTCTCAGCACTCGTCTCCCAGACCTCGGCCTTTTATGCGTACTTGTTGCTAGCGTGGCTCGTGATTCCTGGCTGCCTGGGGCGTGGGGAGGAGGCACACATACCGAGCAAGCGGAGTGTATGAAGTGTGGGGGGCGGTGAAGATGATCTACCCAAGCACAGAGAAAAAGAAGAGAAGGTGCGGGGGTGAAGCGGGCTGTCCGGGAGAACAAAGGATGCCTTCCCCCGAACCATGTGATCCCTTGCAATATCCATTGCTTTGCAACTTTGTCAACGTCCAGGACAAAAGCCCCAGTAGGTATTGAAGAGTCCTCTTCTAACGAACACGATGGCGGGCTCGACTACCTAGACACCCGGGTAACCCATCGGCTGGACGTTCCTGTTGTAGTCTGCAGCGCAAATGAAGATTCTTCCACACATGGGGTTGCCGCAAAAGTTTCCAGAAGCCACCGGGGGAGCGGGAGGTTCGAGCCGCCGGGGCTGGTAGAGCATAGAGTGCTCCGAAGCGGTGCTATAGAGCCAGGTCGGTCCGCCGGCCGACTCAATCAGGATGCCTCTGGCGGCGGCCATCGTCACTATGGTGTTCTGTGTATCGTCGATGTCGTGGTCGGCAACCCAAGCTCACACGTTCTCGAAGTAGCCGTTGGACTCAGGTGTGATATGCAGTATTATGGAGGCCGCTACGCAGCCGGCCGTAATCGAGGGAACCTTGGGGTACTGTGCAACCTGGAGTTCTTTACGTATAAATCCGTATAGGGTTAGCTTTGTCTATTCATGCATATACAAGGCTCATATATAACCCCTAAGAGAGTACTTACGCGTCCTATAAGCGCCGCCTACGCGAAAATGCATATCCCAGATGCCGACGGAGCCCTAAAACTTAGCCTACAAATTCCACTTTATTAAGATGAGGCTAGGTAGAGCGCCAATAGAGGTGAAGAGCATATCGGATATCTCTATAGTTCCCACGTCCCCTAGGTTACCTACCTAGATTATAGGCTGTAGCAAGGTTATATTCGCAAAGTAGTGCCTTAAGGCGATAAGCTAAGACTAGACCTTACTAGCTATATAGGTGTAAAGTGGGATAGTAATAGTTGAAGTGACTAGGTACGATCTAGCTAGGAAGTAGATTAGAATGCTCGTCGTTGCTAGCGTAAGTGCGGCCTTGACCGCCGCTATATTGTCTGAGGCCCCGTTGTCCTTAGCGCTATGATCCTTAACGCTAATAACGGAACCTACATCGATGTTGAGGTATTATAGCCTGCTCTTAACGAAGTAGTTTTTGTAACGGTCCCAACGAGTATATTGCAACTAGCTGGTGACGACTCTACGAGCATACTAAATTTGAAGAAGAGAAGGAAAAGAAAGAGAAGGACAGCTTCCCCGTAGTGTCCTCCATATAGTCAGAGCAACAACCTTCGTTCAGAGTTAGAATGCGTTCAGCATGACGTCGGCTTGCCAAGATCGGACGGCTATATCTGCGTCTATATGTCCGGCTTGGCCGAGTGTCTCCGAGGCCGTCAACAGGGCTTAGCCCGTTACATTACCCCCCTCCTCCGTCTGGTTAGGGGGAGATGTTTCCGTGTGTGGCTTCGAATTGGTCTAAAGCTGTGGTTTCGAGGAAAGCCTCAAGTGGCTCCTAGGTAGGCTTCGTCCATCCAGACTATTTGATTAGGAGTTTCGTTCCTCGGCCTATGCCTTTTGCCTTTAAGATCTTCTCGACAAGCCATTCCTTAGCTTTAGTATCTAGTAGGATGACTATAGGGGGTTGTATATCGTCCTGCTGCTATATTAGTAGGGGGTCGTTGCCTGCTTTCTTTAAAAGAGTAATATAAAAGACGTTCTGGATACTAGGTGGAGTATTTAGACGGTATACGTAGGAACCGATTACTTCTATAACTGTATATTTAGCGTTAAGCTAGTCTAGTTTTTTAGAAGGTCTGTTAGTTTTAATATTCTTTAGATAGAGCTAGACTTTATTGCCCACGTTGAACTATTCCGCTAGTTGGCAACCGCGATTGGCATATTGCTCCTATCGTTCCTATACCATTGCTATCGCTGCTTGAGCAAATTCGGTCGCTTCTTTAAGTCGGGCTACAAAAGTCTCTCCACAAGCGATTAGGGAGTTTCTAGAGGTTCTCAAGTCATCTCTCCCTCTAGTCAGACTAAGTAGGTCTACATCGTACCTATAGGTTATAAGAAAAGGGCTAAGCCTAGTAGACGTTGCTATCCGGTTGTTGATGGCGATTATTGCCACTAGTAAAAGAAGCGCCTAGTTGTTTTGTTGGTATATTGTAAAACAGCGTAAATAGTGTTTAACGACTTGGTTTGCACGTTCTATAGCGCTATTAGTTTTAGGGTGGAAAGCTATAGATAGTCTTCGAGTAATATTAAGCAACTTGCAAATCCTTTTCTAAACGAGGCTAATAAATTAGGGTCCTCTATCTAATATAATAGCTAAAGGGAGTCTATAATATTATATAAGATAGTATAGCAGGTGATCTACAACTGCCTTAGTCGTAGTAGAGGTCATCGCCTTAAATATTATACTCTTAGACAGCCGATCGATAATTACTATAATAGCTTTAGCCCGGTTAGGGCCAGATAGGGGCAGACTAGTAATGAAGTTAATAGAGATTTCGTTCCAAATCCTTTTAGGGATAGGTAGTAGCTTTAACAAGCCTCGTTTCTGCTCCCTCTAAACGGACGTTCGTCTATATACATTATAGTTCTAGATAAACCTTCTAACGTCTTAGCTAAAGCCAATCTATATAAATTGCTAGGAAATTAGTAGTTTTATAAAGTCTCTACCTAGGTGTCCTGCAAGAGAGGAGTTATAGGTCTCCTATATTACTATTGTCTATAGTAGTTCGAAGGAAGGTAGCTAGATGCGGTCTCTCCAATAGAGGCGTTGTCTATTATCGATCGAACACTTCAAAATAGAGATTAGTAGCTTCCATTAAAAAGGAAATTATCTTGCTCCATTTCTAACTAGACGGCGAATCAACTAGTAACGGTTGTTTTCCTATAATACTTAGTTCTATAGGCTCGCCAAGTGTTTTTCGGAAAAGGGGTTTATCGGGGGGTTAGACTTATCGGCTTCCTCGTCTTCATTGTAGTCTTCGTCGGCTTTCTTCTTAGTCATCTCTATCTAGTTAGACAAAGAGGTAGTTAAAGCTGCAATAGCGTTAACTTAGGCACGATATATAGAGATACGGCCTTTCTTTATCTTTAGGAGCTAGAAATAACGTCTAGCTAGCCGTTTATTAAAATCATCTTTAGATATATCCTACTCCCTTTAAGATAAGGTATCTAGAATAGATACTTCATTCCTAGAATAGTATTTTAGTATAAAGTTATACCGCGCTAGGATTTCTAACTAGCGGACTTGTCTTTCATTTAGCCGCTGCTTCTTCTAAAAGTATTTAAGGTTCTTATAGTCCGTAAGGACCTTAAATGATAATACGCTCTATAACTCTACATCCCACTACTCTAGGCAGTGGATTATAGCTAGTAGCTCTTTATTGTAAATCAAGTAGTTGCATTTAGCCAGGAGATTCTTCTTGAAAAAGAAGGCTATAGGGTATAGCAAGCTATTATCCCTATACTAAGAGAGAGCTCCTCTAATTACGTATTCTAATGAATCCGCTTTAACTATAGTTTTCCTCTCGGAGTCCCATTAGGCTAGGACGGGTGCTCCAATTAGAAGGGCCTTTAGCTATTAGAAGGCTTCTTTACACTAAGGTGACTAGATATAGAGTACGTCTTTTTTCGTCAACGAGGTAAGGGGTCTTGCAATGTCTAAGAATCTAGAAATAAACTCTTAGTAATAGTTAGCGAATCCTAGGAAGCTCCAGACTCCTCTAATGGTATATGGTTGTTCCTAGGATTCTATAGCTTGGATCTTCTCTAGGTTGCAGCGAATACCCTTGCTAGCCTTAATAATAAACCCTAGGTATTTAACACTCTTAGCCTTAAAGTTGCATTTATCGATGTCAACTTGTAGTCCTACTTCTATAAGTCTTTTCAAGACTTTCTAGACCTTCTTCCTATAGTTAGAGAGAGAACTACTCGAGTAGATTAGTACATCGTCTATATAGGCCAAGGCAAATTCATTAAGGTATTCCTATAACGCGTAGTTAATATATCGTTGGAAGGTCGCGGAGGCACCTATAAGCCTAAAGGGGGTAACGAGCTACTTAAAAAGTCTATACTATATATGAAAAGCCGTTTTCCACTCGTCTCCTTCTTTAACTTGGATTTTATAGAATGCTGCGATTATGTCTAGCTTTATAAACTATCTTGCCTTAGACAGTGACCTCAACGTCTTACTAATTAGGGGGAGAGGGTACTAGTCCTTCTTGGTTATTGCATTTAGTCCTTAATAGTCGATATAGAAGTGGAGGCTGCCTTCTAGCTTCCTAGCGAATAGTATAGGGGCTGACGTAGTAGAGTTGCTTACTCGAATGAAGTTTTTATCTAATAGCTCTGTTAGAGTCTTTCTTAGGAGGATCAATTCCTTCTAAGACATACTATACAATGGTCCCTATAGGGGAACCTTGTTTTGGCTATTAGAGTCTTTTTCGAGGACGATCTTATAATCAGCCCCTATCTAATAAAGAGGTAGCTAGTCTGCTTACTTCCAGCTAAATAGTAGAAGAAGGTTGTAGTAGTATTCTAGTAGCTTCTTATATAGGTTGCTATATTTCTTTAGGGAGAGTGCTTTTTCGATGTCTATAAGGCTCGCAGCGAAGATTTATATTTTCTTCGTCTAGTTAGACGGGGAGGATCTACTTATCTAATATACGAGGGTTTTAAAGGCCCTCGCCGTCCATTGATGTAGAGGGAAGCCAGTCTCTTCTAAGCGGCTCCATTCCTTTATCACAAGACTCGACGATCCAATCGTTAGTTCATTCCTTATAGGCGCAATCTCTACTTGCTCCACCCGCATCTAGGGCCTTCTAAGGATCACGTCGTCTACCTGATTGGGTACAATGTAAAAGAATACTCTTTTTTGCTTATAGCCATCGATATCCATATCGAGGTAAACTACGTACTTTACTTTTTCTTCTAAGATGCTAGTGATATGCTCAAGGTCTCGGGGAGTGATGTCGATACGTTGGAGGTGAAAACGGCGGGCAAGGTTATCGCTAATCATTCTATAGCTCAAGCATCTAGAATCGACGAAAGCTTTAGTGTAGTTCAATCTATTAACGCCGAAATTGATATATATAGGTTCCTCGTCTATAGTCTTCTTAGCTTTCTTCTATACCCTTTTTACCTCTATATACTCCTAGTAACGACTTCTACTAGAAGCTACTCTTTTAACTCCTTAGTATCACTCTCCGTCTAGTCAGACGTATCCGAGTCCAACTCTACTATATCCTCAACTCTAGGCGACTTAGGGCGCGACTTCCTAGCTCGGGCCTTGGTATTAGAGTACCGAGCTGAGAGAAGAGGACATCTATCGCTCCAACACCCCTTCCTTCTACATTTAACGTAAAGTCCTTCCTTCTAGCGTCTCTAAATCTCGTCTTTGCCAACCTATTTAGCCCTCTTGCCCGCTAGCCCTTTATTCTACTTCTAGATAGCTCTGTTGACCTTCGTGGGCTCCCAGTCCATTGTATTGGCGAGAGGTGGAGGAGTCCTTGCTCTAAAAACAGTTTCTCTCTAGGCAGAGCGATAGGAACTTTGTTAATAGGAGAAAGAGCGGAATTCATTAAGGTTTGCACCTAAGTCGTGAAGAGCTAAGATATAGTAAGGGTAGTCTATAGGCATACGAAGCTAACCCTTAAGCTCTCCTCTTATCTCCCTGTTAAGTGCTTTCTTAAGGTAGTTGATCTTTATTGCCGAGGTCCACATAACGCTATTTGCATTAGCAAGTTCCTTTTCGAATTTAGGTAGGAAGGAGACGAAAGGTTCTTTTTTGCCTTAAGTTATCGACCCTAATCGATCAAGGGCTCGCTATACGATATTTGGGTCTTTATAATAGGACAATAGATACTAGATAAATGTATAGGTATCTATTATATTCTAATGCTTATAGAGTTCGTAATAGGCCCCAACTATAGCTTGAGGTATATCTTCTAGGCGAGCGAAGATGTAGGAGAACTAGTCTCTCTAGTTACTAATAATCGTTCCATTAGTCTCCAACTTACTTTCCATTTCTTGCTTCCAGACGTAGAATTTCCGTCGAGTGCCATCGAATCGAGGAGGATCTAGCAATATCATTTTCTTCTTTATCTAGATAAAGGGAGGAGCATCAAGTCCCTTAGCCATTTCTCGAGTCGACGGGGTTTCTATTGGAGTGGACTTGTCCTCCTATAAGGTGGCGAGGTTTCCCTATAATGCCTCAATCTATTAGCGGGTTGCCTCCCTTTCTTTAGCCTGCTTGGCCTGCATATTGTTGATTTGGCCTATCATTTAGACCATTATCTACTAGAGCTGCTGCGCCTTACTCGGAGGGCTTGCGCCAATGTTGGTGTCTATAATGGACATTCTTCCAAAACGCTACTGTATTCTTAGCTAGCTTCGTTTAACTAGAGAGACGGGCTTACGTATCAACGTCGCTCGTCGAAAGGCGACGTACTTCGCTCAACTAGTCGTGGTCGCCAGTATCTTGCGGTCCTAGTGTGTCCCTGTCGTACCTAGCTACTCGGCTCCCTTCGGCTCGAGATCGTTGCTTTGCGGTGTCACTGTCGAGAATGTGGGATTCAATAGCAACCTCCTCGTAGGAAGTTCGCTCTTCGCTCAACTAGCTCGAAGACTAGCGCTTTTGCGGAAACCAATAGCAGTCGCGAGGACCGCTCTTCGCTCAGCTAGCTCAGAGACCAGCACTTTTGCGGAACCTAAAAGAAGCTCTGCTAGCCTAGGGATAGCGATAAGAGCAATAATCTCCGTCTAGTTGGACGGAGCTAAATGCTTCCTTACGAATTGACAATGGAGAAAGGAAGTTTAGTATAATGTAACGGTCCCAACGAGTATATTGCAACTAGCTGGTGACGACTCTACGAGCATACTAAACTTGAAGAAGAGAAGGAAAAGAAAGAGAAGGACAGCTTCCCTGTAGTGTCCTCTATATAGTTAGAGCAATAACCTTCGTTCAGAGTCAGAATGCGTTCAGCATGACGTCGGCTTGCCAAGATCGGACGGCTATGTCTGCGTCTGTATGTCCGGCTTGGCCGAGTGTCTCCGAGGCCGTCAACAGGGCTTAGCCCGTTATAGTTTTGTCGGGAGTAACCCGTAGTGAACCTATCTAGCAAACTCAGGGCCGGCAAGCCCACATCGACACTGGAGTTAAGTAGAGTCAGTACCTTAACTAGAGGCGAGACGAGGTAGACTTAGGTGTAGATCCTATTCGAAATACTAGCATTCTTAACATTACCTAATATAAAGAACTTAATGTTTTCTAAAGTGAGGATAGGAGTACTACTATTCGAGAACGAAATAAGATCCTTTACGCTCTATAACGTCCTAATGTTATTGAGAGTAATAAAATTACTCTCTAAAATAGTTCCCTTTAGAAGATTAGTTTTTATAGCTATATTTATATTATTAAACACTAAGTCTATAATGTAGATAGAACTAGCTTGCTACTCTATAGGGTTATTAAGGTTAATTGGGGTTACCCCTAAAGAGCTATTACTAAAGGAGAGGCTAGACTAAGTCTAACTCTAGTCTTTTAATAATTGAATATAACTTATTGTTTAAGCGCTAACGTATCTTATAAGCGAGCCAGCTATATAAGCGAGTCGGCCACTCTAGCAAATTTTAGTAGATGTCATGCACTGGCCCTATGGCAACTGTAGATAGGCGTGCAGAGTGTTATTGAAACGATCTAAGGAAGAGAAAAGAGAGTTACAGGGACCCGTGCGGGGCGAAACCTTTTGGAGGAGGGCATGCAAGCTGGCTCCTTCCTGAAGCCGAGCCGGAGACGGGCAGGAGCCCCCGCATCCGGGCATTGGCCCGCAAGTACTAGCTCGGGCAAAGCCCGAGCCCCTGACAGTGGAGCTGCACGCGAGGAGACGTTTATAAATTATTAGGGAGATTAAGGGTCCACCTTCGTTCCGGCTACGGCGACCAGCGGCACGATGGTATAGGCAAGCGCCTTTGATGGAGTTGCGTCTTACGCCTTTCAACATCACGACCAAGCCGCTCTCTACCATCTCGTTTGCCTCCAGCACCAGCACCAGTATCATCACTAGCACCAGTGCCCGTAGCACCGCTGGTACATCCAGCTCCTCAGCCTCTTCTTCCACGTCTACCGCCCACGTCGCCATCAGCTGCTTCACTGAAGCTACCAACGGCCTCACGATGTCTGAATCGCGTCATCTCCTGTGCCATCTGGAAGCATGGTCATCTTGGGGTTCGAGACTGTAGGAGGCCTCAGAGGTTCTCCGCAACTGCGCGATACCGCAATATCGGGGTCGGTTCATGGTGTTGCTGAGAAATCATGGACCCCCATGAGCAGGCCGCCAGCTGCAGGAACCGCGGAAGCGAGATGATGTGCTTATGGGTGTTTGTGGTGGCCATCGTCCGTAGATATCCGATGCAACCTGTGTCCGCTGCTGTCAACTACACTCTTAAGACCCCCCTTAGCATCTCCTGCATGCTCCCTCTGCCCCGGCCCGTCGTTTCTCTTGGTCCCTGTGACTCGCGGCTCATCCATGGTCGCTGTCTAAAGCGTCCGACTACCAGTGCTCCGTGTCACTTGCAACCTCTTACCCTTTTGCCTCCCCTTAGCCGCTAGGCTTTCACGCCGGCCTGAAAGAAACTCGACCTGGTCAAGCTTCGACTGTCTTTCTGGCTCTGTGCCATCACGAGCTGAGCCTACGCGCTGAATACAGCCGTGCCGTACGAGCTGCTCTACTTTTATAGCGTGTACAAGATGGGCTCTGCCACGGACGGTAACACGGTTGCCACGGGATGTAAGTGCCTCTCATGTTTCCCGCTAAGAGATGATAGCTCCCTGTGAACCCGGACTCGAAGCTAGTGAACCTGGCCACCAAGTCTGCTAGGACTGGAGGGCCACATCAAAAATCGGGGGTGAGCACAAAAAGCTGACCAACCCATGTTTGTCTAGCGAGCACAGATAAACAGACCCCTGGCCGGCAATGCCTTCGAGGCCGCAGCTGCAGCGGCCGGGGTTGCAGGGATCTGCACGTTCGACGAGTTCGCGAAATGGTGGATCCAAAAATTCTTTCAGGAAATAACGTATTTGATATGCGAGCGGGACAGACAAGCGAGCGGGACAGTTAGGTATTTTTTTGCAGGGGAACAAAGGAAAAAGCACCTCAAGATTGTTAGAGTACACTAACAATTTTCAGGTACTTTCTTCGCTTATCACCTGCAAAAAAATACCTAGGTGTCCCGCTCGCTTGTCTGTCCCGCTCGCATATCAAATACGTTAAACGGGTAACAAGAGAAGAGGCCTTACTCTAAGTAAATCCTAAGAACACTATCTTATATAGCTACTATTTATAGGCCAAAGGTACGGATTATAGTGTACTGTTTCGTTGATAGGCTAAGCTAGTGACCCTCGCTCGTATCTATTACTCTTCGCAAGGCGGACGATTATTTCGGCTTGTTTCTCTCTTAACCGTGTTTTGCCACGCTTCGTAGCCTATAAAGGCGCTATCACCATTGCTATCGCTGGCGTTACCGCCGCTGCCAAATGCATCGCGCCGCGCCTGATCTTACGTAGATAAGGGCGAGAATAAGATCAAGCGACAGAGCATACACCCGCCTGCCTAAGGCGGCGGGACACGACGCATTTAAGGCCCCAAGGCCCAGGAGTGCTATACTACCCTTTTCATCCCTTTTTCTCATTTCGGTTTCTTTTTTTTTCTTTTCTTTTTTTTTCCTATTCTCAATTTTTCTATTTCGTGAAATTGTGTTCGGTGTCGGGATAGGAGGGCGGGCGACAACGAGGAGGGCGGGGGGTGCGCCCGCAGGCTCACCCGGCTCACCCTGGCTCGCGCGACCAACGGAGCAGGGTGAGCCACCTTGGCTCACCCCTGGCTCACCCAGGCCGCTTAAAGCGGCTGGAGCCTGGCCGGAGCCCATCCTGCTAGAGTGCAGTATTATTTCGGGGAATACAGGGCTCTGAATGGGATGACAGGCTTCTTTCGAAGATGTCAATCGCAAAGGATCGGAAGATGGGCGAAGCCTCGTCGATGCCGTGTCACTCCTCCTTCTTTTAATGCTCACCCTCACCTCATCAGAATATTAGTGTCGTGGGTGCAGGGCAACTTTCCATGGTGGCTCGGACACAGCACGGCCGCAAAAGGTTCTCGCTCATGCATCGTACATGCTTTGATTGTACTACGGTGCCTAGCCCTAATAGTAATGAACCGTTCCGTCGGCAAGCCGGTGCCCAATCATGATGTAGTCCTTCAAGATTGCCGTGCCATTCCGCAACATCTCAGCCTGGGTCAAGGTGCAAGTCTCCAAAACGTCCCACAAGTAGCACTCCGGCTTGTATTGAGGAGGCAAGGGGTTGGTAACGTTAGCCACGGTGTCTGGACCCCTGGTGGAGTATACCTGGCAGTATGACTTGCCCGTCGACAATTTTCCCGTAGCCACGTCCTTGTTGGACGTGACCCTCTGAAAGATGCGGTACGCCGTCTCAGGCTGGTACGCGGGCACTGCGTGCAAAGTGTCGGTCATTCTGTCTGTCACACACGGCAAGCGCGGTACGTCGGAGTGCATACCTTGGTGCCCAGCGTCGAAGACGCGGGAGAAAGACAGGTTTCCGTACTGCCGGACGGCACCGCCGACGTAACCGTCGTTCGTTTGGATCTTCGCGTAGCCGGCGGCGCGGAAGCCCTTGCTGAGCTGGGACTGGATGGCGAGACTGACTTGTTCTCCTCCGTACCCTTCATTCGTGTTCATCAGTCACTGTTGGAAACTTGCGGCTGGGATTTGATGCGATGCTGCGACTCACAGTTGCATTGGTAGTCTCGGTCGCCGTACATTAGAGCAACCTTCACGCCCTGGTCCAGAAGAATGCCAAGTGTGTCGAGTTCCTTGCCGAGCACAAAATCGCCGGTGCCTTCCAGATACACTGCGTTCGTTAGTCAATGTTCTCCTCGCTGGGGAGAGGGCCAATGGCCAAAGCCCGAAAAACATCCGTACGATCGTAAACCGCGGGCGCGAGAGCGGTGATGTTGAGCGGAACGCCTAGGTCGAGCTGGATCTCTCTCGAATTGAGATAGCCGGCGGCATATTTGGGAGGGAATGGGTCGGGCGTCATCATGGCAATGTCGGCAACGTCTCTCTGCGCTGATGGTCAGTTACCGTGGCATCCACTCAGGGAGATGGACATGCATCCGAAAGCATGCAAGATACATGCACTCACCCCGCCCTTAGCCACGCCGCCGTACATGGTAGCGAAGCAATAGTCGTATGCGTCCACGCAGGCCAGGTTGACCTCGTTGACGTTGCCCAAACCCGCCGGATCCTTTGCGACGGCGAGCGACCGGCAGTTCTCGACGCGGCTGCGGCACCCGGGGAAGTGGCCGAGGGCGGCGGCGTATTGGGTTTCGTTGATGATGCGGATGCCGTACGTGTTGTTAAACGCCATCTGCGGGTACGCAGGCATCTGCGTCAGGATGTCGATGCAGCCGTTGACGATGCCCACCGTATCGATGCGCAGTGGGACAGCTGGCTTGCCAGCGATGGCGCCATTCTCGATCTTCTTGGATTGGGAAATAAAGAACTCGGCAAACGACGGGCAGTAGTGACCGCCGTATGACTCGCCCCAGATGCTGAAGGTGTTGTCCTTGGGCTTGTACACCGGGAATCTGGGACGGCGGAGCATTGGTTAGCGACCAAAATCAATGGGATGCACTGCGCAAGATGAAGGTTTTGTACTGCTGCATCCACACCTGCATGAAGTGCCATGCGGCCAGTGCCGCTGTCGCGGTGGTGTTGGCCGTGGTCGAAGGGTTCTGGGCCGCAAAGGTGCCAGCCAAAGTGGTCGAGTTCACTACCGAGGATGACAACAGCGGCGTCACTGCGAACGGACTGCTAACCTCGTCGATGGTGCCGTTGATGAGGCTGCTATAGGAGAAGCCGGTCTCGGCGGGCTGGTCCACGTAGAGCATGTTCACCTCGTTGTTCCACGACCACGGGTTGAGTCGGGTGCTCTTCGAGTCGTGGTTGACGTAGCACGGGCCGTTCTCTTGGAAAACACCCAGAGACGATGTAGCACCAGGGCCACCCTGGAGCCACAGGGAGAGTGGTGCATATTGGGGGTTCTTCCGGGCTTCGAAGAACCAGAAGAAGGTGTGAATGTCGTACGGGCGGCCTTCCGCCTCGTTTGCCGGGAGGTTCACGTAGCCGCTGTACGCCTTAACGCCAGGGGTGGTCTCGCACATACGTGTCTTGTCATGGGTCAGCTCACTGAAGTCCAAAGGGGAATCTGGGAATGTTCACCTGCTTGTAGGAGAGCGAGATTTTGGGGTCAAGGAGTGATCTGACGACATGGTGCGGCTCCGTCGGGCCCTCTTCATCTGCAATAGGGCGAGGAGCAGCTGCACCTGCGCCCAGCGAGCACAAAGCGAACAAGACGAGGCGGCGGCACGACAAACCCATTGTTGCGGAGGGCAAAGGGGGCAGTTGCACTAATGCGGTTGTGTCTTCAACAAGCTCGGGGGAGGGAAGTAGTCTCTTTACAGATGAAGTATGTATGGGACCTCAATGGCACTGCCTTACCTATTCATCCTATTCAGTACCCGTTTGGGAAGGATGCCATTGAGCACAGGCACGGAAAGCCAGCCACGACTCCACGAGCGCGGACGCGCCGGTGCATGGCGCGGCAATGGTCGCATGCATTGACAGATTTCCCTGATCGTCGTGTATGTATTGCTTACCAACGTGGTCACCGAGGCAGGTTTGGATGCATCATGGGCACTGAGTCCGTTTGCTGCGGTCACTATTCGACATTTCCTTTCCGAGCCATGCAAGTCATGTCCCGTTTTTGGGCAGCTCATGGACGCAATGGGAGTGGCAGTCCCAGGCGCAGCACCCCGGTCGAACGGCCCGTCCCCGGAGGCTTGGCTGATCAGGCAGGAACAAAAGGTTGGAGCGGTAAGGAGACAGCCAGGGGCTGCGCCGCATCCTGCAGAGTGACAAGTCCGATCTGGGTCCCCGGGTCGCAAAAAGTCACGTTATAACTCCGAGACCTGGCCGGTTTCCCCTCCCCCCGCATGCCCATCCATTGTCGGTTCAGGTTGCATGCTCCCGTGGATCCTATGGACCCTACGGACGCAAACACGGCTCACGGCCACCGTCGCACGATCAGGTTCCACGACAAGGTCAGGACCGGGTGCCTGACATGCAAGTAGGTCACGTCACGTTCAAAGTTCACGGTGGATCACCGGCATCCTGGATGGGATCATGGATGGGATCGTGGATGGGGTCATGGATGGACGGCATCTAACCAGCACCCGCACCGCACCGCAGGAAGCGCAAGGTCAAGTGCGACGAGGCCAAGCCACACTGTCGCCGCTGCACCAGCACCGGCCGCGCATGCGGGGGCTACCGTCGTCCGCGCGCCGAGATCCCGCCGGAGCAAGCTAGGCTCGCGGCCCTCAGCACGTCGCACGCGCAGCTGTTTGCCTCGCCAGCCGAGCGGCGGAGCTTTGCTTACTTCCTCTCGCGCGCCAGCAAGTCCCTAAGCGGCTACTTCAACGCGTCCTTCTGGGGCCGCGAGGTGCTGCAGGCGGCCATCCACTTCCCGCCCGTCCGGCACCTGGTCATCGCCCTCGGCGCCGCCTACGAGTCGTTCGAGGCCGGCCAACCGGAGCAGGCCACCGAGTTTGCCCTGCAGCAGTCCAACCGCGCCATCCGCCAGCTTGCCGCCCTCTCGTGCCAGCCAGCAAGCGTCTCTTCGCCAGACACTAAACACCGCGCAGCAGCAGCCGAGACCTCCTACTGTGTGCTCACCGCGTCGGTGCTCTTCATCTTCCTGGCCAGCGTCCGCGGCCAGTTTGGTGAGGCCTTCCAGCATGTGCGCCATGCCATCCGGGTCCTGCGCGAGTTCGAGCGGTCGCTACAGCTGCAGCAGCGCGATGGCGCTGCCAGTTCTGTCTTCCCGGTACCCGTGGCGCAGCTGCGGGCTCTGCTCACATCGGCCTACGGGCAGCTCCGCGCCATGATCGACGACAACACCACGTCCGACGCCGGGGCACCAGACATTCTGGTCTCCGATCTGAAGCCGGCGACCATCTTCACATCGACCGCCGAGGCCCACGCCTACACTGAGAAGTTGTTCCAAAACACGCTCGCGTTTCTGCAGCAGACGACCACGCAGTCGCTTTCGACCGCGGATTGCGTTGGGCTCGAAGCCACCGTGGCGCGCCACCGCGAGCTGTGCGAGGCACTGGAAAGCAGCCAGCGCGCCCTGGACGTGCTGGCGGCGCAGCAGAGGTCTGAGGTCGCGCATGGCCAAGACGGCGAGTGTGAGGGCATTGTGGTGCTGCGGGTCTATCACCTGCTGCTGGCCACCCGGTTGCGCATCAACATTTTCCTGCCCGAAGAGCGCGAGTCATCATTTGACGAGCTCGAGGCCCAACTGGAGACGATGCTGCGGCACTGCGAGTTCCTCGTCCAACGGAGCAGCACTCATACGGCGGGTCAGCCTTCATGCTCGTCCGGTCTGGGCTTTGTCATGCCGCTGCACATGATTGCTGCCCGCTGCCGCAACCCGAGTCTCCGCCGGCGGGCGCTCGAGCTGCTCGCCAGCCGGCCGCACCGGGAAGGGCTGTGGGACGCGATGCTTGCAGCGAAGATTGCGGCGCAGACGGTCGACAAGGAAGAGGCTGCTGCTGCCGACTCTCCCGCGGATGCGGATGACATGCAGGGGGGCAGCCTCCTGCGCCGAGACGGGAGGGTACGCGAGGTGAGACTCGAGCTGCGTGGCGAGCGGACAGCCGTGCTTCACTTCGTCACGGTCGCCGACTGGAAGCAGGGGCGGTGCGGGTCTCAGAGCCTGATAGAGTGGTGAGATGCAAGTGAGACAGACTATCTTGTTATTGTTGTGGCACTTGGCGCTGGAACCAGTCGTGAGCTCTGCCCAGCCCCCGGTCTCCCCCGGTTTGGGGCTTCAGCCGTCGGGGCTGATAGGCTGTCTCGCTTGACTTGCTAGCTACCTCCCGTAGAATAGGCGTAGCGACAGCGTATTGGCGGTAGGTACTGTACATGTACGGAGTAGTTGCCCATAAGGTCGAAGCCATGGTGAAGAGGACGGACCAGTCAGCCAAAAAGCTTACGTGTACCGACCGGGGGTATCCATCCGGCGACTTTCAACAAAAACCCAGGCCCGTTGGATGCTTCATGCAAGGCTTGGCTGATTAGCCAGTCCACAGTTTTGCAGCACGGAGCATTTGGGGGACGGGGAACTGAATGGACAGCACAGGGCCAGGGTCGTATTTTAAATGGAGGCAGTGCAGTGCCAGGTGCCGCGGCACGGAGCACGAATTGAGCCATCCCGACTCCGACGGTTCCGATTGAGCGCGGTGAGGTGCAAAAGCATCTACACTAGGTATCATCGTCTTCGGTGAGGCATCGCCTGATCCCCTAAGTACCTTACCCATCCGCTTACCTAGCTTACCTACCTAACCTACGAGCTACTTGCACAAGCAAACAACAGTCTTTTTACTAAACAACATGAACATGATGCTCGACGCCGTCCTGTCTCCAAAACTGCTGGCGCTGCTGGGCCTGGCTGCGGCCGCCTTTGTGTTTGTCCTGCGCAAGCTCTATCCGCGGGTCTACCCGGGCATTCCACACAATGAGGCGTCGGCGAAGCGCATCATGGGCGACCTGCCGGAGCTGATGCCCCTGTACCAGCAAACGCACCAGTTCACGCTGTCGGCCTTGACTATTACCACCCGCAAACTCGGCACCCCGGTTGCGCAGATGCTGTTCCCCGGCCTCCGAAAGCCCCTAATCTTCGTCGAGGACCCGCGCGAGGCCGAAGACATCCTCCTGCGGCGCAATAAACAGTTTGACAGATCTCAGATGTTCGTCGACCTCTTCAGGATCATATTCGATCGCGCCACCATCGGCCAATTCACAACGCCGGCGCTCAAGGCTCAGAAACGCCTTTGGGCCGATGCCATGAGCACTGACTTTCTGCGCCGCGTGGCCGCCCCCATCATTCACAAGTCGACGTGCGAGCTGCTCGAACTGTGGCGGCTCAAGGCGACGACGCTTCACCAAGACCGAGCCTTCAACGTCCGAGACGACTTTACGGACGCCGCTCTAGACATCATCTGGCCCACCATCATTGGCGACGAGCCTGGCATGATGCAGTACAAGATCCAGGAGCTCCAGAACCAGCTGGCCGGCAACAAGACCTCCAGCCAGCCCTTGCCCGCCGGCGCGTTCATTAAGGAAGAGGTCGAATACGTCAACGAGACCATATTCCGAAGCACAAACAGCCTGTTCCCGACCTTTTCACTGAAGCGCGAGAAGCTCACGCCGCGCTACCGCCGCTTTCGCCGCACCGTGAATGGCGAGATGCGCCGGGCGATGCAAAAGGCGACTGCGCGGTTCCAGAGCCTCGAAGTCGGCCACCTCGACGATGACACCATTGATCGATGTGCCATGGACCTCGTCCTGCGCCGGCAAATGTTGCAGGCCAGGAAGGCTGGTGTGCCACCGTCAGATCCAACCCAGGACCCGAGCATGCTGGACGAGATGTTCGTCTTGCTAGTCGGCGTGAGTTCCTGCACCCTTTTGCACAGCCTACCCCTTCTCGCCGCCCTAACCTACCGCTGCAGGGTCACGACTCGACCGCCAACACACTGAGTTGGTTCGTCCGCTTCATGGAGGGCTACCCAGCGGTACAGGCCGAGCTACGTACGGCGCTCCAGGTCGCCTTCCCTGGACCTGGCCTGCCGTCGGCCACGCAGATCCTCGAAGCTGACGTCCCGTATTTGGATGCGACCTGCGAAGAGGCTTTCCGCCTGGCATCCACCGCTGCCAGCACCTCGCGCCAGGCGACCGTCGACACGCAGATCTTGGGCTATCCTGTGCCCAAGGGTGCGGAGGTCTTCCTCAACTTGAGCGTCAATTGCCGGCCGCCGCCGGTCGATGAGTCTAGCCGCAGCAGCACGTCGCGGACGTCGGCCGAGAAATTGGGAGACGGTATTCAGGGCGCGCCGGGTCGCGATCTTGGAACCTTTGAGCCCCGCCGGTGGCTCGTCAAGGATGACAAAACGGGCAGCGAGACGTTCAATGCCTACGCTCTCCCGGCTCTGGCCTTTGGTGGCGGATACCGTGGCTGTTACGGTAAGCAATCAGCCGCTGAGAGCCCCGATGTTGTCTGAACAACTGACTGAACCACGGCCGGCGGCCGATCGTGTGACAGGGCGCAAGCTTGCTACCATGGAGTTCCGAATTGTCGTCGTTCTGCTCGTTCTGAGCTTTGAATTTTTGCCGTTACCCGAGGATCTCACCTCGATGGCTTCCACCGAACGACTCTTCCGAGAGCCTGATTTTCCGTACGCCAGGATTCGGGCACTTTAGTTCACGGGTGTGAAATTCGGACTCTGCAGAATTCCGAGATCGACCAATTATATAAAATGGGGGATGGATATCAGGTTTGGAGTCAACAGGTTGCGCCTTAGCCAAGCCTGGATCCTAAGACCTCTCTTTGGATGACCTGTTTCTGATACAGCCGTCGCCTCTGGTGGGAGGCATTCAAACACACATCTTATGGCTCGCTTCATCATCAGTCAATAGATGTTATCAAAGGTTGCTGAACTGCGTGAGGAGTAAGATGTAACTCTCTCCAAGTGGTGATATGCTTCTGGAGTTGGCCAGGCGAGGTCCAAGGTCCTTGGGGACCCAAACCTTGTATAACAGACGGCCAGAAAGGTTTTTTAGAAACCCTCATTACCCTAGAAATATGACCTGTCAGGTTTTGGAAACCTGTTTGACCGTGTAGTGTTGCAACTTGATGTTAGCTTCTCCAACCTCCTGTTCAACTACACGCGCATGCCTCTCCGACCGGGGCGTAATGGAGCATTGGAACGGCAAGGGACTCGAGTTGAAGCCGTCGGAGAAGGCAAAGCTACAGGGGAAACACAAAGTCAGTACCCTCTTGGCTGGCCCTGTCCTCGAGCTTGGGTAGGGCACTCACATGTCGACATCGATCTCTCGCCCCTTTTCATCCAGCGCAGGTTTGACATCAAACGCCCATAGGATTCGGGCGATATTGATGGCCACCGATGCTGAGCCAAGATGCAAGCCGGGGCAGATGCGGCGTCCCCATCCAAAGGCGCTATGCCCCAGATTCCCGGGATAATCGCGCCGTCCGATAAAACGATCCGGCCGGAACTCGTGCGGCTCGGGAAAATCGGCTTCATTGAGGTGTACTAAAGGCACATATGAGCCATCATGGTCAAGCCCTTGGAACAAGCAAGCAAGATGCGTTTGTGAACAGTAACTTACTACTCCACAACGGCGCGATCACGGTGCTTCCTTTGGGAATGAACATGCCGTTGTACACGTCGTCGGCCGTGGTGGCATGCGGCGTGCCACCCAAGACGGCCACCGGCCGCCACCGCAGCGTCTCGGAGACAACGGCTCTCACATATTCCAGAGCCGCTAGGTCATCGAAAGTAGGCAGCCTGTCTCGCCCTACCACCCTGTCCAGCTCGGCCTGTGCCTGGGGGATGAAGTTGTCACCAAACTTGACACACGCAAGAATGAAGCTGGCAAGCGAGCCCGCAGACTACCGAACGTCAGCTGAGCTTTTAAAGGGTCCCAGTGCTGTTGTCTTGGTAGAATTTGATAGAACTCACTGTTTCCACGCCTGCGCCAAACGGCGTCCCCGCGGTGTAGGCAATCTCGAGGTCGGACATGCCCAAGTTGTGCTGCTCGTCCAGCAAGTGATTGGCAAAACAATTCGGGAGCGTACCGGCAGCTAAACGCTCTCTGACGTCGTTCATGAGCCCAGTGTACATCTGGACGTCCTTCTCGCGCTGCGCAAGCACCTGTGCCTTCCACGGCGCCAGGATACTTGGCACATGCTTAAGAGCCGGGTACCGCTCGACGGCATACTTGCCAGGGATGCTGTCCACGGTCTCAGCAACAAAACGGCAAGAGAGAGGGAAAAAGCCGAGCTACTCACTTGACCGAAGTCAGCCGCTCCATGGCCTCGTCATTCATGCGGACCACAGCGTCCGTCCGCACGTCCTCAACCCGGCGGCCGTAGGTCACCGTCACAATCACCGAGGCGGCGTAGCGCGCCAAGTGCGTTCGGAACTCCCTTGGATCTTTCAGCAGCTCATGCATGAGCACCTTGGACTCGAGGTTCTGGATGGGCCGGTACGTCTCGCTCTGACGTTGCATAAAGCCGCTGTGCAGCAGCTTACGCCACCGCCGCCAAAAGGCCGAATAGGGCGCCATAAGGCCGCGCATGCCGCCCGAAAGCAGCTCGCCGCCCATGATAAAGCGTGGTCGCGACGAGTAGATGGCGCCGCGTTTCTCAAGTAGATCCCACGCCGCCTTTGCCGACCCTAGGATGATGGTCGGCGTTGGCCCCATCTGCAGGTACACCACATCGCCATACTGCTGGTTGAGCTCGCGAAACCACACCCATGGCTTGCGAATGCCCGTCCTGATCGTCTTGGGCCCCGGCGGGAGTTGTGAGCGGTGTGACCACAGACGCCAGTTTTGGCGGATCTTCGTTTCTCGGGTCAGTGTCTGGGAAGAATGGACCCGCTCATAAGACGCTGCGTGTGGAGTTGCTTACCCGGGGTAACTCCAACACCAGATACGCAAGGACCACAGCGAGCCCCAGTCCGAGAGATGCAAGTGGAAGCATTATGCAGATGTTGGGGAAGAGCCGTGCTGCCTAGGCTTCACCGTAACAATGAACAGGTTGCCCTGCTTGGACACGCCGATGAGGTGGTGTCGCCATAAGTACTGGTCACTAGTGCCATGGCCTCCATCAACTGCCGCCCTCCCTTGTCACCCCAATCTGGGTCCCGGCGGCACTAAAACATGGAGCTAATCCTTCTCCTCCCCGCGTCTAACAGTCTAACATGCCGACCTTCCGTGACCTGTGCATATCGTCAATGAGCGGACGCATGGGGACTGTCTTCCAGCTTTGTCTAATAATGTCGGGCTTGCCCAACAAGATGACAAGGGTGTTAGCACCGGCAAACACCCCAAAGTTATCCAAAACATTACGGAGTGTTCTGGTGTACGTGGCAAGAACAGTCTGAACCGAACGCTCCGATCCCCCTCCCCGCCCATCTTACACAACCGCATTCTTGCAATTCGTTATCCGGGTCCACTCCACTACGCCTATATCACCAACGGGTACTGATTCCCGTTGTTGTCTCGGTGCCAAGGATTGTGGCACTTTTCGCTGCCTGAAGCCCAGACTCCCTTAAGTAACATGTAGGCGACGGCGGGAGACACATCCAGCCACCACAGAATCCATGATGTCGCAGAAGCTACCAAGAAGCGATAGCTCGTGCCTCCATTGCTCGAACTTGCCTTCTACCAAAGTCACGCATACTCAGTCGTGGCTGCGAAACTCTGCTAATGGGTAGTTATGCTAGTATTAACGTTTTATAGCACTCAAACCGGCGGGACATTTTTGAACTCCATTCATTTCGTGGGCACTCAACATGCTACCTATATTTTTCAAGAAAACAGTTGCGTTGGCAGGTATCATGAAACCTCGGCACAAACCTGGATTTGCAGCAATACCAAAGAGTTATGCAACGATCAGTGCGGCCTTCATTGTGTTGTGTCTACCGGATATTCTACGGGCGATGCGCCACCGCTTTTGACTCTGTGGCTACAGAACTGCATATGGTGTGAATGCTGGTATAACTCTTAGCTGCAAAACCAAATACAATGAATCCCGGGGCTTCCTTTATTAAGCCTTAAAGTACTCCGCCAACGATGTCTGTTGCACAGTAGGGCACTTAGCCACTTTGCCCCGGGTTTGCGACGTGTCGACCCATCTCTTCAGACAGTCACTGCCAACTACATGGCCACATCCAAGTGTGAGACGGGCTTCGTGCTGTCCGGAACCATGTTGCAAGCCCGAAACCACCAATCTCCTGCTGCAGCCAAAGCACTCCATGTCACGGTCCGGTTGGAGGTTCACGAGGCCTGCCAAAATGGCAGCCCCTGCACGTTGAGATCCAGATGTACCAGTTGGTCGCGAGACGAGAGATGACCCGATATGGCTTGCTCCGCCTAGGGAAGATTGAACCTGTGGATTCTGTTGAGACACTGAATCTGCGGTACCCACATCGCTGGCCGCCGTACTTCTCTATCAGAGAAAGCGCTGTCAGTTTGAGCGTTAGATCTCAAGGCTGCCGTCGCGTTCCTTGTCCTGGTCTCTTGACCCACCATAGAAACCCCAACGCTTCCACATAATAATGACCGATGGAGGGTCTAGGGGACTACAAAAGCCTAGATTCAGCGAAGAGATTGCAACAAAACTCGAGCGTTGAGGTTCAAGGTTTTGAGTAGTGCACAAACAAAACGCTCCGTTTTCATTTCAGCGCGAGATAAAATTAATAGGATTGCTTTGAATCCGCTTTTCTCTGTAACCGTTCTCTGTTGCAGCGGCCGACTGTACATGTGGCCTGTCCCAAGCTGGGAACAATGCTATTGAATTGTCACAACAACAGTTAAAGCCGTACCACTTGAACTCCATATAACTCTGGCACTAGATGAGGTGTTCAATGATATCGAACTGTCCACTAAACGACACATGACGCTAGACGTATTTGTAAAGCCTCAATCACTTCAGGAGAGTCGCTTTGGGAGGCACATCCAGTTGTATGTGAAGACAGATCTAAACCACACTATACATTACCTATGCATCCCAGTGCTCACCTGCTCTGTGTGTTAGGTACATGTTTAGGAAAACATGAGAGATTATTGTCCGAAGTCATTTTCGTTGCCTATTTTGTTGCCTATTCTGGCCATTTCCGTCACGACTCTTCATTGCCGTCACACATCACAGATTCGCTTACAAGGTCCAACTAGATGTGTGACAGGCGAGCCGGGCGCTGGCAGGTCGGGCAAGAGGGTGCCGACAACTACCAGTTGCCTCCCTCATCCTCTCGTCTGAGACCCATTCCTCTCCTTCGCTCCTCCTGTTCTGCCTGCTGCTGTGGCTGCTCCACCTCCCGCTGCTGTATCATGTTCTGCGCCGCCGGCTGCACCACGGCCGCGTTCCTCGCCGCAAGGCTTTGGTCCACGACTCTCACAACGTTACGGAAAAACTCGCGCCGTTGCGGGGACGGCTCCTCAAGCGTGAACATAAGCCCGCGGCAGGTCGGGCAGGGCGGGACAATGTCCGGGTTGTGAAGATGTTGGCGCATGGTCTCGCAGACCCAGCGGGCGACACACAGGGAGCCAAAGACGTGGCCGCAGGGAAATTTGTTGGGCCTCCTCCGGGTCGCCCTCCTGAGCGTCCCGGCTGTAGGGGTTTTTGATGGCCTCGTCGTGCTCGGGTATGCCCGGAAAGAGTAGCTTACTAGAGTAGGAGATAGTGCAGGTCAGGTCCGGAATATCCCAATCCTCGACGAGGCAGAGCTTACTCGCAATGTTGGGCCAGAAGCTCTCGAAGGCCGGATTTGCACCGTTGGCATCGGCATCTGCGTTGTTGCGGTTTGCATTCATGTTGGAGGAGTCGGACATGTTGGCCGACTCAATGGAGGATCTTTCTGGTTATGTGTGATTGGGCTTGCGAGTAGCGACTCTGAGAAGAGCCGTTATTCCGAGACTTAGGACTTATGTAGACCCGAAACTTGAGAGGGACTTAAGAAGGTGGGATGTTTGGTTGAGACCAGGGGGTTTTGACCTGAATGGACGCAAGTTCCTGAGATTGGAAGCGCTTAAAATTCAAGAGTGGAAAGCAGAAGCATGGCGACTACATGTCTCAGTCAAATCAAGTTTGAAGCTGTTGTACCTTGAACGGCCGCGTTGCCCCGAGCACGCCTTGTCTATGTTGTTCGGCATTCAGTCGAGTGCCCCACGTAAGGGTGTTGTGCGAACGCAGTGACACGACAGTAAGCCGGAATCATTTGTCAAACAGACGGTGAAATCAGTGAACATCAGCTCAGAGACTAACTACCTAACCTAGGAATGGGTGTTGATGAAGTGGGGAGCATTGTAGGTCACCCCCATATTGGGGACCCATGGAGCTTGACACGGCTTGTGTGCGCTCACATTTACCAGTTTTGTTCCACTCGAATGAGGGAGACAGCATCATTTGAGTAGTGAGTCCATGTGCCAATTGTGTTTCTACCAAAGACTAAAAAAGTCTCAGGCCACGTAAACTTTGCTCACCGGTTCCATGTTTGCGTTTCGACCACCGGCTAACTTCCGTATCATTGTACATGGCAGACTACGTATGGAGTAAGTTCACCGAGTTCATTGAGCATACCAGTACAGCATATCAACCTTCATCACTCGACCACCTGTATCTGCGCCTTGTCAGTCAGCAAACCGAGCAGTTCTAGTACAGCGAGTTGCTGACCACCCCCGGTCTCATCTGCGCCCACAAGCGTGAAAACCTTCAGCCGCGTTTCCGACATAACAAACCCGCCGCAGGCGATCTTGACGAGTCTCACACCGGGGTGACGCAAATTCAACGCCAGGTGTTCCTTCAAGTAGCACGCTAGTGCCTCTGTAAACGGTTGGCGCTCTGAACCCTCGGATGTCCGCCACCCCCAACCCTCCTCATGCAGCCGCCCCGCCAGCCTGCTCCGCTGTCCATCATCGTTCTCCCACCCAGCCGCCGCCGACGACGCAGACTGGCTGTCCTGGGTCTGCGCGAGGCGTTTTCCAGCCGCGACAAACCTCCTTAGTTCGACGGCTGGGATGATGACATCGACGGATTTCAAACCAAGCGGCTGGTCTGCTGTAGTCTTCCCCTCCTCTCCGTCCAAGGATTCTGTTGGTCTGGTGCTCGATTCATTCTTTGGTGGGATATAGAACCCCAAAGACAGTACCGCGTCCTTGGCGAGCGGGCCGCGAGAGGGTACCCCAGCGGCTCTAATCCAGGACTCCCAGCTGTGAACTAGGCTACGGGTTCCTAAGCGCATGGAACTGACGCGGCAGTCAAACGTGGTGGCGAGAAACTCGCTGATGATTGACTTGAGCGGCGCGGGCATGCGAAGCAGGAGCAGCGGGAGCAAGATGAATTGGGAGGGGTCAGTCAGCTGCGAACTCGGGTCGATAAAGAATCGCGTTTGTCCGGAATCTTGCGGTTGGTGTTGTCCAGTTTCCGTCAGCGGCGGCAGAAGAAGAGCGGTGCATGATGCCATCTCATAGCGCAGGGCGATGTGCAGCGCCTTCTGGCCACGCAACCTAGCCGCCGCAGAGTCCAAGTCGTCACCGTCCACATCGAGCGAGAGGGGGAATCCCAGCACATCCGCCACGCCGACCCATCGCATTTCAACCCCTTCGAGCGCGCCGGCCCTGCTGATGAGCGCGTCGCCGTCCATGCCCACCTCCACGCCACGCACGACATCTCCCACCAGCCGATCCCGCAGTCGCTGCGCGAGGAGCTGCAGCCGGGGTGTCGTCAGTACTTCGTTGCCCAGGTACAGCGGCGATACCCGGTGTGCGGAAAAGGTTGTGCTGTAAAAGGGGACGGATGCGTGATCCAAGACATTCCCTTCCTCGAGGGTTTGGTCGTCGGTGTTCTCGTCGTTGTCGTCGTCGTGGGGATTTGGCGAGTGCGCGTCCCGGGCTGCCGGCGCGTTCTGGCGCCGTTTGGGAGGCATGGCACGGTGTCCGAGTTGAAAGGCGCAGAAGAGCGCGAGTCCCTGCTGCTGTGAGCAAGGGCGGTAATTATGCTGTCGCCTCGAGATTAATTGACTGAGACGCGTCGAGTCGAACTGTTCGGATTGAAGGGTTGGGATCGCTAACCAGCTACCTACGCAACAAATGCCACTGAAACTTGAGTAGCTGTAACTTTGTGCTGAGCTTGTACGTGAAGGTTGGTGTTGTTTGTTTGTTCACTCCGTCAGTACGTTAGATACTCGCTGCCTTGTTCGCACCATCCACAGACCCACAAACAGCCTGAACACTGAATGAGCGGGATGGTGGGGCTGGTCTTTGGGCGCTAGCCATTATCCCTAACCCCGGCTTCCTGCCTCTGCACCTGCGCATGCCAGGCACGAGAATTTAGTTCGTGTAGTACACAGCAAACTTTGAGGGAGGAGGTGACTTGGAAAGCAGCTATCGTTGCAAACACCGAGCAAGTTTATGGAGCCATTGACAGCGTCGTATTTGGCCTGGCCGTCTCTTCTCTTGCTGATCGTCTCGGCATCATCCATCCCCTAGTTGCCCAGAAGAACCGGCCTGAATTGCCAAAGCTGAATTGAGTGTGCTCGTATCCCCAACTCCATGCAATGCTTAGAACCATGCCCAGAGGCAAAAGATTAAAACAAGAATGACACCACCTGCACCAAGGTTACGCCGCTCCCGCGTACAGCCCCTCCCAGCGCTCCTCAACCCCAGCCACCGACCGCTTGGACGCCTCGATCTCCCTCTCCAGCTCCTCGAGGTTCCTCGTCAGCGCAGTCACCTCCTCGAACCGGCGCGCGGTGCGCGCGTGGCTGAGCATCTCACGCACCATGAAGCGCTGCTCTTCCAGCACGACCAGCCGCTCGCGCGCCTCCCGCTCCTCCGTCTCGAGCGCCGACATGGCTGCGCTGCTGACTTCGCTGGCGCCCCCGAGGCTGGCCGTCTCGGCCGCGGCGTCGTCAAGCCCGGCCAACGAGCCGTTCCGCAGCGGCGACGCGGTCCGGCTGCCACCGCCGCCTCCCCCGCCCCCGGAGAGCAGCCGTCGATGATTCGAGGTCTGCGACTTGAGCAAGGCGGGCACGCTCTTGAGCGGGATGAGGTTGGCGTGTAGGAACGACGAGGCGGTTGCGTAGACGGCCTTTTGGAGGCGCAACTGCGTTGAGCTGTCTGTCTTCATATCGCGAATTCGCTTGGCCGCAAGATCGTACTTGGCAAATGCGTCGGTGAGGCGCTTGCGAATCTTGGCTGCCTCCTGGATCTGCGCGTGTGTGGGCGGTGGCTTCGCGGGTCCGGTTTCGTCGGGCGGCTGGAGGAGCTGGAGGGATTTGTGAAAGGAGGGCAGCAGCATGCGGATACCGCGCTCGAACTGCCGGAGGGTCTCGTAGGCGCGCTGGTCTGGCGGCCGGTGGCGGATGGTTTCGATGAAGTCTCGGTGCGAAAAGATGGTGGTTTTACACTCGCAGCACATGCGGACATCAATGCCGACTTGCCCGGCTGTTGGCAGCGTGGGCTTCTCGGTGGCTGTGGGTATCCCGTTGGATGCTGTTACGGGGTCAGCCAAGTGGCCCAGACGGGAGCGGACGCATCGAGCCTACGGTTCTCCACGTTCAAACCAACTTCGCTCGAGCATTTGGTTTCCGGGTCTGCGCACACGACGCGGCCACATATCCTGCAGTGATGTCGCCGGAACGTCCAAGATCGGAACTCCTGTTTGCAAAACGGACACCGGAGCACCGAGGCGTCGTCCTCCCAGGTCACGACCGACTGCTCCAGCATCTTCCTCTGACTCCTCTGCCCCGCCAGCGGCGACAAGAGCGCCGCGTTGACACCCGTTTCCGGCGGCGCTTCCGCCAGCAGTCGCGTCAGCTTGGTCAATCTCTTTTCCAGCCGCTGCACCTCCAGCCGCTGTCGTTCCACCTTCTTGGTCCGTATCGCCGCAAAATCGCTCGTGTGGTCCCGCGATAGTCCGTTGTGATCATTGTAGCCATCCCTGGACTTGTAGCACGTCTCGCACACCCGGCACCACACGCCGCGGACCGGCTCGTGGGCGGCCGCGCGAGAGAGCTTCATCTGGTACATGGTATGTTCTTCGCAGAAAAGCCGGCCGCACTTCCTGCAGTTGACGCTGCCTCCGAGCGGGCTTAACTTCCGCTCACACAACGGATCTGTGCATGTGTCATTCCCCGTCGGGCGTTGCCAATGCTTCCGCGTGACCAGCTCCTCTGGGTCGATGACGGTCGTCTCCGGCGTGCGGCCGGGAGCGGCGGCGCTGCTGGCGGACAAGGGTTGTGTCTCGTTCGACTCGAAAACGTCCAATCCGCGCAGCTTCTGGTTGATCAGCGACAGCGGCTGGAACCGCTTCGCCTTGAGTACCTGCTTGTCGAACCACGACTTGACCTCGTCCTGTTCCGCCTCAGGCAGTTCCTGGTGAACATCGTCGAGATGCCGATTCAGCTGCAACAGGGTGACCATCTCCTCCTCGCATATTGGACAGGCCAGCCGATTCCCGGACGAGACATCGGTGGATGGGCCGGCAACGGTGACATTGGAGGTGAGATCCTGCGAAAAGTCGGGGAGCGGGCTGGACGAAGGCGGCGAGAGCGAGGTTGGAGTCGAATTTCGCGAGGGCAGAGAGACGGTGCTACTGTCGGACGGAGCGAAAGGGCTCGCGGCTCGGGGTGGATGCTGGGCATGCTGGTGGGCTTGGGCGTGGTGGACTGGCAGCGGGGGAGCGAGTCCTTTGCCGCTGCCCAGGATCCTGCCGCCGCCGAGTTTGCGTCCCGACATTTGATCAGCTTCAGAGGTGCTGGCACCCGCACAGCGCTCCTATGGTGTGGTGAAGATAGCTGGTGGGGTGGACATGCCGGGCGTTGGCGTGTACGATTTACCTTGGTACCTTAGGTATTCGGTTGAGCTACAGCACTGATGTGACGAGGGACGAGCGGGCGAGGCTCGAAGCTGCAGGGATGGATGCTCGTTGGCGGTGCGAGCGGTGCGAGCGGTGATTGCCGGCAATGGGCTTGGCGCAGGCGGGCTGCTAGTGCCAAGTGGATCGCTGCCTGCCGGGTTTACCCAATGATACAAGTCACAGTCGGGCAGGCTGCGCTATCGATAAGCTGCACTGATAGGAATGCCTGCCAATGACGAGCTTCGTCTCTTTCCCTTCGTCGACAGCGTCTCCCCGGAGTCGTGCTAGTCGCCATGAAGCTCTCTTCTCCACAGACACCACGGTTACCACGCCCGCAGAGCAGAAGCAGGCATGGCTGACGCATCAGAAAATTTTCCTGAAGTGCAGGGTGGCGGCAGCCTGATCATTGCCTGGCAGATCAAAGGCAAGCACGTGCTGGTCGTCGGCGGCGGCGAGGTGAGTTCTTTTGCCCACATGCAAGCGTTACCAGCACTTACCCGTCCTTCAACTGACACGAACTGACGGCTTTACTCTGCTTGACTCCAGGTCGCCGCCGGCCGCATTCTGCACTGCCTCAACGCCGACGCCAACGTGACTGTCGTTGCCCCCGCCGCCCGCCTCAATCCAGAGGTCGCCTACCGCGTCGCCCACCGGCAGGTGGCCCACGTCGACCGCAATTTCGAGCCGGCCGACCTTGACGGTGCCGACATGGTGCTGGTGGCCGTCGACGACCCGGCCGCGTCGACCACCATTTGGCAGCTGTGCAAGGCGCGCCGCATTCCCGCGAACATCGCCGACGTGCCGCCCGAGTGCGACTTCTACTTTGGCAGTGTGCACCGCGACGGCCCGCTGCAGATCATGGTCAGTACCAACGGCAAGGGCCCGCGCATGGCCAGCCTGGTCCGTCGCTTCATCGCGAAGCAGCTGCCGCCCGACGCAGGGCGCGCCATTGAGACCGTCGGCCAGCTGCGTGCGCGCCTGCGCCAAGCTGCCCCGCGGCCCGAGGACGGGCCCAAGCGCATGGTCTGGATGACCAAAGTTAGCGATGCATACCCTTGGGATGAGATGTGTAGCTTGTCCGAAGAGGACATTGGCAATTTGCTGTCGTTCTACCCGTCGGGCAAGGTCCCGACGCTGGATGTCCTTAAGAGCATGCGTACCATTTCGGATGCCAGCCAAGCCGATGTGTTCGACGGCTCGTTTGGCTTCAGCGTTGGCGCGTGATGCGTTTATCGCCTTGTTCAGGCGGTAGATGGGAGAATGGGAGAATAATAGGTACCATCAGACAGAGGTTGTGAGCAGGTGCAAGTTAGGAAACGCTACTTCGGTCGGCATATCCACACAGTACATATGTGACTAGCACCCACTGCACACAGGTAGAAACGACTCGGGGCTGCTCAATCAATGGAGAACACGAATGCAATAGAAATCAACGAGGTATCGTAAGCTGCCCGCAATGGCAGGGACTGGTCCGACGCAAGACACACACCTGAAACAGCTTCCTCTCAGCCGCCAGCGCGTCACTCCCCCGCCTGCATTAACCATCAAACGGGCTCTGACTGAGAGGAATATCCGGTCCCCTGAGACGGAACTAACAAAAACAGTCAGAAAGTAATCATGCAACGCCCTCCACGCCCCCCAGGAACCGCCGAACCCGCGCGATCTCGAGCTCGCCCTTCTCTGACTCGACCGCTCGCGTCAGCGTATCAAGGAGGGTGTCCACCTCGGTCTCAGGCCGCCGCGTGCACAGCGACACTAGCCGCCGGTATTTGAGCTCGCGCTCCTTGCTCTGCGCCCGAAGCGCCTCCACCGTCCGGAGCGTCTGTTCCGACCGGTCGCGCAGGGCGCTGATGCGCGCCCGCAGCACCGCGCTGCTTGGCAGCCGAGCGAGTTGCGTCTCCGCGTTGCTGTCCGTCTTGGCGGCAGTGGAGGACGAGGTCCCGTTTGTCGGGGCGTCGGCAGATGCCGTCTGTTGCTGGGACGCGGCCACCGCGTCGAGCACCTTCTCGAGCTCCATTTCCCACGCGTTGGCGCTAGCAACATCCAGCCGGCCGTGGCGCTGCTCGAGCTGCACCAGGTTGTACTCCTCGTCCTGGCTCGCCCGCCTGAGGTTGACCACCTTCTGCCGCGCCAGCTGCTGCACCTTGAGCTTTTCCTGCAGCGCCTCAAGCGTGCGCCGCGCCTCGCCCACCTGCGCCGACGTCGCCCGCAGCGAGCTGTGCAGCGCGTCGATCGACTCCTGCTTCTTCTTGATTTCATTCTGGAACAGCGACGAAGACTCGCTGATCAGATGGGTGATAGCTAGAGCAGGAAGAGTGGCGTCAGCTTGCGTTCACTGGCCTAACGGAGATTTAGGCCAAACAACTTACAGTTTACGACCTCATCGCTGTTTTCCTTATTCTTCTGGCTGGAACCTAGCGCCGCGCCGTTCCTCCCAGAAGCTTCTCCATTCCGGTGGTCCTCGGCTTCGGCGCCGATGCCAAAGTCCATGGGTCGAAGGCCCGCGCGGTTCGCAATGTTCGGGTCAGCACCAACTTCGAGCAGCTGCGAGACGATGCTGCGGTTGCCGATTCTAGCGGCGATGTTCAACGCCGTGTCACCGCTGTTGTCTTGGGCATTGACGATCTCGCTAATGAAGCGACCAATGCCCATCTTGGCCGGCGTGCCGAGGCCGTTCCCGCCTGGGACGTTTTGACTGCTAGGGGCACTTCCCTGACGCACGACCCATTCCAGAAGGCTTTCGAGATAGTACCGGCTCGCCACATTCCTGCCTTTGACGGCGCTGGTCACAGCGATGTGGTGCAACACGGTCCGGCCCTTGTCGTCCCTCACGTCGATGGTACCGCCAAGGACATCGAGCAGCTCGGGGAACGAGTTGTGGTCCATCGAGTTGGTCACGACGCAGGCGCGCATCAGCGCCGTCTCGCCCAGCGAGTTCACGCGGAACGGGCTGGCGCCCGCCTCGATCAGCGCCCGCAGCAGCGGCATCCGGGAGAGGGTGGCCGCCCAGTGCAAGGCGGTGTGGCTCTGGGTGTCGATTGGCGCATCGAGCTCCTGCGGGATGATGTTGCGGAGCACGTTCTTCTTGGCCTCGTCCGGGCCGTTCGGATCCATGAAGAGTCCCATGAGCATGCTCCGCCTCGCCTCGGCCTCGGGCGACATGTCGTAGGGCAGCGGCCGGAGCGGGCCGGGCGGGTAGTTAGGTTCCTGTTCGATGTGGACGCCGGCCTGCGAGTAGATGAACGACTCGTTCGGCTCGGTGGGCGAGCCCGGGTAGTTAGCCGCGTACGCGTCCACCTGAGGGTAGGTCGGCGTCAGGCCGCCGAAGCTGTGGGCCGGCGTCAGCACCCTCTGCCGCTTGCGCGGAGGCTGCTCGCCGTCGGCCGTCGCCGGCTGACCGGTCTGCGAGCCGAAGGCGGCGGAGTCCGGGTGGCCGTAGTCCGAGACGAAGCTCTGCTGCGAATTGGGCGGGAAGTCGCTGGCGTCCTGCATCGACGACTGGCGGTGGAAGCTGGGCGCACGCGTGGGGCCGCCGCGGCTCCTGGGCCCGGGTGAGTCGAAACGGGCCTTGCTGATGGCGTTGATGGCGTGGGACGCGGTGGATGAGATGTTCTTGAAGAAGGTGCCGGAGAGGCCGCCCGCGCGATTCTCCTGCGACCCGGCGTTGTACATGCGCTTCCGCTGAGCCGCCATGGCTTGCTCCTTGGTGGGCGTGTCGACGTCGGCAGCTCCGCCGTCCTGGCCGCGCTTGTGGGTCAGCAGGCGCATCAGGATCTCCTCGACGCCGTACTGCCGGCAGACCTCGACGCCGCGCTCGAAAGGGATCCAGGTGCCCTGGTATTTGCCGTAGCCTCCCTGGACCTTCTCGTGCTCGCCTGTCTGAATTTCCTTCTCGAGGATCTTGGTGCGGCGACCTTTGTCGACGCCGGCAACTTTGAGAATCTGGGTCGCATTGAGCCAGCCGTCGGTCTGGCGCCGCATTACAGCAATGTTGTTCACCTCCATCTCGTAGACATTGACACCGGAGTACACAGCCTAGACCAGGTCAGCGACAGCCGGGCAGAGAGAGAATGGCAGTGATTCATTCGGAAAAGCCACGTACCGAGTAGATACCCATATCAGGGTCATTCTGCGGCTTCTGGGGTATGTCGGCATACTGGCGGTAGCCAGTTGTTTGGGAGGATGGCTGGCTCATGGAAAAAGACTGTTGCGAGGAAGGCTGTGACTGCTGATGCGCCTGCTGGGACCCGGCAGGGAGTTGCGGGGCCTGCATGACGATCAATTCGACGCCGGCCGAGGGCTGCTATGTATTCACTGCCGGTCGGTCCAAGGCGTGAGGGTAGGCGCCGATGTGGGCGCGTGAATTCGTGGGTTCGGTGCGGGATGCGTGGTGCAGTCGGTGTGCCGCGATCAGGTTGACAGCACTCAGCCCTCCGAGCCCTCCGAGCCCTCCGAAATGTCAAATCCAACCAAATCTGGCGCAACCGTCACCGTCTCGTAATTGTTGAACAGGAATAATGTCGTTACAAAACGCGACGTAGTCTTCGATATCGAGCGTCGAAAGGATGGGACTGATAGGGGGTAGCGGTGGGAGGGGAAGAATGGCTGACGCGGTGCAAGAATGCGACGCCAGTGCCACCCGTAGCTGCAAAAAAGCACAAAATCGCCTGGGTGCTATGCGTTGCAGTTGGACAGCGGGAATGGGGTTAGGCAATGCACATGCACATGCGCCGAATTGGCCTGCAGGGCATGTGTGTGTAGAGTGTCGGTGCTGCTTTCTGTGACAATGCCAACGATGAAGAAGAACAGCAGAATCGAGAGGCAAATTATGCTCACAATCCCCAGAACGCCTTTGCGCGTTCCTGAGTGACGTTGTTTCCCGATTTGGAGTTTCAATTAAGACACGAGAAGCGCAGACGTGTGATTTTCGTGTTGCGGTGAGCGTGTTGCTGCGAGTGGAACCCGGGAAGAACGCGCTCTCGGCAGAGAAGAGGGAAGCTTCAAAGCGGGGCTGCTTGGCAGGCCACGCACGAGCCCACAACGCTGCCTGCCAAGAGTGACGATTCGATTTGATGAAGCTTTGGCAGCTAAGAAAAGCTGCATGGCGCAGCCAGAGCAACACCAATCTCCCCGAGCTAAATCACTGTACCCGGGCATGTCGCGCCCTCTCCAAATACCCGCGCCGGCCACGCCACTGCATCTTTACCGACATTTGCTCCGCGAAGCGTCGTACCTGCCTCAAATCGCGCGGCCCTTCGTCGACGGACAGATAAAAACTCGGTTTCGTCAGCATCGTGACGACGATGCGGACGACAGAAGCGCGCGGCGCCTCCGCCAGGCCCACCGCGAGCTCCGGGCTCTGCGGGCGTCAAACGCTGGCGACATGGCCCGCATGCGCAAGGTGTTTCTACGCGTGTTTGGCCGCGTGGGTCGCCGCCGCCGCGAGCTGGTGACGGAACTGGTACGCCGCGAACTGCCGACCGACACGGAGGCGCTGGCCCAATACGCCGCCGAGATGACCTCGATTGCGTCGCAACGAAAAGTCGACTGGCTGGATGCTTGGGACATTGAGAAGCTGCGCGCTTTTGCGCGCTCGCAGGTCAACGCGAGCCTGGTGAATTCCCCTCGGCCGTCCCTCACGGTTCATCAGACGATGCCGGAAGAAGACCTCCCTGCCGAGAACTCGTGGGGCCGCCCGCTCCCGGTCAGGCTTGCCCGGACGAAGCTGAAGAAGATGTGGGCACAGGTCGCCGACAAGTGCATGCCGCCGCTCCCCAAGGAGGAGTGGGAGCGCCTCAGCGACTTGGCTCAGGGGAAGCTGCAAGATCCGGAGCAGCGCTGGCTTCCTCCTCCTCGGCGACCAGTGGCGCTGGGTACGTCGGACGGCGTTTTGCCCGGGGTGCAAAGCTGGGATTGGCGCGCGTATGCCGTCAAGCCGGTCGCCGCCGTGGACCGGCCGGCCAACAGACGCAACAAACTGCTCACCGGCGCGGTCGACGACAACACGCCGACTGGAGACCCGCAACCGATCGACTGCCACAAGTACACCGCGAAGTCGTGGCGTCGCATGCTAGGCAGTGTCTGGCAGCTGACGGCCACCATGGAGAGGAAGCCTGCAGGAAGCGGTTGGAGGATCGTCTGGGGGAAGCCGAAGTTCCAGCCGGCGCCAGCAAGTGCGGGTGATATGGAGTTCTTCATGGATTTTCCGGCCGTTGAGGAAACTCGACCCGCACGTAGCCGTCGATCATAAGCGGACATGCACGACTCTACGCAGTTTCCTCTTGAGACGACCGCAGGGCTGGCTAACACACAGGGGAACCGAAAAGACATCATTTCAAGAAAAAAATGCGCCCTCCCCTGCAACGCTGTTCTATCCTCTCCACTGCGCGTCCCCCTCAATCAAGCAGCGTCGCCAGCTTGGTCAGCCCCTCGCCGTCGACCCGCATGCCGACCCATTCGCTCATCATGCGGGCGCCGATGCTTTCGTAGAAGCGGATCGACGGCTCGTTCCACTTCAGCACGCTCCACTCGAGCCGCCCGCCCTGCATGGTTACGACCTCCTGGGCGAGCGCCACCAGCAGGCGCTTGCCGTAGCCGCGCTTGCGCTCGCTCTGCTTGACGTACAGGTCCTCAAGGTAGATGCCTGGGCGGGCGCGCCACGTGCTGTAGTTGTAGAAGTACAGCGCCATGCCGGCCGGGACGCCCTCCGGCGTGATGAGCAACAGGCAGCGCGCCGGTTTTGAGGGGGAGGTGGGCTCTGTCTGCGGCGGGGTGTCGTCCTCGGGCGCGGAGGCCGAGGAGGATTCGGCGAAGGCGATAGTCTCGAGGAGCTTTGCCTCGGTCGCCTCGACGCTGTGCAGCTCGTGCTCATAGTCCGCCAGCTCGCGGATCAGCTGCAGGATAGCGGGGACGTCTGCGTGGCCTGTCAGTTTTTGGCAGTCCAGGAAAGGTGGGAATACGGAGTACTTTGACGGGGGAAGGGGGGGAACACAAAACCTTCTCGACGGGCGTGCCGCACAATGGGTGCGGGGGAAGCCATGGTTGCTATATGGCGACACTTCACAGCGGTTCACATGAATGTTTTGATCATCGAACATGCACTTCACGACCCAAACACTGCTTTTGAGACTGGGCTACTGTGGGGTCGGTGGAAGTTATGCAGGGCGGGGCCGGCCCGCTGGGCGAAGGGCGCACATGTCAGCCAACTGAGAACAACTTGACCGTGAAGGTCGCCACGAGCTGGGAGGCTAGATCCGACGGCGGTAAACAATCAAAGAGAAAGGTATCCGGCCCTGGTGAACATTCAGCTTTGCCTCATGGAGCAGGCCCTCAGTCTCTGATGAGAGCGGCAGCTCGCTGCAGGTGAGCTGGATGGAACAGAAAAACGCAGGGCAGTGACGAGGTCCTCCACAGTGTGCCTTGCATTGAGTGGTACGAGTGCGAATCAGGGGCTTGCCCAAGCGGGGATGTCCCACTCACTCAAGCTGCACTCACTCAGCGCACTCCGCACTCACGGCCGGCACCCCGCCATTCGATGTTCACAAACAAGACGGAGGCAAATACCGGGTGCTAAACTCAGAGAGAGAGGCTTATGCGGTCCACTAAGAAGTCATTCCCGAGTTCCTATAACTAACGGCTTGCAACCAAGCTGCGACCACAAGGGATAGCCTACTCTAGCTGGCCACTGCACCACCTTGCATTCGATTAGCATACACACGGGTTTCTTTACATCCATCCCCCATTCGCATCTTCCGGTCAACCCGTTCTTTGGCCGCCATGGGCCTCTCGACGGCCCCACCCTCGGCCGAACCCACGGTCACGTTCAGCTCCGGGGCCGACGTAAACAAACCGCCGGACCTGCGGCTGCTTCACTACAACGATGTGTACCACCTCGACCCCTCATCTGCCGAGCCGGCCGGTGGCGCGGCCCGGTTCGTGACTTTGTGCAAAGAGTACCGTGAAGCCGAGCGTTTCCAGGGACAACCCGAGGTGGTCACTCTCTTCTCGGGCGACGTCTTCAACCCCAGTCTGGAGAGCTCCATTACCAAGGGTCAGTAAAGGTGGTGTCTGGGGTTCAGCTACCTCTTTGATGTCTTTGGTTGCTGTCCTCTCACACGCTCTGTCCTAGGAAGCCACATGGTCCCGTTCTTGAACATGATCGGAACAGACTGTGCCTGTGTCGGGGTATGTCAGGTGTCTCTGCCAGCGACCCGTGTCTTCCTATTCCTGCCCGTTGCCGCCGCAATGGCTGACTGATTTGGACTCCCCCCTCAGAACCACGACCTCGACTTCGGCGTGCTGCAGTTTGAACACCTGACCTCGCAATGCCGCTTCCCCTGGCTGTTGGCCAACGTGCTGGACCCGGCGCTGGGTGAAGACGTACCGCTAGGCCACGCGCGCAAGACGCACATAGTCACGGCCTCCAACGGCCTCCGGATCGGCCTACTTGGGCTCGGCGAGCGCGAGTGGCTCGAGACCATCAACGCGCTGCCGCCCAACCTGGTCTACCGGTCCGCCGCAGAGGTTGCCCGCGAGCTGGTCCCGCAGCTGCGCGCCCAGGGCGCCGACCTCGTCGTCGCGCTCACCCACATGCGCGAGCCCAACGACCACAAGCTGGCCACCCAGCTCGGAGGGGGCATGATCGATATCATCCTCGGCGGGCACGACCACTTCTACGCCCACAGTCTTGTCAACGGCACGCACGTGCTGCGGTCCGGCTCCGACTTCAAACAACTCAGCTACCTCGAGCTGCGCCGCCGGCCCAGTACTGCCGAGGGAGGCGACGCAGGCGGCCCCAGCAGTAAGTGGGACGTCGACATCTGGCGGCGAGACGTGGTTCGCGCGGTGCCCGAAGACGCCGACGCGCTCGCGTTGGTAGACCGGCTGACGGCCAAGCTCAAGAAGAGCCTCGAGAAGCCGGTCGGCTTCACGGCCGCGCCGCTCGACGCCCGCTTCACCACGGTGCGCCTGCGCGAGAGCAACCTGGGCAACTTTGTGTGCGACCTCATGCGTCACCACCACGGCGCCGATTGCGCCCTCATGGCCGCCGGAACCATCCGCGGCGACCAGATCTACCCGCCGGGGCCGATTCGCGTCAAGGATGTGACGGACTGCTTCCCGTTCGAGGATCCCGTCGTCGTGATCAAGGTGTCAGGGAAGGGGTTGTGGGATGCCCTAGAAAACGCCGTGTCACTGTATCCCGCGCTGGAGGGTAAATTCCATGGTCCTCTTCTCGGTATCGTTGTTACTCTGTGCACCGGAGAACCTTCTGACGCGCAACTTCAGGCCGATTTCCACAAGTATCTAATATCAAATTCACTTTCGACCCTTCCAAGCCGGCCGGCTCGCGCGTTCTGGCTGCCGACGTCGGGGATGCACCGCTGGACAACGGCCGCGTGTACGTTCTTGCGACTAGGGGCTACATGGGCCGCGGCAAGGATGGCTACGGGAGCCTGCTGGTTCGTTCCGAAGGTGGCGAATGCGAGGAGATCGTGTCGGAGGAGAATGGGATGCTCATCTCTACCCTGCTGCGGCAGTACTTCATGTCTTTGACCGTGCTGGCCAGGTGGAAGCGCTGGTGCCCGGCACTGGACAGCCACTGGTACGTTGCGTGAGTAGCGGTGAGTTGAGCTAAACTTGACTGCTGACTCCAATGGCATGACAGGTCCAGAGTGGCCGACGACGTCCACAAAACACACCCAGTGGTCGGGAAGCCATTGGGTTTGCCACCAGCTGACGAAACAAAGAAGAGCTCTGACAGCGCATCAAATGCTAATAACGGCTGGGCCGGTTGGACGCCAGCCAAAATACGACAGCGGCGTGGCAGCATCCATCCCATGCTAGGTTCCGCCGAGAACGAGAGCGACAGTGACTCGGGCGAGGACCGTGAGCACGCCCGCGAGAAGGCACGAGACTTGGATCGACAACTCAATATCATGCGCCGCGTCTTTCGCAAGTGGTGCCGCCTCGCCAAGGTACACGGCAACACGTGCGATGGCCTCACCGAGGGAGAATGCGACATCGGCTGGACCAGAGCCATCGCGCCACGCGTGGAGGGTCGCATACGGATGGTTGGCAGTGATCCCGGACCTGCGACCGAGGATTGATTGCTCTTCATGACTCAAGATCCGACGCCAGTTACGCCAAGGCTGCGAGTTTGGGTGGTAATGGCAGTGCGAAAAAGGTGCTTTGTGCCGGACGAATGGACGAAAGCCTCTGCAGGTGACCGATGCGCCGTGTCAGTTCAGCACCTCCTAGCTGCTCACGGCAACACAAGCGTTGGGTGCGGCAATCTATCCGAATTTTGCCCAGGCAGCATACTCCTGATATGAACGGTGGCTGATACAAGTGCCCTAGTTTGACGCCCCTAGAGGCACGCGTCGTGGCAACAGGGGAAGGGGGGAGCATGGCAATGGCCTTTTCTGAACTAAATCATCATTCCCATCAATGTGCGAGACATGTTGGCCATGTCTCTGTCGTCAACGGCGGCTTGAAGTTCGGTCGAGCTCCACTACGACAGCCAAGGGCAACCTGGGGAATCGGAGCTTGTTTCCGACGTGCAGGTTGGCCCACCGGAGCAAGAGTCCCAACTAACCTGGAGTACTAGTAGGTAGTTAGCTACATAGCCTAGCAAACTAGAACATACTGTGTATTGGAGACTGCCGGCCATGAACTGTTTGCAATGAAGGTATTTGTCCCTGCGGAGCCACTGGAGTGGCTACAATGCTGTTGAGTAGCTTCACATTCAATGAATGCTGTCACCTTCGAGTCTGGCGACACGTGAGCAGACGTACGTTACTAGGTACCTACCCCATTGTCGGACAAGAAATGGGCGCCCTGCGGAATCTTAGCGGGCAGGGAGTAGCAACCTCAAGACCATCCTTTTGCCTCCTCCGCCTGTCTCTTGATCTGTACACGTACACATATCGAGACTTTCATAGGTTCAATGCGAGTGAGACGAAGGTACAGGTAAGAACCTGACTCAGCCTGCAACGTCCATTTACATGTTCCTTATGGTTCGTATGAGAAGGCCGGGGAGGGGTACAACAAATCGCTGCCTCCTGAATCGCAACTGGGCTCCCGGAACCTGGTACTGGTTTGGGACGGTACACCTGAGGTAGTCCGCTCGTTGGCACGAACTTGAGATTTGCTTCGTTCAGTGCCTTCGAGTGAGTAATGTCGAAACCCAGCGACTTCTGATTATCCCACATCGTCGTGCTCTCAACAGTGCGCTTCAGAGTCGACAAGGTTGGCCCAGCTTCGAGGGCAAATTCAGACGAAGGCGACGGCGGCGGTGGGGTGCCGTTGTTCCTGTAAACAGCTAAGCCCAGACCGTTTTACTCGCAAACAACCGGCCGCGGAGCCGGGCATGGCCAAGTAAAAGACGCCACTGCGGAGCTGTAGCTTGTCGAAGCACTCCTCGGAGGTGCAATGATCGACAGGGCTCATGAAATATTTTGGCTCCCGGCATCGAGCCGTCTTGCCCCAGATTCAATCAACGATGATCTCCAGACACCAGGGCCATGTCGATCTGGACTTCTCGGCATTGCGGACACAGTTGAGAGCCAAGGGGGTTTAAAGGAGCATGCTGCATGACGACCTTACCTACTTCATCAGGTTGCACATTTCACACCACCCTTCCGCACCCTCGACGAAACGGTCGTTCTGCTGAGCAGTCTCAGCAACCGCATGTCTGCGCGTGTCCGTTGACCGCAACGGTCCAATCACGCGCAATAGTCTCCCAACTTCGACGCCTCGAGGACGACTTCAATCACCTTCCACCCCGACCATGAGATTTCCGCCCCCAGACGTCATCGCCTCGTGGCCGCGGCCCAACCACGTCAACCCGGAGACACGGGGCCCCGCGCTCATCATCGTGGTCCTCATTCTCCTTTCGGTTGTCTTCGTCTGCCTCGGCTTGCGGCTCTACGTTCGGCTTAGGATCATCAACAAGAGCGAGTGGGATGACTGGCTGATGGTGCCGGCCGCGGTAGGTGCCCTGTGTACTCACTCTGCTCCTTGACGGGCCGTATTCTTCAAGACTGACGCTGAAATTGCCAGGCCTTTGGCGCAGGTGTCACCACGTGTGTGCTGCTAGCGTATGCCCGCTTCGGTTGGGATATTCATGTTTGGGATCTCACCCTAGACCAGATGATTGCCGGCCGGCAGGTCTCCTTCGCCGCTCAGGCTCTCTTCATCCTCGGCACCTGCACGGCCAAGTTGTCAATTCTTATCAGTTACCTGCGGTTGGCGCCCGCGAATTCGTGGTTCCGCCGCATGACCTGTGAGTGTTGCTCCTCCCCCTTTACATAGATATCTTAGGAAGCATGGTCAGGATGAGCTAACGAAGGGAAAATGACACAGTTGCGGGCATTGTGTATGTGACGTTGGTCACTGTCACCTTCTTTACCTTTCTGTGGACACAGTGCATGTACGTTTCACGTTGAGAAACCGAGGATAACACCACAGGATGGAATTCAACCGACGCTGACTCTGTGTGCAGCCCTGTCTCGAGCTACTGGAATTTCGCCAACAATCAGCGCGACTGCCTTACCGAGGGCCCGGCCATCATCGCGCACGCCTCCATGACCGCGTCGGCTGACGCACTCGTGTGGATGCTGCCGCTGCCGTCGTTGTACCGGGCCAAGCTGCCACTCGGGCAGCGGCTGGCGCTGATCGTGCTCTTCAGCTTCGGCCTGATTGTCGTCTTCTCGGCGTGTATTCGCATTTACTGGCTGCATTGGGTGTTGGAGGAGACGTACGACGTGACGTGGGAGAGTCTCGAGATGTGGTTGTGGACGGCCGTTGAGATTCAGCTGGGCATCATCTGTGGTTGCGTCCCCTGGCTCCGCTCGCTTTTCAATTTCTGGAGGAGCCGGCGAACTGTCACCGACATCACCGACCGTAGCTACAGCTACGGAAAGAGCAAATGCTGCGGGGTGCAGCACACATTTTCCGACACACGGCACACGGCCACGGCGGTGGCGATAACGACCGCGTCCAAGGGAGGCGCTGTGGTATCGACAAGCAGTGTCGAGAACGAGCCGGACGGGTTGCGGGAGAAGCAGGAAGATTGGGTGGACCTCGAGAATGGTCCGTGTCCAGACCCGAAGACAGTCGGGGTAGCGCTATGACGATGATTTCTTGACGATGTGGCGATGAAACAAAGCCATGATGTGCTCATGTTGTTCCTCCAGTTCATTAGTGACCAGCCAGGAACAAGCAGATTCGAGTGTTGTGTTTGGTTTGTAGACGTTCCTTCGGCAAACGCCGTGTTGAACGCGACTGTGCATGTCACCCGCCGTGAGCCATGTCAGCTACACTCTAGATGTTGAAAGTTCAAGTTGTCGTCACTGATGAAGGTCGGAGACCGATCTCCCCAACCCGAGATATCTACCTCCTCACGTGCTCCTCCGCCTTTCTGTGCTCATCTATGAGGGCAGCCATCCGAGAAAGGCCGCAACTCGACGTCGAAGTGGGGCTTGCTGGCACCCAACGCTCCCTCCAAGATTTGGACGGCAGCAAACAGCAATACGCATTACAAACATGGCTTCTCCGTACCTCGCCGGCAAGCGGCCATCAGCATCACCTGTTCGTATTACGGAAAGCATCACAATACAGGCTCCGCTTACTCGGCGAGGGAGCGGGCCTGGTCTGGTACTGGTCGTGCCAGCGGCTGTCGATGTCGGCCCACATGAGAAGACGCTGGATCCTCCGCCGTTACAGAAATGGGCCGAGGAGGGGTAGGCAGTAGCTCAGGTCGTCGTCGTCGGCGATGCTCAGTCGAACTTCAGCGAGCAGCTCAGGGTGGCCGTTTCCGAGTTGGAGAAGTTCTCGGAACGTTCGGTGACCAGATGGGTTTAGTTGGTATGGCCACGAGGCTGACGTCACGGCCCAGCACTGGGGGTCCTGAGCTAACAGGTGCAACATTTCTCAAGTGATTCAGGACGGCGATTCATCCAATGTGACTATCTGCAAAGCCATTGAGGCTCATCCGAAGATCGTGGCTGCCGTGTTCTATGGCTGCCACCCTGACGAGAAGCTTCCCATCCCGGGCCTGGCACACCTGCCGGCTAACCATGACGTGCCTCGCGCTCAGGGGCAGGACGGAGGGTCGGCTCTCGCTGTGCACAGGTACGCGACAGGAAAAGGCACGTTATTTATCATTCCGGCCCACGAGGACTATTGCGCGAGGCCAGCGGCGGTAGCGCACACACGGTCGCTGTCGTTCCTGAAGCCGCTCGTGGGCGGGCTTTACTTCGACTCGAGACCATCTGGGAGGAGCACACGCGGCACGAGTTTGTGGACCGCTGCGTCGAGGACACTATGGCCACCATGGTCGACGAGCCCTACGTCAACCATGTGCCCACACTGACTGGCGGCATCGGGCGCGTAGAGCTGACGTCCTTCTACCGAAACTACTTCATCTTCAGCAACCCCGAGGACGCGGCGCTGGAGTTGGTCATTAGGACGGTGGGGGTCGACCGGATTGAATTCTTGTTCAACTGCACCCACGACCGGGTCATCGACTGGCTGTATGTCTGACTCGACACTCACCCAACCCCCCACCCCGCACCAAAGCCCTTGATCGGCGCCGCCCTGACAATCGCGCGCAGACTCCCCGAAGTTCCTCCGACCCACAAGCAGCTGAGCATTCCGTTTACGAGCGTTGTGAATATCCGGGGCGACCGACTGTGCCACGAGCACATTGCGTGGGATCAGAGCACGGCGCTGCGCCAGCTCGGCCAGCTTCCTGAGTACCCGCCATTCCCGTACGCGCTCCCGGACGGCAGTGAGCCGGCGGCAGGCTGCCAATTCGAATACCGTGTGCCGGTGGCAGGAATTGAGACGGCACGGAAGTTCGTTGATGAGAAAGCGGTGCCATCCAACGAGATGATGGCGTTCGCGGTCCGGGAGGTGCCCAAGCACGGATGAAGCATCTGAATGGTCCCGGCCATCATCCTTGACCCATTACGAGTGTTGAGCCCGCAATGACGCGTGGGTGGTTATGTTTTGAGTCCGTTCAACGTCATGGTTCCGACCTTCCCTGAGTTGGAGAGAACAGAAACACGGGCAGTGGTTCATTTGATGTAATGCTGCGGTCAGGTACAGAGAAGTTGCCTGAATCTTAGTGTTATGGCGGGTGGGTACCTCAGCTTTGGAAGGTGCGCAACACATCTGAGTGCTGCCTGGGCTGTCACAGTGAGAGTCGTGGCTGCTTGCAGGTGAATTGGCTTGCTGTGAGTTGTTGATCGTTGAGCCTTTAAAAGACGGGAAAGCGCGCTCCTTGGTGCCTCCTTTGCCGCTCCACCTTGAATGCACAGTCACGTCGTGCACGTGCAGGGTCACGTTCTGCCTCAAAGTGGGTCTTTGCGTAGCTCGGCGATTCGACTTTCCACGAGACTCGTTGAAACTTCGCAAAAAAGTGGAAGCTCTAGTCTGCAGCAGCCTTTGCTTTTCGCAGCCCGTCATACACGCAACACTTCGCATTTTCCGACCGCAACAACACCGAGAAAACCTGCCCGTTCCCGCGCCGTTCCAGCCTTTACGACACCCCTACCAACGTGTATTGCCTACCCACCGGTCCGTGTGGCAATTGACTTTGTTTACTTCTTTTTGAGCGACCCTTCTTGGCTGCAGCACGACACGACACGGCCAGACAAAAAAACATGCCTCAGTTAACATCGAGTTTCGCCTCTGCCGCCGCCGGCCAGAACCGAGACCCCAGAGGAGCCGGACGCAGTGACTCTGCACGTGGATCTGCAAGCACGGAGTGGTGAGTTGTGGTTTCGCTAGCGATTACTGCCTTCTGCCGTCATATGTCATCTCCTGACCATTTGTCCCTGTGCTCAACGCGCTCGGCTGCCGTCACGGATCGCTTGCACAGACACGCCTTTTCTTCCTCTCTTCCCCCGTTCCGCGCCCCAAATTACGGCAGAAGTTAGCCAGACGCGTGTTGCTAAAAACATTGGACTTCTCGTGGCAGGCCTCGTTCCAACGGCACCAGGACTTTCCGTCGAGCTTCTACTACGCCCTTCAGCCCATCTGCTACCGCGAGTCCGGCTGACGTGCCACATCACACCGCCAGCGATCTTTCTCCCATGTCCGCACATAGCCAGCATGCCTCTTTAGAATCGCCCACCGAGCTGCGCTACTCCAAGGACGAGCTGTTGGACATCTACAAGAGAGACGTCGAGCCTGTCCAGCTCGACACAACTGGCTTCTACGCGCCTACCTGGAACCCTGCGCAGGCGAATGGGAATCATCCTCGGTCCTGGGGCAAGACCTCCGACTCGCACCACGTGCCGCAGGATCCGAGTGTCTGTTGGGATCCAACTGGCGCCCTGAGACCTATTGGATTTGAGACCATGTCGGCAGAGGAGCGTGAGATGTTTGCCACCGATGTGAACTCAACCCTCAAACCGCCCCAGCAAAACAAGGACGGAAATCATCCGGGGACTGCGGGCGTGAACGGGCGGAAGACGTCCATCAGCATCGGGACCTCGGCCAACTACCAGACTTCATCTCCCTCCACCGCTTCGCGCCCGGGCACCCGCCGGCGAGAGACCACGGACACGAATCCCTTCCCTGGGGCCGGAGCGATCGCGTCGCCCACTGCCAATCGGGGCGCACGCGACGAGTCCTGGTTTCTCCGCCGCAGCGCCGAGCTGAAAGAAACCATATCTGACGAGCCCGAGGAAGAAGCCGGCGACCGCGATGCCGCCCCTGCCAAGAACCAGCCTTTCGCCCTCGCCCGGAGCAACACCACCGGGACATCGGGATTTGGAGCCTCGAGCTCGCTTTGGGGTTCCGGACCCGGGGCGGCCGGGAGCGCCAGTGCCTTTGGCAACTTTGCCCTCCCGACGCCGACCACTGGAGAGAAGCGTTTCGGTACGGGCGGAAGCCGTTTAGCCCACCTCATCCCCAAGGACTCGGCAGATAACGTCGCTCCCAAACCCAGCGACGCCCCCAGCTGGCGGCCTCGTCAACGGACAGATACCGACCCCTTTGCCACCGATGATGCCCCGTCTGGCAGTGCCATCCTGAGAGGCGAGCACGACAGCAGCCCTCCTGCCACAGGCGCCCAGAGCAGCCAGCGCCCAGGCGTCTTCGACACCCCGGTCAAGGGCAGCGCCGGTGACTTCGGCATGGCAGGGCTTGCTCTGGGCGGGCAAGGAGACGGCAACGGACCTGCGAGCCCTTCCGAGACAAATCCTTACCGCAGCCCACTCGCCGCCGACCGCACCGAAGAGGGCCACGAGCATGACGTCGACCGCCTCGTCCAGCCGGGCATCGGCAGCGAACCGCAGGCCAACTTTGGCACCATCCCCCGCCCCTTTGGCGGCGCCGCGGCGTTTGACGGCAGCGACAGGAGCCAAACCTCTAGTGTGGGCGCCAAGGGTTTTGCCAGTGTTCATCCGCTGTCTGGGTGGCCGGCCGGGCCATCTGTCAGCACGCCGGACCGCGAGCGTGCCCCTTTCCAGAGCGCCTTTGGAGCTAGCATCTTCAGTCCCCTGGCTGACCTTCCGTCACCCGGCCTTGGTGGGCTCGGCGGCGTGTTTGGCCCCCCGAGCGGCTCGAGGCTGGGACGTGGCAAACTCGAGTCTCTCTTCCCTCCGGCCATGCAGGCGCAGATGCACATTCACGATCAAGACAGCCTCGCCGACTCGCTGCCGGACCTTCGACATGTGAACCCGCTTGGTGCCATCGGCCGCGGCGCGGTCGGTCTACCGGCTCGCGACACAGACGGGCCTGCAAGGCCCACGCGGGGCGTGCTCGACGAACTCTTCCCCACGCCGGAGTCTAGGCGGTCACCTTTTTCGACTGCCGAACAAACTTCATCTGCCCTCACGGCGACCCCTCTCTCCCAGCCGTTTTCCGCGACAGGTGCCGGTGCGTCCTTCCCGTCCACGCCGTCGGCCGCCGACCCCACCGCTAGAAGTTTGGTGATGCCGGACCGCATGCGTTGGATTTACCTGGATCCCCAGGGGACGATTCAGGGTCCATTCAACGGCCTGGAAATGCACGACTGGTTCAAGGCTAACTTCTTTACCGCCGATCTTCGGGTCAAGCGCTTGGAGGACCCCGACTTCGAGCCCCTCGGTCAACTGATTCGACGCATCGGAAACTCGCGGGAGCCTTTTCTCGTACCTCAAGTCGGCATCCCGCATGGGCCTCCTCCCCCGCCGGGACGCTTGGGCGCCGGTGCCTCCGAGGCTGTTCCACCACTACAGAGCGCGTTCCCTTCGTTTGGGCGTACCCTGACAGCGCAGCAGCAGAACGATCTGGAGCGCCGGAAGCAGGAGGAGCAGATGTTCCACGCCAGGCAGCGCGAACTTTCTCAGCATCACCATCCCGCGTTCGGCGCGTTGCCGCCCATCCGAGCCGGCGGGCTCCATCACCATTCGAGCGCTCACAGCCTCCAGAGCCAGCCGAGCTTCGGCAGCATGACATCGCCCATCGGCATGACTCCTCAACACGCCCTCGGTCCTATCGCCCCGACTGCGGGTTTCTTCGACGCGGCCACGCCTCTGGCGCCCGGGCCGTCCCAGCCGCCCATCGGAGCCGGAGGTGATGCGTTTACGCCGGACCTGAACTTTGGTGAGCGCCAGATGCTGGCCAACCTAGAGGCTGGCGGTAGCTTGGCGAGTGGGTTCCCGGCGTCCCAGGCCGTCGGCGGTCCCATCGGTGAAAACAGCGGGCTGCGTTCTCAGTTGCCCAGCACAGATCAGCTGCAGAGGGACTCGGAGGGGTTCAGTGCCAGATTGCAGCAGTTTGAGGAGCTGAGGGCTCAGTTCGACGCCGAGCAGGCCGCGAGATCCGATGCCAAGGATGAAGTTGCGGCGCAGATGGGCGGGCTGGCTGGCCCTCCTTCTGAAGTTGTTTTGCAAGCCACAGCCGCGTCTTCGGTCCTCGCCGAAGCTCAGAGCCTCGCGCACGCGGAGCTGACGCTTACCGAGAAGGTTCGTAAGACGCAGGCCGACAATGCGAAGTCAACACAACCGGCGCCTGTTTCCGACCTCCCGATGCCATTCCCTCCACCGGCGCAGGCGATGCCTCTCGCAGCACCGATGGCCCAACGTCCGGCGTCCAACCTGCCGGCTAGGTACGGCGAGCGCTCGGCGACGGGCACCCCCGACACGACATCCGATGGGGCCGCTCTAGGCCCGCCGCCCACCGCGCCCTGGGCACCCCAGCCCGGTGCGGGAACGCAGAAAGGGCCTAGCCTCAAGGAAATCCAGGAAGCGGAGGCGAAAAAGGCTGCCAAGAAGGAGGAGGCGGCGGCGGCCGCGAGGAGGGCGGCTCTCGAGCAGGAGGCCGCGGCGCTCCGCGAGCGAGAGAAAGCCGCGGTGGCGGCGGCGAACCCAGGCCTGCCGGCAACCAGCACCTGGGGCACCGGATCGCCAGTGGGCGCGCCGGCCGGAAGCCCGTGGAAGCAGCCGGCGGCGCTGAAGAGCGCGACAGTGGGCGCGGGATCCGTCAGCAGCGGATCCAAGAAGACGCTGGCGGACATTCAGCGTGAGGAAGAGACGCGCAAACAGAGGGCTGCGCAGGTGGCGGCGGCGGCGCAAGCCATTGCCCCTCCGGCAACAACCATGGGCAAGCGATATGCAGACCTGGCCGGCAAGGTCTCTGCGGCGCCACCCGGTCTTCAGGGTCCTGTGCAGGCGGTGCAGGGCGCCATCGGCGGCTGGTCGACTGTTGGGGCTGGCGGCAAGGTCAAGGTTCCCACGGGCCCGGCTGTGCAGAGCCGCGCGGCCAGCGTGAGCAATGTGAAGGCGGCGCCGGCAGCGCCTGCCACGAAGGCCGCACCCAAGCCCGCGCCGACGGCGCTCAAGGACGCCAAGAACGTGGCCATGGATGATTTCAAGAAATGGGTGCACCGGGAACTGGCGCGCGGCCTTATTGGGGTCACTGACAGTGGGTTTCTTCCTTCTCTTTTTTCCTTCACCACACCTTCATGAGCCTAAGCTGACGCCGTGACTCTCCCTCCTACCAGTTGATCAATTCGCGGCCACGCTGCTGGAGATGCCGCTCGACCCGCTGATCCTGGCCGAGGCGGTGTATGGCTACAGCACTACGATGGATGGACGGCACTTTGCGCACGAGTTTGTGCGGCGCAAGAAGCTCGCCGACAAGGGCATCTCGGAGAAGGAGCCCGTGGGCGACAACGAGACGCGCAGCAGTGGCGGCAACGGCGGCAACGGCGGGTGGAGTGAGGTCGCCAAAAAGGGTAGCGGCACCGGCAGCGCCGGCCCTAGTGGTGCCGCCGGCCCGGCCGCGGTCAAGGAGGAGGCGGCTATCCCGGGATTCCGGGTTGTGCCGAGCAAGAAGGGCAAGGGCAGGAAGTAGCGCCCTTTCCTCTTGAGTCTCGTTCGCGCCGGTACCTGTCATGCGCCGCATCTCGAACAGGCGGCCATGTTGACGTCACATGGCTCTGTGGCGTTCAGTACAGCTTGGCTTGTTCTGGCTTGTTCTGGCTTGATCTGGCTGGGTTCTGATATTGGTACTCGCTGTTGTTTGGCCGGCCTCAGGGTGTTAGTTACGGAAGGGTGCTTGGCGTCCCAGCGATGTACTGCCCATGCGTGGTAGATTATGTGTGGATTCGGGTATGCATGCAGTGTACCCAGCCACGAGCGTGTAGTGTAGTGCGTGGTAACGAATATGCTGTACGGCCAAGATTGAACACTCTCCCTCTGATCCGTGGGCAGAAGAAGGTGATGAGATGACGGCAGTGGGCATGGCAGCTTATCGGCTTATCGCGAGCTTGCATTCACCCCGCCATCCGTAGGCCCGCTTTATTTTTCGACCGCGACAGAAGAAATTTGGATGCCCCTCCAAGCGCCACTGGGCACCCTGCCATGAACTGCCCCTTGCTGCGAGTCGGTGTATGGAGGGAGGACCTTGCACAGTTCCAACTGCCTGGCCTGACTCGGCGATGGGATGAACTGCTGCCTCGCCCGACCTCATCAACAATTCCTTCTTTTTTTTATCCCTTGACCTTCATTCATTCCACTTGATGATGGCGTCCAACCCCAAGCTGGCCGACTGGCTTCAGGCGGGGCGCTACCTCGACATCCTGTTCAGCGACCCTGCCAACGACCTCATTGCTGAGTTTGGCTGCTCTCTGGCAGTACAGAGGCAGGGGCTTGACGAGCAGAAGGAAGGAATCAGCACCAGCACCAGCGATGTACGAGACAGAGTGACCGTTGGCCAGGCTGCACTCAACGCTTTCCTGCAGGCCAACGTGACGGGCCCCGTCCTGGAAGCGCGCCGCCTGCGGAGCCTCGAGAAACTGTTTTTGGGCGCCAGCCCGTGGGCGAAGAGCGCCCGCGATGTAAACAGAGCCTGCCGTAGGGGGCTGGCTGTCGATGGCGTCGAGGTGTATGAGCACGTCCCGCTCGTGGACCTGTTCTGCCTGGCCAGGTTTCTGCTGCTGCAAGACGATGCGCGAAGCACCAGGAGCGAGCCTATGACCGCCGTGGAGAGATTGGTGGCCTGGCTTGCTCTGCGCGTCAATGTATGGCATTACAAGCTTCTGACACAGCCCATCTTGGGATCCGGCTCCGCCTTCAACAAAAGCGGCTCGTGGTGCGACGTGCCGAGTCTGCAGGGCCAGATCGAGAAGGGGATGGACGAGGTTGAGGCGGAGTTGTTCGCTGCCGAGCGTTGGAGCACGCATGAAAGGGCGCAGTTCCTGGTCGAGAAGGCGAACGTGTGCATCATGCTGGGTCAGGACGTCAAGGCAAGGGAGGCGGTGCGGAAGGCGGCTGAGCTGAGCGGGTTCGTGTATGCGCTCTCGGGTGCGCTGGGCAAGCGGACACGGTTCCAGCAGACAAGCACCAGCCAGCTGGTGGTGCTGGCCAGGAGCCGGGAGGAGACGCGGGCTGGGGAGGACAAGAATGGCGAGGCCAGGCCAGTTGCGCTCGCCCTCAACGACGACACGCTGCTGGAGAACCTCGAGTTCACAACGGAAAAAGGCGACGAAGTCAAGCAAGAGTCATCCTCGGAGCTTCCTGCCGCGCTGAGGGAGCTTTCGCCGGACGAGCAACCGCAATTGTCGCCCGTCGATCAGATTGTCTTGCTCGCCGAGGCGACGCTCAAGGACGCCTTCTCCCCCGCCGACTCTCTGACGTCGGAAGAGATCTTCCCCTTTGCCGTCCGCGTCATCTCGGACAAATCCACTAACTGGCAGATCTACACTCACGCCCTGCTTGTCAGGTCGAGGATCGAGGTCCACCGTAGCCGGACTGTGGAGCGAGGCGTACTGCAGATGCAGGCCGTGGTGGACCAAGTCGTTGTGGACACCACCCAGTCTGCAGGCGATGGAAAGCCGGAACCAGACGGAAACTCGAGCGTGCCGGAGATTCAGATCACCTCAGAAGCTGGCGAAGGGCGCAAGTCTGTCCAAAAGCCGACGTCCTTCTTCCCGGTGGCAAAACCGACCGAGGCGGCACCTGCACAGGACCGTCTGGAATACATCCACGCCATCAGCTCGCCGCCCCGGTGGCACCTCGAGTCGGAGCTGGCCTATGCCTGGGCCGGCGTGGGCTCGCTCGTGTCGGCCCTCGAAATCTTCAAGCGTCTCCGGCTGTGGGCCGAGGTCGCGCTGTGCTTTGCAGCCAGTGCCGCCAGGGATGACGAGGACGGGCGCGGGAGCAGCGGGGAGGCCAAGGCTAAGGCCGTGCTGCGCTGGCGCCTGTTTCGACGAACAGGTGCCGCTGTTGGGGAGCAGGATGGCACCGACGATACGGACGAGGACGCAGACTTTGATGCCCTGAAGGAGGCCGATTACCATGGCCCGGAACGTCAGCCGTCGCCGCCCAATGCACCTCGGCTGTGGTGCATCCTGGGTGAGCTCGAGAACGAGCCGGCACACTACGAGCGGGCATGGGAGGTTTCAAAGCACCGTTTTGCCCGAGCCCAGAAGTCGCTCGGCGAGTATTTCCTGCAGCAGAAGGATCTGAGACGGGCAAAAGGCGCCTACCAGAAGGCCGTCGCCGTCAACCGGTTGAGCACCGAGCTATGGAACCGTTTGGGCGACATCAGTCTGCGCCTCGGTGACTTCTCCGACGCGGCCGAGGCGTTTGGCCGGGCCATTGCCACGGCTGACAACATCGTCGGCGGCGAGGACGCCCGCACGTGGAGCAATCTGGGCAGCGCCCTCTACAGCCTCTACATGGAGCGGGTCAAGGAGCTGAAGCAGCAGAAGGAGCAAGCTCGGGCTGACGATGGCCCTGCTTCCCCTCTGCAACCAGCAGCAGACGACGACGAAGATGATGAAGGTCCTTCGACTACCACTTCGCCCGCCAACCCCCCTCCCCGCGACCCTTCGACGCTCCTCGCACAGTCTCTGGCTGCCTACAAGCGCGGCGCCCACATCGCGCGCGACAACTGGCGCATCTGGGACAACGTCGTGACGCTGGCCGCCCGCCTGCGCCCGCCGCCCGTGCCGGACCTGCTGGTGGCGCTGCGCCACGTGGCGCGCATCCGCCGGTCCGAGGACGCGCTCGACGTTGACGTGCTGCGCCTGCTGGTCAACGAGGCCCTGCTCGCCCATGAGCGACCTCCTCCTCCTCCTGCTCCACGTGCGGCGGCGGCAGCGGGGGCAGTGGACGACTTGCCCCGCGGTACGCCGCAGCGCGCCGTGTGTGAGTTTGTAGAGGACGTCGTGGTGCCGCTGGTGACGGTGCGGTCGGAGCTGTGGGAGCTGGTTACGCGCGAGAGAGTCTGGCGCGGCGACCACGCCGGCGCCATCGATGCCGCTGAGCGCGCGTGGCGTGCTGCCGTCGGCGGCGTGACCGGCGCTGCCGCTTCTGGCGGGCTTCTCCCTGCGTCAGCGGCCGGTGGCGGTAGGAACTGGCTGGAGGACGAGGAGGGCTGGAAGACGGTGGTGGACCGGACGGACGAGCTGGTGTCGATGCTGGAGAACTACGGCGGGGATGTGGCCGAGATCGGCACCCGCTGGAAGGGCAAGGCCAGAAGCGCGGTGCGCAGTGTCATGGGCAAGGCGAAGGAGAACTGGGAGGGAAGTGAAGGGTGGCAGCGTCTGGAGGCGTTGCTGGAGGGGCTGGCTTGACCGCGATGCCACGTCCCGTGGTCCGAATGGGTGTGCTGCGTGTGTTAAAGAGCTGCGTGTTTACATCGTTGATTCGCGACACAGTCATGCACAAACAGTCCGGTGCGTGTTGACAAGATCCGCCTCGGTCATTTAGTACCACTAGATGCATGTACGGAGGAGTAGTCCGTTTCGAGGTTGAAACGCTGCTGCTCTCAAGAGACCGCCTCCATCAGCAAGCTCTCCGTGTGGCATCAATTGGCTGGGTCTCTTACAGCGATGAGAAGGTGTAACTGTGAGGATCCCTGTACACGCCGGATGCCCACCGCTGGTGGGTTGGGTTCCCGGGCCCAGATGCTGTATGGTGGTGAAACCACCCGCCAGGCTGCCGCCACCGACCACTAACCACCTACCACGGGCAAGGGCTCAGACCTTCCCGATTTGCCCGCCGAGCGAGCCGTTGGGCGCGCCCCGCGCTGTGTGGTTGGTCGCCGCCTCGGACATCGATCCCAACATGTTGACGACGGCCAGCTGCTCCGGCGTAGCCGAGAGGCAAAGCGATGGCGGCTGTGTCGGATTAGCCAGATTAGGCACTTGAAGACACAAGCTGGCCTCAAGTCGACAGTGTGTCGGAACCAAGGCATGAGCTCACTCGAGGGAACAATGGTTGCCACAGCCTGCCGTTGTCGAATCTTTGTTTACCTAGACGTTTTGATTACGTTTCAGGTGTTGTCAACTCGACTGGCTGAGCTGCTCAAGACTGGGCAAGTAAGTGCCTTGATCTCCAACCTGAACTAGATACCACCGTGCTCTTGCCAACCTACCCTACCTAGTACCTTCTCCCCTTTCATGGCTCATCACCAAACGTCAGACTCGATGTTTGCCTTGGCTGATGTAACATCCGAGGGAGGCTCATTCATGGTCGCGAGGGCCTACATTGGGTGCGTTCTCCGGCCGGCCACCACGGTTGTGACGCAGGCTTAGGCTAGTGAAAGACCATCCTGTTTAGGACGGACGTCCGATCTGATGTTGTCGACGGGCGGCAAATTCCATGACCCAGGCCCCCGGGCACTGGGGTCCCTGGACTTCGAGCTGCTGCAGCTCGGTCGGTTCCGGGATGGAAGAGGCCGAATGAGTACTGCCATAAGTAGAGCAGTTATCAGAGGCATATCGATGGTGGCCAGAGGCGTTTCTTGTCACAGTACTTAGCTAACATTTAGTCGGCGACTTCCATGGTGTCCAGCTCCGCAGTACGCTAAAAGAAATATTTCCAATGGGGCTGGCGCTCGGTTAGAGTTGACCAGTCACGTTATTTGTTTCTTCTCTACGTTCGTTTCTTTTTTTTTTTTTGGCGTATTCTCTTGATCTTGCGTGCGTTAGCCCTATGGTCCCGGTACCTAGGTAGGGACGTGAAACAGTTGAGGTGGCCTCCGAATATCAGCTTGCACCAAATCCAGCCAAGTGTGCTGTTACCACTTGTTGGTGTGCGGTTAATAAATGTTGAAGGTGTTCTCATTGACGCCGGCCAGGGGACGGATCAAATGAGATCAAGATACGAAGACCGGCTCTTGGAGCGCATCCGTCCTTCCACTGAACCCAGTGCCTTCAAACTGGGTACAGGTAATGCCGCCGCACATCGAGAGAGACAGATAGGTGCTGGGTATCACACCGAGGGCAATCGTGACCAGTCGGGCTGCTCGGAATGCTAAGACACGGAAAGAGAGACGGCCACCTGTCTGGCATGCTGTGCAGGCGAAACAAACCAGCTTCCGGAGGATTTATCAAAGTCTTGGATAGCGAGAGAAATATTCCGAGATCAAGACACGCCAGGGTCTTTCCGAGACGCTTGTTTGGGCCCTCTGGCGGTCTCAGCAGCTTTGCTGGCGACACTAGGCGTCCTACACGATAGTGTGGAGATGGGCTCGACGTCGGCCCAACCCCCAGCTGGCCTCGCGGCGGTCCTCTTCCTCGCGGGCTGGAGCCTTTCAAGGCCAAGGTCGCTCACGGCGCGCCGCTCTACACACTATCTGGCGTACTCTATCGGCTTGCTATCAATCACCATCACGATTCTCGAGGCCTCTCTCGGCCCGCAACCTTGGTTGATCAGTGATCTGGACCCGCCTGTCTCACGACACGAAAACAGCCCTGGCTACCTCCATTCCTGGCTGCGAACCGGCATGGAGCGATCGCCGCGGGGGTCCCTCGCCAGGCAGTGGGGATCTGTCACGGCGGTGCCGGATCGTGGGGCTTCTCTGTCAGGCTCTGAACGGTAAGTTCCATCCTTCACTCCCTGCTCATAGCCAATCCGAGTCTCCTGATGCCTAGTCCCGCGGGAGCGGTACCAGTACATGGAATCCAACGGGCGGCGCATCGAGATCCATGACGGCGTCGTGGGTCACTGTTGTTGCCTTCGGTTAGTTCACAGTAAGTGCAAGTGGCGATGCGGTGTCAGTCGGCCCGGTCTTTGTCATCTCTCGTACCCAAGATGTTTGGCCGTGTGCAGGCAAGGCGACATGAAGACGGCGCAGCGTGGTTCCCTCGATCGTTTGGGTTGGTGCCTGCCGTATGCCATCGTCAGCCTGAGGGAAGAGCGGGCTTGGCTGAGCTGTGCCCTGTTTGGCTGGGTCCCAAACAGCAAGCAAGCGCGAGGCTGGAGCGGTCGGGCGATTCCCAAAGAGGGAGGTCGATACGGTGTTGACGAGCTCCCGGAGGAGAGGAACGCGAATCCTCCGGCAGATCACTGACAGGGGACCCCGATTGGGACGCACTGCCAAGAGCGATCTGCAGCCCGTCCTCGACGCAATTCGCCCGTGTTCCCGTAGCATCTTTCCAGTTTCCCTCTTGCGCTGCTCGCGACGGATTCACGGGCGTGCAAAGGACCGGTGAGCTGACTGCGTAATTGAGTGGTTATGTACATCACCGTCAAGGCAATCTGCGCATTGTTTGCTTGGGAGACGCAGCGGACGAGGTCATGGCGGCTATTCCAACTAGAGACGTCACATCAAGCGGCATAACGCTATCGCATCGAGCTGCGGGAATCGCGAGACCGTGACGGGGGGGGGGGGGGGTTGCTGCTGGTCGGGTCCCGCCCTACGGACGCTAACGCAGCCATGAGCTCTCGACCGACGGAGCACTCAGTTGGGTCTGTTTTCATGGCGGCGGAAGCTGCCCACTCAGCGGCCAGGCTGGGACATATCCGGCACTCCGGGGCGCTGGGGGCGTCGGGCCCGGGGGTCAGTTCCCGTGGTTGGCCCCTGGCCCGCCAGTGAGCCCGGGGAGGGGACTGACTGTGGACCGTCGAGATGTCTGACTGCGGGCCGTTGAGATCGTCTCAGGCGGTCAGACCGCCTCACAGACGCGATCGGCAGCGGCCGAAACGCCAATCCGCCGATGGCTCTGCGTCCGGACCGCCTGCGAGCTGGTTCGCGAGGTCTCGTGTACACGTGTAAGCCGCGCGATGGACGGCTTGCGAGAAATGGCCGATCACTTTGCCCTCTTCCTGCGCGTGTAGGGCGGAAAAGGACGATGACGGCGCCAGCAAGAAACGTTGGGGGCAGTGGTCAGGACGCTAACATCGGAAGAGCAAGGGAATCCAGAATGGGGTTGGTCTGCGCATCCTGGTCGGCGATCGCTGCAGCGACCCCCGGCCACCGGCCGACAGCGACGTGCAGCATGGCCGGTGTTTGGTTACCTAGTCACACCCCATGGGCGTGAATACGGTCGCCGTAGGCTAAACAAAAAGCAGGGGGCCAGGAAAGCAAAAGTCAACAAGAGAAACGTAACTGCCTGGGCCGATCAGCACATGCAGGAAATGACCCAGGGGGACGGCATCCCACCTTGAACCGTGCAGTCTGCACCACAGTCAGTGAACGCCGTGGCTTCTGCTCACTGCGGCATAGGCAGGGCTTGGCGTGTCATGTTATCAACAACTTGCCGACTTCGCACCCGGGATTTGGCGCCTGTTCTGACAAGCTCACTGGAGACCAAACGTCTAGCCAGGGCTGCTCGGGCTGCGTACCCATCGCAATCACTCTGCCCGGGTGAACAATGTACACGTGTAAGCCGAGGATTTCGTCATCAGCTGTCGTCAATGCTCCTCGGCTCGGGTTGCAACCGCTCGCCCGGCCGGTACATGGTGGTTATGCGGGTGGGTTGTCGAATCCGCTCCGCTGCGGCCTCCGGGCCTCTCGACGCCCACCGCAGTACCCAGTACTTTCTTACGTCGCGAGCGAGCCGTTAAGTCCTCCAACGGTCACCGCTCTTGCTCTGCCCGCTGGCAAAGGGCTCAGGTGCCGAATCGGGCATGAACGGCCGTTGATTCATGGCCGTGCGTTGCGAGAAAGGCTTCCCTCCGTCCTTCAGCACTGCGTAATCAGCATATAGCACATCGTCAAGTCGGTGTGGGTGGGTGCAGGAGGCACGCTGTGCCTCGCCGGCATTCCATAAGTTCTGTTGGCTGCCAGGAGCTTCACCAGCGGCTATCTGCGTTTGGCCACGGGATCCCGCAGCATCACGATTGCGCTGCCGACGGAATTCCGAATATGTGGGTTGCTACGTACCTGTGGTTCGGTGCCTGAGTGGCGCAGCAAAGTGCAAGGTGGAGGGGCGGACGTAGGCTGCTGCTGACTGAGCAGTTCCGACTCCCAAGGCTGTGAAAGGGGGGAGGCCGTTCTTCAACCAAGCCGTCACTGCCTGGCACGGTAGAAACATGTGCACCGCGGCTGGAGCTGAGAAGCTCATCTGAACCAACGCGCTCCCGCTGCTGGGGCTGTTCATGACCCGCCGCAGGTGGATTGCTTGGGAAGTGGACTACAGGTACTGCGGTAAGCGAGACACCTCCCGGACCAAGGCAAGCCCGCTCTGCCCTGCTGGCACGTGGACCCCAGGCCTCTGTTCCAGGGTGTCTCGCAAGCTCCTGCCCATCGGCGGCGGTCATGCGACACGAGGAGGGCGTTCCCATATGCTCTTTGGCCCACCTTGCTGGTGGTGTCTGAGAACTCGATTTAGCTTTCAGGTTTCACCGTCTGCGCGGCGTGGTTCCAGATCATGTCAGCGGCATGCAGGGGCACCCTATCGCCATTTTGCTCCGCCGGACTGGGTCTGTGCCCAACCCAGTCGCGCTCCTGTTGCACTCCATTGTGCACGCGATGTTGTTGGAGGTTGCTCACCAGTCGGCACATCCAAGCCCGGAAACCGCAACGCAAGAGTAAGCAAGCATTGTTAACCTGAACTTTGACGTTAGAGTCAACCAGTGAGTTGCCCATAGTGTTCGTCGAGGTGGCGGTTAGCTGTGTTTTACGGGCGTAACGATACACATTGTGCGGCATGCGGCTCGCTGAATCGGCCCATCAAGTGCGCGCTGCTGCAGGATCGAGCGCTAGCGAACGAAACGGTGTAATCGTATTTGCGTGAGGCCCCGGCAGCCTGCATGCTGAAGAGAGCGAAATCGTGGTAACGCAGACACCTTGTTGCGTTCCGGTGCTGGGGGACCCCGGGCAGGGAGGTAGTGGTGGTTTATCGGGATGCCTGTGAGCCGTCGGCGTTGATCGGCCGTTGGGCTCCCGCCAACCGGGGCCTTGCACCGTTGCGTTGCTTCTGCTCAGCCAACCCGGGTTGAGCAAACGATACCACACCGCGGTTTGGCTGAAAGCAGTTCAGATATCACTCCTGTCTCTGTCTTCCCTGGAGTGGCTGGGGGGCTTCAAGCGTGCATCTACTGCGTACAGCCACCTTTTGACCAAACACGGTGTTCGCCAAGGGCCATGATCAAACAGTCTCATTGACGTCTGGGCAGGGGCATTTACTAGCTCAGCTTGGTTGCAGCTGAGCCAGTGCCAGTGCGGCGGCTTCGAGGTCAGCCGCGCGCTTGTTCAGATCCAACCACCCCCGTAGTGGCGCGCACCAGCACACTGCGCGGCAAGCCGTTGCGAAGCCTACATGGTCTGCGGTTGGAAGTTGGAGTGTAGCACAGCTTGATCCTGGATGCGCCTTTCGCGATTCTCAACCGCAGGGTAATCAGTGTCGCACCACAGGTCGTCCGCATTACTGAGAGGCCATGCGAGGCCACGGTCTTGGATGCAGCATGACTGAGACGCCAGAGTCAGCGTCGGATTATCTGTCACTATGCCCGCCGGGGAACTTGGGTCTCAAGTTGCTGTTCCTGAATTGAAGGGTACATTGATCACCTGGGAATGATCCTAATTCGCATTTCCGGCTCGGGGAGGGGCGTGTGACGGCGTCGTTCGGACCGGAATCCCATCCGGGTTGCCATCGGCGATGGTCGAGTCGACAATTTGACCCCACCACCCTCCCAAGTTGTCGCAGTGTTCGATGTTGGACCATGTGTGCAAGACCTTGTGTTTGTCGAGAGAATATGATGTGAAGCCCTCGACACGAACGAGCAATGAACAACTCAAGCCCGCTGCCGGGTCTGAAGCGTTCGATTTGGCGGGCGAGGGTCTCCTTCAGCCTTGGTCTGGAACAAACCACGGGTTCGGGAATCTGCGACAAGCTGGTGGTGGCGCGGGCGAAGTACCGAGATCCCAGCGTTGTTGGCTCAGATTCCGCACCAGCTTTGTGCGAGTCTACAAACTCGGGGATCGAGGGACGATGGCGCACATTGTGCGTGTGGCACCAGCATTGGGACCCGTCCCTGGGCGGCGGGGTACCCGCAACTCCCCGGAGCCGTATTGAGAAGGGTTGACGTCGCACCGGGGGCGGGCAACTCGCGGGAAGCCGTCAGATCTGGAGACGTTTGTACGGCCGTAGATCGTGCGCATGGGTCGGTGCTCAGTGGGCCATGGGCTCGTGCAGGCTGAAGACCTCGACGCAGATCTTGGAAGTCTTGCACAGCACGTCACAGCAATTATTAGCCTTGGTGTTGAAGGTGTCATGTACGGTTACGCGCTGGTTAAGGGCGGGGGCGGAGTGCGCCTTGTGCTGCGCTGCTCAATAAAGACTCGACACACTTCTTTCGTGCAAGCCATTGGATGTGACCCTGTGGCTTTCTGCAACTTCAGCTTCGTCTCAGCAAACAGAGTCGGCATCATACCTACATGTAGCGATTTTGAAAGGCTGGGTAGCTAGGTGGAGGAGGTATTTGCCTGACCTTAGATCCGGTAGGTTAGTGATTTGAGGTAGTAGGTCGCCTGATACCGGATGACATCCAATTCACGCGCAGGGCCATCACCGGTCAGTGATGAATGGCCGGTGTCGTCATGATGTCGAGCATGAGCTGAATGTTTGATCCGGCCTACGTGCTTTTTAATGAAAGCTGAATGTAACAATAGCAAGGAAAGAACAGTCGACTTGGTGTCAATGAAGGCCCGGCGCAGACAATCCGAGGCTTCAATCCAGGTTTGGTTTTGGTTCTGGTTTGCGCAGGCAGGTGTGAGGTGCTTTCAGGGCGGCCGAGGAAGGGAAGGAGCGGCTCTGTGCCACAGATCGCATGCACCTGCCGGGTGCAGCCGGTGTCATGAGCGGGCGGGTATGCAATTGTATTCGGGTTGGGAAGGAGCCCTTCTCCCAGCTTCAAACCTGGAGCCCACGGCGGAAGGCACACCCGCAAGCTCAGATCGCTGGAATCACAAACTTTCCGGGCCCTACAAAGTCCTCCGAGCTAGGTTCTGCGGTTGTTTCTCTTTCATCGTTCCGTCGAGCATTAAGCGGTATGGAACGTATACCGCAATCTCGAGGTATTTCTTGACACATACGTCAAATTCTCTGCTCAATGTGTCGAGGCCAGCGAATCGACTGCTTTGTCTTTTCGGCGGACGCAGTTAGCGCGCCGAGGGGACGCCTTCGCCCACACACGCGCCCTTTCCGTCCACACGACCAACCAGTGCTACCACCTGCACCCTACCTGCCTACCTACCGATGTACACAGTCGGTGACCGCAGACAACAGCGATAGGCGGGAGCTGAGCAGGATTAAGCGCCGCGGCCCCGGAACCGCCGCGATGGAACCTCGGCTGTCGACATCTTGCAGTCGGCCAGGGACAGCACTCAGCGCCTCTCGTGGTTGGAGAGAAGCGAACACACCCCGCACGGTCCCAGACGTCGTGCGGCGGCCGCCAACAAGCGCTTGAGGCCTCGTCGGAGCCGGCTGCTCCCAGTCCACCTTCCACGTTCCACAACGCACAGCCACCCCCCGTCGTCCGCCCGGAGCCACGGCAAAGGCGCGGCGACACGCCTCACTCTCGCTCGGTCGACAGCGGAGATGCGGGATCCCTGGTCGCCGCGGTGCGGACACCTTGTGCATCATCGCCAGCTTGACAGGTCTGCACTACGTCCGTATTCGACAGACAAAAAGCAATACTCTGTCTAACCGCACTCGTGCAGCTGGTCTCAAAGCCATCCATGCTCCCTCCGCCGCCCTCTGCCTCACCATGCCTGATCCTTGAAAGAGACACAACGCACCCACCCACCCTGGCGCCCACAGCGCTCACGCGCAACACCTGGCTACACCGAGGGTGAGGTGATGCCGCGGCCTCCAACAGCAACCGCAGTCCGCTGGGATGCCCTTTGTTACGGCAGTTTATCTGCGGCCATGGCTTCTGCCGTGACCAGCAGTCGTATGGCGGTAGGATGAATGCGAGCATTGATGATCCCGCAGGAACTGGTAGCAGTGCCATGCTAACGGCATGCCTTGGCAATCACCACTTTTGCATTTGGGATTTATATGCGCGGTATGCCTTCGGTGCCAGGCCGCCAACGTCTTCCATTCTTCGGGATTGGGCCACTTGCCTAGCTCGATACTCTCAACTCGCTCGTTGACCAGCGATGACAGCCCGCTCCCAGCCAGCCCATAGTCGTCCCGTCTCCCTCACAGCATACCCGACCCAGAGCAAGCAACGTCTGCCCGGCTTCGCGTCGCCTTCGAAGCCTCTACGACCTTGACTTCGGCACCGACACGCCAGAAGCCCTCATGGCGGGTCGATGAATGAACGATTCATCAGTCGCTTCTTAAGGAGAGGACCACACGTGGCGACGAAATTTAAAAAACCTGTGCACCATAACCAACTCCGTGGGTGAGTGCTTCAGGCTTGCCAAGCATTTCTTGCTGCCACCCTCGGTACTTCAGCTTCTTTGGTCGCTTGTTGCCCCTCCTCCCTCAATGAACTGTGTTGCGGCACGGGCGTTGTTTCCACGTTTCGACTCGTCATCTGGCTGGCTCAGGCACGCTCCTCGAGACGGGCCGCTAAGTGCCCCCATCTCTAGAGTCGAGTGAATGGCAATCCAATGAGTTCCGGACATTGCCGCCGCCCTTTGCCTGGACTTGGGTGTCTGAATTCGAGTGTGAGAGCGCGGAGCTTACGGCCAGTGCCGTCGCATTGGACGCCGGTGGGAACCACAAATGCTATGTACCACAGCAACTCGCGGGTCACGAAGCACACGATCCGACCCAGCACGAATCAGGGAGGTGTGAGCTCCAGGATTGCCGGGATCAACCTCTTTCCCACGACGATCGTTGCATTTCCAAAAGCGCTCGGAACGGCATCGCCCTGACCAATTGGCGTCTACCTAGGTTACACAGCACTCATTCCTACCAGCTCCTCTACTCCGGCGCCCCCTTGCCTGCCCCATCAGGCCGGTGCTGCGCAGGATCCATTTGCTCGCGGCTTTGCAGCTGGGGCCCCCGTCCGAGTCCCTCTACCACCCGGCACCTAGACCGGACAAGGTAATCTTGGCAGGTTGAGAGGAGGGCAACCTGAAGGGCATGCACATTTCGTTTCCCGACTGATCGCCGCCAGCACGTCGACCGGCGGCCGTGGAAGTGCCGGACGACGGCCGAGCGTCGTATTTTCGATCACAGGGGTCAGAGGATTGCCGCGCAGCTGATCTGGGGTCCCAGATCCGCCCAAAAAGACGATCTCTTTCCCCCTGCGCTTGCAGCTTACCAGGTCCTGCTCCACAGTCGTCCAATAGTAGCCATTCGCTGACAAGCCTTGCAGGTGGGCCTAAACCCTTCTCTCTCTTACCCTCTCGCCAGTCCGGCATTCGAACACAACAGCCCCTGTCACCTCGAACGAGTGTTCCACAAGCCACCCCATCGGGGTCGCAATAGCCTCACGTTCGTCCAGCAGGCAACGCGGGTGACTGGTGGGCGGGCAGTGTACAGGTACATCCTGCCCAGCAGCCATCAGGGCCCCCCCCCCTGCCCACTGCCATTCCCGGACAGGCTTGCTTTTCCCCTCTGGCTCTGCGCTTCGTCCCGAGATCTTCTTCGCATGCATTCGACTTGCGCCTTGCCCATATTTGTGTGTCCTGGCTCGTCAGCATGCCTTCGGGACCAGAGGCTAGCTTCGCGACTTGCTCGGTCGGCCCCCGCGCTCCCTCCTTCTGTCCAGCCCTTCCGACAAGCGTACCTCCCGACTGACATTCCATTCCCGCTGGCTCCTACTTGAAATTTGACGCAACATGCCGCCGCCGGTTCCCCACCCCCCTGTGACCCTTGCATAATCCACATCTCTGCCCAAGAGACCATGGAATCTTGCATTCAACGGCCGGGCCAGTTCCATCCCTGATCACCCGCACGCCATCCCTTCTGCCCGTCCGTTAGTCGTCACCTGCCGTCGTCTTTCTGAAAGACGCCGGGGCTCATTCGGAGGGGTAACGGCTCTGATAGGGTTAAGCAGCCTTTGCTATCCCTGGCGGCTCCGTGTCCCTTGGAGCGTACGAGCGAGCCGGCGAGGTGTTTCCTCAGGGCACAAGAAGCGAAGCGGAAGGTTTTCCGGCTGCCGCGTTCTTCCCTGATCTCGACACACCCAGCCTGCATTCCGGAGCGCACTGGACACCAGCCGCGCCGACACACTCAAGAACCCACCCCCAGATATGCAAGCCCCTGCTGGTCCGTGTTGCGTTTCCGTTCCTCTCGCTGGCACTTAGCGATCTTCGTTCAAGCTCATCCGTCTCGGGACATCAGAGACGCGGTGTCTTGTCTCTGTCTTGAACCTACCCCTTACGCCCGCCTCAGATTCTTCCTTCCGAATTTCCTTCCGCTGCTCTGCACCTCGGATTCACACCGGACGAACTGTTCACGGATACCTACCGCTGCCGATTGCAAACGTTCTGACATCTCATGCGAACAGGTTCAGGATAGCTGCATACAATCAAACCTAATCTCCACCAACCCGTCCCGAGAACCAGGCTTGAGACTTGGACGAACAGGCGTTTTGTGCCAATCAGCATACGAGTAAGAGCCGCTTTCTGCCAGGACGCCCGTGTTCCAGGGCTCGCGCCATACCGTCGCCTGCCCGAACACTCATGGGCTTCGCAGCCGGACGTTTTTGGGTCCCTATTACCGATTTACCGATTCTGGCGTCTCATCAAAGATTTCGTACTGACCGTTGCTTTGCCAGCTTGCGCGTGCGGAGTTATCTATTCGGCGCCACTACCCAGAGATCCCAAAGAAGAGTACGCTGTGCCCGCATCTGAGATTTGGGTGCCATCAAAACTTCTCCTGCTCTCAAGCACAGCCGGGCCAGGGCGACTTCATCACCGCAATTCTTTGAGGACATCAGTACCCCCAAACTTGAAGCAGTTCACCACGTTTCCAGGCGGTTTTTGGCCTCTCGTTGTTTTGCAGCTCTTGGCCCGAGATCAGGCCGGAGCGCTGAGCCGAGGTGAGTCCGTTGGCGATATCCCTCGCGAGGCAGCGGTCAACTGAGGCCTGTCCGAGCCCCGCCCCGGAACTCGGGCCTCTGGGTCTCAGGCCGATCGACAAGAACGCGTGGCCGTCGTGTGTTACCTTTGACTGACAGATAGGCAAGACCAGACATTCCACTCCCGGAGGCGTTTCGTGGTCCGCTGCTGGCCCTGCAGAACTTCAGCCCATCCCGCGCTGTTCATTGCCCGTGCCGGTATTGTATACACCCGTTGTGGCTCTTACCACGGGCCCGAGCTTTCAACCGAACCGCAAGTCCCCAGCAGAAATCAGCTTGAATGTCTGCCGTCAAGATCCAGCAGCCGGTTTACAAGGTGTACGAGGTGAGTGAACGCCTATGAGATCAAAAGTGTTGCTCCAGTGTTTTGAGCGGAGAACGACTCCTGTTCTCTTTTTTGTTTTTACGACGCGGTAGAAAGGACTTGGCGAATGACCACGCTGTGCCTTTTACTCTAACTATCCACTCGCTCTTTTGACGCCAGCCTATTTCCAATTCACGAACTTCCAACTCAATAACTGACCCCGTCTCGAATAGCCCGGCTATCACCCCCATCGCACCATCATTCTCGACGAACAGGTTGAATCCCCCGAGACTCTGACGATCCGGTTGGAGGAGGAAGCAGCTCGAAACGGAGGAGACCTTAGCGGGGGCTGCCCGCAAGGTCTCCTGCCCATGCCCATGTCTACGTATAAGTCCCAGCCGCCTCAGCTGCACGGTATGTTTGGTTACCCGTAGCAGCGTTCTCTTGCAGGGTGTACAGCCGTGCCGTTGCTAACCGGCGAGAATGGCCGAACCCGCAGGTTATGCCGACTCGTCATACTCGCCGTACTCCTCTCAGGCTTTCTCGTCTCAACAGGCGGAAAATGCAGCCTCACAAATCAACCAGATGGCTTTCGCTGCCAACAGCGCGGCCACCGGGCAGTATCTCACGACACAAGTTACGCCCGCCATTGGTGTCAACGTTCTGTCATTACACCCAAACAGCGGCTCTCCTGGCACCAAGGTATCACTGAAGGTATCATGCCAGTATGACCTGGTTGGGAGCGGCATGTCAGCACCCGCACCGTTTGTTTCTCTTTTCTTCGGCGCGCAGCGGAGCGCTGCTAAAGTCGTGAGGGAGCCGCGAGACAGCAGCGGGGCGTGCACTTACACCGTTACGGCCCCAGCTCCTCAGTTTCTGAGTACGAACTGCCCGTCCCTCAGCAATGTGCCATTGACGCTCCTGCTGGAGAACTCGAACGGCGAGGAAATGACACGGGTCCCCAACATTGGCGTGTTTTCGTACCAAGACGTTCCAGGTACGGCCGTGGGAGGGAGCGGGGGAGTTGGCGTGCCTGATGACAGCAGCCCGCCGGACCTGGGGTCTCCCAAGACCAGATCACCTGTCCATCGGGCCAGCCCACCACACCAAGACGCACAGGTCCGAGTCAAGACGACCAGCCCGCTTGCCCATCACGGTCTTCCTGAAGAGACTTCCTCAAACACATACGGCTTCTCTCCCCGCGTGTCGGCCGCCAATACGGCCGCACAGATACAGTCCCAAACACCGACACACTCCGACTTTGCCACTGCCGCCGCCGTCACGGGAGCCTACAACCAAGGAGCCAGCAGCATGCTTTCGTCATATCGTGCGGCGTCCTTCACGGACCACTACTCGCGCGCGCCGCCCATGTTACGATCACCGCATGGAGCGGGATGGATGTTTGGCAGTCAGCTCGACCCTCTCCGAGGCTCCACCTCCGGTCTCTCACACGGAACGCACACCCTCTCGCGTCCAAGCTTGACATCACTACAGCACGCGGGGTCCGCGACACCACAGCTCATCAGGACCAGTACTTTGGCTCAGCCCGCCGGAGGATTTCCAGGCTACGGGGTTTACCAAGAGAAGGCAACCTTGAAGATTGTTGGGGACCTGTCGTCGATGGCGGAAGGTTGGACTCAGGAAGAGTGGGAGAACAAGCGCAGGCTTGTTCTCTTCAGGAAACAGCAGACGGGAAGTGTCCTGACGGTGAGCTTCAAGCCAGTCAGCGTGGCTGAACGGCCGCCACACAGCATTTGCATCAGCTGCATCTGGTGGGAGGAGAAGCAGGCGTGCTACGTGACATCGGTCGACACGATTCATTTGCTGGAACAGCTGCTTGCTGCACCGAACCGATTCGGCGTTGACGAAAAGAACCGCATCCGCAGAAACCTCGAGGGCTTCCGTCCAGCCACCGTCAGCAAAGCCCGCGCGGAGAGCGAGGAGTTCTTCAAGGTCATCATGGGCTTTGGCAACCCGAAGCCGCGCAACATCGAGAAGGACGTTAAGGTGTTCCATTGGAAGGATCTTTCCGGGGCACTCTACAAGATCATCTCCAAGTACAGCGCTTCGACGACCACAATGATAACCCCAAACACGTCGTCACACGTTGCCTCCGCCGTTGGCCTCAGTGGAAGCTACGCGGCCTTGCCGCCGACGCCAATTGCGACAACATCGAACGCTGAAGCTGACGCGGCCGCCTCGGCAGGCTACGTGGGTTCGGCCGGTCATCACCACGCGGAGTCCTTGGCAAGCCCCAGAACGTTGACGGGAGGGTCGGGCTCATGGCCAACATACGGCGCCTCCTCGAAGGCCATGTCCCCGGCACTCAAGTCCGACCCCTCCGTGTCCACGTCCGCCCTGCGTCTCTCCACTCTACCGGTCGTCTACGATCATCGGGGCACAACACACAGCCTCACCTCACCGTACGGGCTGTCTACCCCTGCTCACCACAGCGCGCATCACACGCATGCGGGATACGGCCACTCTGGCGTTCCAGTTTCCCAGAGCCAGTCGCGGAGCTGGGAGGGGTACTCGGTGGCGGCAGCGGAAAGCTACACCAGCCAGACGGGAAGCGGCCACGGGCAAGTGTACGGTGGCACGGCGTATGGGGACGGGGCATCGCGTGCTTGAGCGCGTGATTGCCCCTCCCTCTCTTCTGCCCCGTGAGCGGAGTCTGAGTCCGTGGGGGCACCCTTGTGCCCGACGGCAACTCCCAGGCCAGCAGATTTGGGTGGCCTAAAGCGAGCAGCTGCGGCGGGCAGGTTGGAAACTGGCGAATTGGTGGGGTGCGCACAAAAGACGCGTGAGCGCACCGCGTGTTCGAGGGTGGCACCCGGCGCAGCAAAGCCGTGACTCATAGGCGATTGTTGTGGTGTGCATCGAGGGACCTGGCCAGGCCGCGCGGCCGTTCTGCTCAGTTGCCGGCCTTTCTTTTTCCTTTCCCAAGCGCTTATCCGACTCTCGCCCAACAAACGACCACATACAGGACGACATTTCAGAAGGACTCGGACCAGGAATCAAGCGGACACGGCAAGCCGTCCAAAAACCGGGTCAGACCGGACTCTAAGCGTCAAGGAGACCGACCTACAGCAAACACAACCATCGACGACGCGACGGAAGACTAACACGGCCTGGACGGAGGAGTTGCTCCCAACCATACCGATCCGTGACTTTCGTAGATGGTGTGGCCCGTGTGGGACCGTTGGAGGGATCTGATCAGCTGGCTGTTGCAGCAGCCAATAAGGGTCAGACCAGGTCCTCCATTTCGACCGCTAGGCACGTCCCGAGACCCCCCCAACGCCCCGCCTGGATGCAACTCAAAAGCCTCCGGCCTGCATTCGCAGCAGATCTCTGCACGTCGGGTGGGGCCTTCATCGAGTGTGGCCGGCTCATGCGCCACAATCTTGGGTTCAGGTTGCCTCGAACAAGTGCCGCCGGTGCGTCGCATCGCGCCCTCGGAGGCCGACCTCGGGCAACTTTACAACTCCAACGGTGGGGCCGGAGCGGCGGGACGTCTCCGTCGAACGTCCTCCCCGTCTCTCACCAAAAAAAAGTTGCTGGCGAACCAAGAAACCCGAATGCCACAAGTCTAGCTGCAACTGCGGAGTTAACGGATGGGGACGAACTTCTGCTGGGCAGCTGCATGACTCCATTGCGGGTGAGCCTCTCAACACCCCAGCACACCTCCGGGGGGGCCTCATGCATGCTGCACGCAATCTACCCAATTCGACCCACAAGTCTGCTCGTTCTTGCTTCCCACCGTGCCGCCGGCCGCCATCCTACTGGCCATCGCCCATGACGCCGATCTCCCACCTCCCCGAGACCTTCGATACCTTGCCGACCGCGCAGCACCCACACTCATACACCCACGAAACAGCGTCTGCCGCTCACGGACGCCTGCCCTGATGGCGTAGGTCGGTGGTCGTCATACGTGCTTGCCATATAGAGGAGCCACACCGCTCCAAGTGCCGAGTTGAACATCCGCCACCGCACCGCTCCGCCTATCTTGTAGCTTGATGGCTCGGGCATCTTGTATCACGCGGACAGTCGGCGTGAGCTCAGAACGGGATGAAGCAAGCTTAGTGTGGCTATGCTGGGATTTTCGCCGAAGCTGCTGGGTCGGGGCCGTGCGTCTACTTTGGCGTTGTTGTCTTGTTGCATCCCCGTCACAGCGAATCATATGTTATTATTTCCTCGTATCTGATTTCCTTATTTCTTGAGGAGTTAGGCTCACGTTCAAGATTTTTCTCCTAGGCTATTTGCGGAGGATAGGTATGGGCTGGCGACATGGGAGCACCTGGTTATTACAATATACCCTGCTTGCTGCGTCGTTGGTATTGGATGGTTTTGTTTTTAAATCTCCCCTAAGTATTAATGCTGTTTCTCTTAGGTCCCAACTGCCGAAGTTCGTCGCGTCGTATCTCTAAAACTTTATGTTGAGTAACATGATGAGTGGATGATAATTCCTGGGCTTGGGTGGCTGCCATGCACTGACTGTTGTTTGTGGACGGGACAAGCTTGGAGATGGGGGGCGAGGACCTACCTACACCTGGAGAGAATCCAATGCCTCCGATGTTTCGTCATGCCTGGTGCAAACCAACAAACCGATAGAACGTAATAATCATAGGTACTTACCTTGCATAAGGTACTCTATTCTGCATCCCTGAGGCGCTCTTGGCTCGGCTGGCACATTACCCAGCCAAGACTTCGTGGCTCAGGCTTGGAGGCCGCCTTGAGTGACTGGCTGAACCCCGAGGCGGGCATGTCTCACTCCCAGAACGACAACCAGCCCAGGACTGGCTGCCTCAACCGCGGGGCCTTAGCGTCACGGTCACCGCAACTCATTGTGGAATCAAGTACAGGTACAAGTACTTTGCCTCTGCAACAAGCATATCTCGCCAAAGTCTGTGGTCTGTTAGACCAGTTGGATGCCTGTGGTGGTTACGCTCACGGCAGTGCCGTGGGGAATTGGAAATAGAATGAGAAGACTGCAACCGGTTGGAGGTGTGGCAAGCCGAGTCTGTGTGTCTTGTGGCGACGTGACGTGCCTAGGGTCACACTGTGAAGGACACGAGGTTTGGGGGGGTTTGTGGTGGGTCAGGCAAGCCGAAGGATGGGTACATGATGCTGCTCAAGCGTATTGAGTGCAGCGATCGATCACGTGTGTTTTCTGGTATGTGGTGGATGCCCCCATCGTGTTCATGCGGCCTAATGACTTTGACATAGACGGTGATTTGGCCATTGTTGACATAGAGCGGCCAGAATCTCTGAGTGGTGCGGTGGAATGATGACAAGAGTCGTTAAGAAGAAGGGGGCATAGACTTCAGTAGAAGTAGAACACTTGAATTAACTCACGGTCTAAGTCTGTAAACAGGTGATTAACCTCAAAACCTAGCTGGCGCTCTCCTCAAGGTGATGCGACGCATCGCACCTGAACCAGGCTCAGGAAATACCTTTCTCATGGCTCTATACCAGGTATTTAGTTAGACGCAGCAGTAACTTTTGGAAGTGATTTCACCTTTGTATTTTCATTGCCAAAATGTCTCGTGAGTCAAGACTGGGGCTGCACATTAGATGATGTTGGCACCGACTGATCGCTTTTCGGCTTGCAGGGACCCAGCGGCAACATACATGTGGGCTTCCTCACTCGCTTCAGTTGCTTTAAGCTTGATAAGATGTGATTCGGTGCATGCCGTTGGTCGGTCAAAAGTTCTGCATGTACATGCCTGAACGGGAGGGGATACGCTCCAGTGTTATTGGCAATGGCGGGCGGTGGTGACAGCTCACTACCTGATCCAAACCCTGCTGCGTTTCTGCAGGTTCATGCAGAAGAACCCTTGCTGAGTGGCCGGGTGCCCTACAGCGGACAATGGCAAACATTGACCCGGTTAGGCAGACGTGCAGCCAGCCGTTGGCAACCACTACGGTGCATGCATCAGTGTAGTTTCTTCAGTGAAGGTATAAGGTGAGGTAACATGCCCCAGGACCCAGACATTGCCTCCCCTTCATTATCGATGTATGCTGGACACGGAGGCGGGCTTGGAGATATCGTACGCCGACTTCAAGTCTCCCACGCTGGTTGATGTGTCTGGGTTTCTCGCGCTACTAACATGACTCTCTTTTCAGAACATACAACAGTCCTCTGGTGACCCTCAATCTTGCCGACGGCGCGCCACTGATGATACAGTGGTCGTTGGTCCTTCGCAGCCCCGGGCTCGCCGCTCTTTGCAACCAGTCTGACAAACCATCGACCTTACTCGGTTCTCCAGCACGGCAGGCCACGCAACTGGTTGACTACCTCTACAGGAAAAGCCGGACTCTCGTGAAGTGAATTGGTCCTGTCGACCCTGCTCAGAACTTTGAGCGTATAGAACTCAAGGCCAAGCTCGAGATTTGCGCCTTAGCGCGCACGCTGCAGCTTGACGGGCTCGAAGAGGCAGTCAGAGACAATGTGGAATGGGCGGCGCTGGAGGTTGATATTCTTACTTTCATCGACGCCATCAAGGAGGTGTATCCGCGGACATCGGCAACGACGAGTGGTTTCCGCAGTGGATGAAGTCACGTCTTAAGATGGCCTTCAAGACTCCCGACGGGCTGGCCAAATTACAACGCTTACCCGACTTTAGCGACGGCCCGTCCGCCATCAAAACAGTCTTTGGGTGCATGCTCGAGACATACATCGCCATGTTGGGGAGAGTTGAGAGCTGAGAGCAGCCGAGATGGCGCAGTCGCACCCGCATCGGCTGCTCCGGCTGCCGACCCGGGGACGCCCACCACGGCCAGCTCCTCCGGTGAGGTGCACCGCGTCCGTGAGACTGACTTCAGCTTCCCCAGCCTGCACCGTCCAGATGTGGATATCGGCACTCCAGGCAACCCCTGCCAATCTCCCTGCACTGCCGGATCGCTGTCGTCGCGAATCCAAGCGTGACACCGAATCAGTGCGACTGCCCGCCCGTGGTCCAAGACCTGAGCTCAGACCCAGTTCGGATACTGCCTCTGGAGCTGGAATTGCAGGCATCAAGCTGCTGTCATTGCCTGGCCCTGAGCTGCAGCCCCGAGTTCAGCCCGAGCTCGACCAACCGCACTCTAATCATCCTTCATACTGAGTGGCGGCGTGACGACCGACCAGAGATCTCCAGGGGCAAACTCAGGGCTGGCATGGGACTGGAAGTAGTGCTTCGATCCTGCAGACACAAAGAAGTCGTTTGTATGAAACGCCTGCGGTTGGTTGGCAACAACACCGCGCTGTAGGTGTAGGCTGGAGTGCTGTGTTGGACAGACTTGCGGAGTAAAGTGTGCCTGCAATCAATGATCATTCTCGGCGGGTGATGACTCTCTCTGTAAGCACATGACCCAGCGCAGAGTGCGATGGCCTTACCTACTAGGTAAGATAGTCTACCTTACCCACCGATACATGGATGGAAGACAACCCGAACAGTATGATGGGGAAGGGGCGTCGCCCGAAGTCGTGGAGTCGTAAATGCCGCATTGCCCTCGTGCTGTGTCAGTACCTGCGTACATGTGGCTGGCCAGCCGAGAACTTGCTGTCTGTCTTTTTACAAGCTGATATCTGGCCGCGTGACAGCATCCCAAAATACGGTTGTATAGTGTAGCGGTTATCACTCCGGATTCTGATGCCTTCAGGACATTTCCGGCAACCCCGGTTCGATTCCGGGTACGACCTGATCTGGGTGCCTTTTGCGTCTGCGTCGCATCGCATGGCGCGGTGGAGACGGTGAATTTTGCAGAGTCGGTGGAGATTCCGGCATGTGTAGTCTGAGACAGCTCAAACCCTTCTTGAGCGGTCAAGTGCCGGCGGGTGATATGGCGGAGGGAGATTGGCTGTCCGGGCCGACAAGCACAAGAATGAGATGGAGCTGGGAACCAAAGGAGATGGGTCTCCTTCGCCCAGTCTTGTCGGCTGCTCGAGTCGCTCTCTGTAACGTGGAACTCACTTGTCACCAGATGCTATGTGCCGATTCATTCAGGGGCTGACGCCCCCATTCAACCGCTAAATCGGCCCCTATCCCGTGTGCAGGCCAGGGCATCGGGACGGCGCGAACCCCCGCCCGAACAAACAGAAGGCCCTAGGTGGGTTGTCCAATCGGATGGGGTCATGGCCTCGTAAGTTTTTGAGGTCCCAGTCCCACTCAAACGTCATGGGAGACATTCCACGATGGCACTACGTACCCCAAGGGCCTCCAAGAGCAGTCGATCATCCCCGTTGGGCCGCTGGAAAGGCTCTAAACACAGGCGGACATTCATGCGGTTGCAAACGGTCTTGGTAGGTCACGGTAGGCGGGATGGCCCTGTCCGCGTCGACGTTGCGCGACTACTTCCTCTCGGCCTGGAGAACCGATCCGGCCGAGCGCCGACTGGTGCGGAAGATTGACTTTTTCATCCTCACGTTCTGTTGCCTCAGCTACTTCCTCAACTATGTGAGTCCCTTTGAGTAGGATATGCAGCAATTGGCGTCTTTATCCGCTTGGAGCAATGGCCCTGACTCCAGCCCGTCTCAGCTCGACCGCAGCAACCTCGCCAATGCCTATGTCTCGGGCATGAAAGAGGACCTCGGCTTCCAGGGTGATCAGCTGAACCAAATCAACACTTGCTTCACCGTGGGGTGAGTTGAAAGTTTCCTTCATTGGGCGCCGGGGATTTTGTTCGCACTAACCTCGATTGCCCCTTAGCTACGTCCTCGGCCAGATCCCGTCCAACCTCAGCCTGCACTATGTCAAGCCGCGCTTCTTCTTCCCAGCCATGATGGTTGCCTGGGCCGCCCTGACCATGCTGACGGCCACGGCACACTCGCCCCAGGCCATCATGGCCATCCGCTTCTTCCAGGGCGTCGCCGAGGCGAGCACCTTCGTTGGCACTCACTACATTCTTGGCTCATGGTACACGGAGCGAGAGCTCGGAAAGCGCAGTGGCATCTTCACCGCCTCGGGTCTCGCCGGCACCATGATCGGCGGCTTCATCCAGAGCGGCATCTACACGAGTCTGGACAACCGCCACGGCCTGCGCGGCTGGCGCTGGCTGTTTCTCATCGACGGCATTATCACCCTGCCCGTGGCGCTTTATGGGTTCCTCCTTTTCCCCGACACGCCCGCCACCACAACGGCTACCTACCTCAGCACAACCGAGCGAGCTCTTGCCGTATCGCGCCTACAGCGCCACGATGACCATCACCCTGCCGATACATCCCCCCACGACTCGCCGCCCCCTGCTGACCGCCACCCCGACAGTTCCCCACATAGCAAGAAGCCCTCAACCACCACCGCCTCCTCCCCGCTGACATGGACCTTCGCCAGGACGGTGCTCGCTTCCTGGGAGTGGTGGGGCTTTGTGGTGCTGTGGATCATCGCGGGCGAGACCGAGTCCTTCTCGTCCAACTCGCTGCTGGCGCTGTACATGAAGACGCCGCCGCGCGGGTCCCCGGCCTACTCGGTCCGCCAGCTCAACGACTATCCGACGGGCGTGCCAGCCGTCGGTATCGTGTCGACGCTCTTTTGGGCCGCGCTGACCGACCTGCTTGGCGGCAAGCGCTATCTGGTCGGCTACTTCATCGGCGTGACTGGGGTCGCGACCAGCGCCATGGTGCTGGCTGCGAAGGCGATGGTGGAGAGGAATGGGGAGGGGAGTGTGGGCAGCGCCACGGCGGTTGTGTTTGCCGCGTACTACTGGGCCGGGGCGGTGTATGCATGCCAGGCTACGTTCTTCGCCTGGGCAAACGACGCCATGCGGCGGCGGAGGACGCCCGTGTTTCGATCGGTCGTGCTGGCGGGCATGAATCTGGGGAGCAATGCCGTCAATGCTTGGTGGAGTATTGTGTTTTACGGCGCCAGCATGGCACCGTGGTTCGAGGTAAGCTTGTTCCCTTTGCTTCTTTACCACGGGACAGTGAAATGCTGGCTGTAAATGGGCTGACGAGCAACTGCAGCGGGGAATGTATGCCATGATTGCCACCTCAGTGGCCTTGGTGGTCTGGACCGCCGGGCTGTCGTACGTCTCGTCAAGAGCGGAGCGGCAGTCTCGAGAGGAAGAGGGAGCCAGTTCGTCTAACTAACGACCAGGCGGAGAAGTCAACTGGGTCCGGCTAAGGGCTGCGATGTCGCGACTGGTCCAGTAACATCTCTGGATATAAATCACATAGGAATTCGGAGCCCGGCGTCCATCACAACTATCATCTCCCCAATTCCACTCGACAACCGACCGGTTATTCGTGGCGTTTGGTTTCTGTTGCATGTCATCCCTGGCGATTTGGCACGCTCGACGATGCCATTGATGCCCACCGTCCAACCACAGCCGAACGGCAAAAGCACGCATGCAGATCCAGTTCTGCACCGTCTGAGACCAGAAGGGCTTGCGAGCCTGCTCAGTCAGAGCATAGCGTTGGTTCGGCTGGTCAAGCACAGCAAGGCAAGTGAGAAAGCGCCGTCTCCAGTTACATGTACATGGACCGGACACTGTGCCAAATGTATTGGACGCTCGGTAAGCCGTATATCGAACAATCTGGATAGCTCGGGAGGAGAATCGGCACTTGGTCCGGCGCCATCTTACCACATCCACTCGCACTCCTGTCCACGTAGCCCTCCATGTTGGTCTGCGAGGCCCAACTTCTCCAGGTTTCTGGCCAAATATGGCTGGTTGGCTGGTTGGATGCGTCCCAACATGCCTCGCTAGCCGCATTCCCTTTCGCCTAGGGAGCCCTTTGTGCAACCACACTAACGCGAGGGTGCCACAGCTGATCGGTCATCATACGCCCAGTTCGGCCCCGGCAGTTCCAACCGCCCGCGCCTTCGGGCCGAGTTTCGGCCTACTCCTCACTAGAAGCCACACGGTACCACGGTTTGCTACCCGCCACTGTACTCGCCCCAGAATCCGTACTGTCACGGATGCAGTTCACTCCTTTGATGCCTGTCTGCCTGGGATGGGCACATTCCAGGACGGACAAACGAGCATTGTGCACCCGCCCGTTGTATTTGACCCCGGCACGGCCCACATTGCTTCCGCCCGCCCGCCGGGAACACTCGCATCTACCAAGCACCTGGTCCTCGGGTCAAGTTCTGTCAACATGGGTCTGCCGAGGTCCAACAACACAAGCGGAGAACTCCTTGTCCACTGCGTGTCTTGCTTCGTTCTTGCTCCGTATCGAACTCTCTTCAAACGACGCCCACAACCGCACAATGATCACGAAAAAGACAGCCAGGGCAGCATGTATGCCTCAACAACCACTGTTTCCGCAGTCGACACGCTCCAGCATGATTACGAAAAGGTAAGTATACCCCTTTCACCCACTATCTATGCAGCAGTCTGGAATGCAGTTTTTCTGGTCAAGCTCTAGTAAAGAACACCCCTAATGAGCCTTTGTTTGCAGGTGTCGGATAGCCAGAGCGAGCTCGGGTCAGCACACAATCTGGTACGTCTGCCGCGGTCAGCAATCCAGTCTTTACTGTTGCGCATCATGCCCGCATGCCTTCCTGCATACCATGGACGAAAGAACTGACCATAAGTGATTCGTCGCAGTCTCGAACGAACAGTCTCTGCTCATTACGCGCGAGTGTGCTGGACTACGAGCAGGAAAACGGCCGCACATACCATGCCCTGAATTCCGGAAGTACGTTCACGGTGTAATGAGCCAAAGTCTTGGAGTCCGATGCAGCTCTTGCTAACACACCCGGCGATGACCCAGAATACTTTATGCCCAACGATCATGTGAGTGTTCAACGCGTTTTCCCAAGGTCCGTCGACGTGGCGAGCCAAAGCGTTAACTGGAACATGCAGCATGAGGTTGACAGGCTTGGTGAGTACCACCAACGGTGCCGCTGATGGGATAGAGACATTCCTGGCGCTGACACACGTCTCAGACCTGCAACATCACATCGTCAAGATGACATTGGACGGGAAATCTTGTCTCTGCCCCAAAAACGAAGGCGCCAGGCGGGTCCTCGACCTCGGCGCCGGTTCGGGGATATGGTGCATAGAATATGGTGAGACCCGCTGGACGTCGTCTGTCACAAGCGAAGCTGACACTGGGGGTGCGTAGCCGATGCACATCCCGATGCGGAGGTAAGACAAAAGCAATGTCGTCCGACTACGGCATCCGGTGCCACAACGTCAGCCAGCCAGCCACTAAACCATCCTTTGTATAGGTGATTGGGGTAGACCTAAGCCCTGTGCAACCTACCCTGTTAGTTCAGCCCAACCGTGATGAGAGGTGCCTGGACTGTAGCTGACTTCATGATCTCCACGCTTGATCAGAGTACCGCCAAACTGCTCCTTCGAGGTGAGTTAATCCTTTCCCTAACTTATCACTTGACTCGTGCACCGGAAAGGTCTAACACCTTCAATGTTCTCAGATTGACGACCTCGAGCAAGAGTGGACTTGGGCGCAGCCCTTTGATTTCATCCTCAGCCGCATGATGACGGGCAGCTTCGCCGACAGCGCCGCCATCGTGAAGAAAGCGTTTGAGTAGGTTAACGTACTCCACGGTTTGGATAGATATGCTTCGGTGAACTGTTGAACTTACAGCTGTGTCTCAAGTGCTCTCGAACCAGGCGGCTACTTCGAAGCGCAGGACCTCGGCCCGCTCGGCTGCGACGACGGCACGCTGTCTACCTCGTCCGACCTCTGGCTCTGGATGAGCGCCGTCATGGAGGGCATGGCAGCTGCGGGCCGGCCGCTGATGCCGGCAGCGCAGTGGAAGGCGCTGCTGGAAGACGCCGGCTTTGAGGACGTCGTCGAGACGGTCGACCGCTGGCCGACTAACGGGTGGGCGCGCGACGCCAAGTACAAGACCATCGGCCAGTGGAGCCGCGTCAACATGGAGCTGGTGCTCGAGCCGGCACTGCTGGCGCCCGCGACTCGCGCGCTGGGTTGGGCGCCCGAGGAAGCGCTTGTGCTGGCCGAGCGGGCGAAGAAGGACCTGCGGGATCCAAGGATTCACGCGTACTGGCCCATGTAAGTGTTGGACAATGATGCAGTATGGTCGACGTTTTCGGCTGACCTCGGAGTCGCAGCTACATTGTCTATGGCCGGAAACCGCTTGGAAAGTCCAATTAGTTGAGCTGCGAACTGGTAACGACAATTGGTGTACTGGCCGAGGTGGATGAAGATCCGGTTGGCGGCGCTGCCCGTTGTTAACTCCAGTCTTGAAATCTGGCCTCTTTCTGCTGCTCCTCGTTGAACAGTTTTTCGTTTTTGAAGTTATCGATGCATCCATTCGGCAGAGAAAACTGTGATTTAGTAGTTGAGCCAATGTATCATGCCCACACACTTGGTACCAGACTGATATCAGAGAATCGTACATGAGCAGCTGAAACTCACCTGGATATGAGTGGCGTGCTCACCTTTCCAAGTCGCGCCGACCTAGATTCTCCGTACGTTCCATGAGCAGGACCGGTCACCAGGTGACAAGTGAGCGCTCCAGATGACAGATTGGAGGCTCATGATCGAGCGCTGTCATGTCATTTAACATACAACCACTTAATAGTAGGTAGGCAGGTGGGTACATGTTCGTACCAACCTCCGATTCCGAGCTGAGCGCAGTGCGCCTTGCTGAATTCAACACAGTACAATGGATGCGACCTTGGTATTAACGGCAATGGGTCGCTTGCTGAGGCGGGCCAATGGTAAGGTTTCAGTATGCCATTAAATTCGTAACCGGAGCAGACAGGCTGTGCCGACTCTTGTCTCACCACCGAGGTGGAACTTATTATACACAGAATATTCCCTAGATTCAATGCTCCCATGCGTGTACGTGTTCGTTTGGTATCATCCCTAACCGCATGATTCATCTGCCGGATGAAAAGAATCCCAAAACATGAGCTGCCCCCTGCTCGGTGCACCAAAGCAGGTGCCCCTCCACACTCTCCAATACATCATCGCCTTAAACCATGTCCTCAGCGCGCGCACTCGAAGCAACGGGCTTACGCGAGAAACCACCTCCATTCACGCCGTTGGCACCGTTGACTCCGTTGCTGGCATACCCGTGACCCATGCCCTCCTTGCCATGGTAGCCGCCCATGCCGCCGCCGGTGGCGCCCCATCCGACGCGCCGCGTGAAGGTAGCGCCGGCAAGCTCGGGCTCGCCGTGGGCAAACGGAGCGCCGCGGTTGAGCGGGATGTGGTTCCAGCGCCAGTCCCAGATGGCGGCGTAGGTCATGCGGTAGGCGGAGAAGGCCATGACGGTGCCGATGACGGCGCCGGCGAGGATGTCGTACCAGTTGTGGAACTCGTCGATGGTCAGGGCACCGCCGATCAGGCAGGCGCCGAGGATCGGGGCGTAGATCACGACCAGCTTCCACATGGCTGGGTGGTAGTTGGAGAACACTTTGAGCTTGGCGTTGAGGTAGAGGTAGAGGAAGACGAAGCCGGCGAAGGCGGCGGTGGTGTGGCCGCTGGGCATGGACTCGAGGCTGTCGTTGATCTCCTTGGGGTCGCCGGTGCAGATCTCGCGCGTGTAGTAGATCTGGGTGAAGCCCTTGGCGTTGTAGCCCTCGCCCACGATGCCCGGCGTGTTGCTGGCCCGCGTGATGTCGGGCTTGCACACGGTCAGGAAGTGCGGGCGCAGGCCGCCGATGAGCCACTTGATGAAGACCTGGAAGACGGCGGCGGTGATGAGCGAGTACAGCAGGCCGATGATGCCGTTGTTGGCGTCCCAGAACGAGCGGATGCGGATCTGCATGGCCAGGATGACCACGATCGGGATGATGGACGCCAGGAAGGCGGCCAGCCAGATGGGCACGATCTCTCGCCGCATGGGGTACGCGAACTCGGGGTAGACAACCTCACCGTCGGTGAATGTCACAGCGAACGAGCGAGTCGGTGCGGGGTTGGCCATGTAGATCTGTGTGTGAGGGTCAGCAATCGGAGGTAGGCAGTAGACCGAGCGACTCGAAGCCAGGTCAAACTCACGCCGAGGCCAAGTGCTCCCATGGCCGCCATGGTGATGATATCCAGCCAAGTATGCCTCAGCCACTGACCAAACGTGGGCCGGGTCGCCATGGTGTAGGGCTCGTTGTGGTGGCGCGCAGCGCGGTGATGGCCGTTTGTGGCCGGCGCGGGGGCCACGCCATCGCGAGGACGTCGGTTGAAGAAGCCCATCGTGGTTCAAATGTGCGTCAAGAAATGCAACTGCACGCCTCTGGGATGTTCGAATCCTGGCCCGCCACACAGGACGCGGCTGAGGATCTGAAGGTGGTGTGTGTGTGTGAGCAGGAGGTTGGTTCTGTCGATTTGGGTTGCAGGTCGGGTGCTGCGCAGACCGATTTATGAAGAATCTGTTTGGCCATGGCTGTTTGCTCAGTTGTTGTGTACCACCGATCACAGCGTACAGCACTGACGTCAACCGTACAACGCAACAGCCAAGCGAGACGCGCAAAGTTTCGATGGGCACGGATGGCTGACAGCGATGTCGCGTTTCAGTGGAACGTTTGCTGGGGAAAGCCTGGTGGCAGGCCAAGAAAAGCTTGGTTACGCCCGACAGGGTTCGACTTACACCCGGGCTTGGCTGACGTTGGCCCAGACCCAGCTTCCTCCTCGCGGGAGGATCGAGCATTTTCCGCGATTCAGTTTTTTACGTCGACTCCAAAGTCCGGTTTTTTTTTGTTTGGGCTGCGAGAGAGTTTCGAGAGTGAATATTGACATGGAAAGCACAGGGCATACTTGCAATTGCTGGGAGGCGGTGGCAGAAAGCTTCCATTTACCAGTGAATGCATCTTCGACGAGGACGTTCGCTGTCAATGCCAAACGGGCATCTCGACTCGGGAGGTTGACGTCCATGCCGGTTCCATCAGCGCCCTTCGCTTCCATATGAAAGCATTGGTCAAATGAAACGAGCGCCGTCGAAGCATTGGATGACGGGACACTGCAGCGTTGCATGGGGCTTTAATAGGAACCTGGCCGATGTTATCGTCCGCCCACAACAGTGACAGCCCTTGAGGAACCCACATGTTCACAAGGGTGCCGGCTAAATACTGTCGGAGTGAGGTCTTGGCAATTTGAAGGCATTGCACGTTAACTCGCGTCCATCGTGAGTCGACTTGATGCGAAGAAGAAGCCGGATGTCGTACCATTTCGACATCAAGCTAGAGGTCGAGTCTCATCCCTCCTCGCTCGTCCACCCACGCCTAGCACCTGGTTCCATTTCAGACATGACACCATACATTGCCAGATCAAATCAAACACTCTCCTTATCGTAGTTGACGATGCTGCCGGTGCCCTTGGCTGCAACCGGGCCCACCGTCGCCACGGCTCCAGCCCGACTGCCCTGTCTGCGCCCGACCAGCCACATCCCAGCCCAGACCAAGTTCCCGATAATCGCGACAGCCATGACGACCAGCACGGCGATCCACGACCCGTGGCTCACGCCGCCATCTGCGTTCAGCCCCGTGGCATTGGCACCACCGGCCGTGCTGCCACCGCCACCGGCACCGTACGCAGCACAGAACGACGCCTTGCTCTGGCAGGCGCCGCACCAGTCCGCCACCGTCGCGACCCCACGCTGCTGCATACCGTCGACAAAGTCGGCCCACGGCAGGTCAGCCTTGCCAGACGCAAACAGCGGGAAGGTGGTCAGGGAGCCCTCGGTGCCGTTGCGGAAGAGGAAGCGCACGCGCAGTTGGGCCGGGTCCAACTCGCTGGCGGTGGTTTCCGGGGTGAACAACTCAAAGGCCATGGTCGAGGCGTAGTCGGGCAGGCCGTAGAAGTCGGGGGAAGCGGCGGTCAAGTTGGCAAGCCCAAAGAAGGCGAGGAAGGTGTCGTAGCTGCCGGCGAGCAGGGTGAACTTGGGGTTCTTGGCCGGCGCGGCCACGGTCTGGTTCAGGTGGCTAAGGACGGAGCCGGCAAAGGTCTGCGCGTGCAGGGACCGGGCGGGCTGCGAGGCGTTATAGTTGGCGCCGAACTCGGCACTGTCGGCGAGCGTGCGCAGCTGCAGGAGCTGGTCGGCCGTGGCGTTGCGGGTGGGCGACGAGGCGTTGTGGATGGCCTCGACGTTGAAGACGTCGAAGAGGTCGTAGGCCTTGGCGTAGCTCAGGTCATCGGCCGACGCGTAGATGTCGGACACGAGTGGATACAGGCTGCGGTAGAAGGCGCGGGTGGACTCGAGGCGCGACTGGTACTCGGCGCTGGCCTTGAAGTCGGCCGAGGCGGCGGTGACAGCGGGGCAGTTCTCCTCACCCTTGAGCCAGACGGTCTCGGGCGAGTCGTCGTCAATGCCGTGCAGCGTAACGTACTGATAGCCGGTTAGGGGGCTCGAGACGGACGAGCCGTTGGCGAGCGTGGTGGCGGCTTTGTCGAGCGGCGGGTACAGACCCTGCAGGAAGGCGGTGGCCGTGTTGAGCAAAACAGACGAGTCCGGGGCGCTGGCCCACACCTGAGCCGGCACATACTCGGTCTCGGAGATGCCGGCAATGCGCTGGGGCGAGTCGGCGGCGAGGTAACGGGCGTGGTAGTCGCGGCCGACCTGGAAGACCTGCTGGGCGCCAAGACTTGTCAAGGCGGTGTTACCGAAGTGCTTGGCGGTTCCTAGCGGTCTTCAGTCAGCATCGACGTCTGTTGATTGTCCGCCGCGGCACACACTTGAATCACTTACTGTCGCCGTGGCGCGAGAACACGAGCACGCCGTGGATGGTTTCGGCGGCGGCAGCAGTGGCTGCGAGCCCGCCGGCGACGGTGAGGGTCGAAGTGCGCATGTTGGCAGACGCTGTCGCTGTGTACCCTTCGATCGGGGATCGGAGGAGTGCGGAGGTGTTGCGGGAGGAGAGGAAGGACGTGACTCAAGCGCGGCACTTCAACTTATTAGACTGGACCTCCTCCCACCCCCCGCCCCACCACCGTGGTGCATGCTGCCGGTTTCTCGATCGGACCGGGTCAGTGGATTTCCTCGGAAGTCTTGGCCTCGATCTCTGCACGCGACTGCTGATAGTGTGTGATTGGATGCTAATGCAGCCGAGTCTGCGGGATCCCTGCTGAGGTGAAAAAGATAGGAGATGGATGATCTGTCAGTCTGGCCTGCTGCTCGGTATTGTACGTGTAGAAGGGAGTGCCATTCGGGCCTTCCAGCCTCAACCTCATCTTATCAGGGTCCTGAACCGGCGAGCTCTGAGCAGAAAGCCGTTGATTGGGGACAGATGGATATCTTTATGTCTCCCATGTTTTTCGTGTAGTGGATCCGGGCCTCGAGCCCTTGTTGTCGACAGACCACCGCCTCGACCTCATCCATATAAATCGCAACCCTTGGTCCCATACAGGTACGAATCTCGTCTTCGAGACTCGCCCACAAATCCACCTACTCAAGACGCCCAGATCTTGCGTCTGTCAGTAACACGGTAGCTCCATGTTTATGCCATGCTTCCAAGGCCCGTGCCGGGCAATCCGGGGCGGCGTCGCTGAGGGCGGGGCCATGCCGCGGGTGACTGGGGACTGGCGGGGCGGTTCTCGGGCGGGGTTTGCGCCGGGTCTCGGTATGCAGGGCTCCCGATAACCGCAGGCGGGCAGCTCAAGGGGAAACTCCGGGGCGCGAGCGCTCCGGCTGGGCAAGAAACTCTGCGCTCAAAACGGGGCACGTGTGGAGGAACTGGGAGCGGGAGTTGGCGCCCAGGTCTGCTACGGGCAGGCAGCAGCCAGCGATAAGCTGCTGTGGAAGCTCTTATCGCGGCGAAGCTTCAACCTGTTGTGACTGCACACCCCACCATTCACCTTCCTCGGCAACAGGAGTTCAGATGAATTGAACAGACTCATCGGGGTCCCCCAAGGAGCGAACCTTGCTATTCTGCGGTAAAGCTACGGGCATTCTGACAGAAATGCCCCGTTCAACACAACGGCAGGTGCGACATTTTTGCACAACCGGATAATTTGAGGCGCAGCACTCTGAGAGTGACAGAGCGATTGGCGATGCTGACGGCCATGCAACCGCGACCACGAGCCCATCGCCGCCCAGCGCTCACTTAACGTCTTGCAAACTGTTCTCCTCGGCACTCCCTTCTAGACCGCCGCCGTTTGTGCCCGCAGAGGCCAGCCACCAATCTCATCGGCAAGTAGACCTTAACGATCTCAAGAGCCCTGCAACACAGACGAGCCATCCATGGACACTGTCTCACAAGAACACCGGGCGGCATCGCCACCCGCCTACGAGCCAAACAGCGCACCTCTCATCAGCGCCGCAACCGACGACGAGCCGCCCTCGTACCGCGAAGACCGCGGCGCTGACCCCGACGAGCTGCTCCCCGCGTGCACTCTCGCTCTGCACGGCCGCTTCATCTACCACGCCGCGGCAGCCCCGGGCACCACCGACTCGGAGCCGCTCTACCAGCTCTCGCGCGTTATCCACGTGCAGGGCCGCGCCACCGAGTCCATCGCCTTCCAGCGGCTCGACTACGTAGTGCGTTCCGCCCCGGACGGCTCGCCCGCCGTCTCGCGCCGCGCCAAGGACGTCTACGAGCTGCACCACCACCCGCCCATGCTGTATGCCGGCATCCCGGCCCAGCTGCTGCTGCTGCCGCGGTCGCGCAAGACGCTGGGCGAGGTGCACATTGAGAAGAGCCCGCTGTTCCACGCGGGCTATCGCGCGCTGCGGGTGCGGTCGGACCACGAGAAGCGCCGCCAGCTCGCGATGGGGCGAAGGACCAAGGAGGGCGAGTATCACTTTGTGATCCGCGGGGATGCAGATGCCTGGGAGTGGCGTGACCCCGACGGGAAGCCGGTCGCTCGCCAGACGTGTGAGCATCCGGCCGAAGACGTCGGCGGTGACACGACTGGCGAGTACAAGCTGACAATCTTGGTGCCGCTGACGCGGCGGACGCTGGACGGCCTCGTCGCCATGTGGTGTGTCTGGTTGTGGCATCTGCATATTGCGCGGAATACGCAGAGAAAGACATGGGAAGACCGTCAGTACTCTTCTTTTCCGATGTTTCCCGTGCATGCAATGTTGCACTACTGACACGACGTGACAGGCAAGAGGATATTGCATCAACCTCGCATAAGCCCATACTGCTAGTGCCGCGGAGGCACACACAAGCCGTCCCGCAGCGTGCCACACTTTGTGCAATGGGCACGCTCGGCCTTGTAGCGTAATGGCTAACGCGTTACTTTCCGGTGGTAAAGATTCCAGGTTCGAGTCCTGGCAGGGTCGCTTTTTGTTCTCAGAGACCTGAGTTGGTTATACATGAGGATGCCATGACTCGGTGTCTGATTCGAAGCTATTGTGCCGGCTTTGTTAATCTCTTCTGGGGCGGTGTCTGGGGTGACATGCACATTTGCGAAGCGCTTGGCTCTATTGTTGCTGAATCTTGTGTAAAGTTGAGGGTCAACGACTTCACTAACGCTCGTCTACTTGTCTTATGAACGTGTAGGTCCCGTACCTCCCCACCCGAGCGAGTCCTTTTAGCCCCTGCGATCATCAAGGCACTGTATCAGAGGGGCTGCTACAAGAGGATCGTTCACTGCACATTCTTACTCTTGATTGAAATGCCATCCAGCCTGGGACCCGAGCTAGTCATGTCATCCAGTATTTCAGATGTCCGCGGTTTGCTTCTCGAACTTCTCCGACGCCTCCCTCACCATCCCGTCGAGATCGTACTCCCACACCGCGTGGAACAGTGCCGTGATTTCCCTCCCAAACCGCGCCGGGTCCGTTGCAATCTTCGGGTCCCGCCACTGGAACAAGTCACACGCCGCCCGCGTCGACCGCACCACCTCCTGCGTCCGCCCGTACCTGACCTCGTTGTACACCTCCAGCGCCGCCGCCACCAGCCTCGCAACGTCTCCCTCCTTTCTGCGATCCGACTTCTTCGCCCTGCCATCCACAGCCTTCAGCAGCTCACTCAGCACGAGCGCGTCCTCGATGCCCATCCCGCCGCCGGCGCCCAGGTGCGGGCCCGTCGCGTGCGCCGCATCCCCGGCCACGCACACCCTGCTGCCTTCGGGACCGGTGTAACGCGGCGCCGGGTTGGCCGCCATGTCGAAGATGGCCCACCTGTCCATGCGCTCCGGCATCAGCGCGATGATGCGCCGCACCGTGGGGTGCCAGTCCGCGAAGGCGGTTTCTGCCTCGGCGCGCGTTCCCGGCGCGGTGTGTTGTCCCGCGGGCAGCCAGGCTGGGTGGGGGTTTGTGGCGGGGGAGGAGGGAGAGGACGTGGTTGGGTCGGTGAGGACGGCGAGGATGTTGAGCAGCGTGTTGTTGCCCACCGGGTAGGTGATGACGTGCGCGCCGGAACCGTTGTACATGAACCGCGTGAGGGGCTTGACGGGGCCGAGCGCGGCAATCGCGGCGGGCATGGGCGCCAGCGCGCGGAAGCAGTACCCCGACGTGTAGCCTGCTCCGGTGGGTGGGGAGGTTGGGGAGGGCGGGAAAAGCAGCTGGCGCACGCGCGAGCGGATGCCGTCGCAGCCGATGACGACTGAGGCTGTGGATGTGGTGCCGTCCTTGAACTGTAGGCGGAGGATGTGCTGATCGTCTGAGATGGTGTCGATCTCCTTGTTGAAGCGGACAGCATCGAGCGGCAGCAGTTGCGCCCAGGCCTCTAGGATGTCGCTGCGCAAGCCGCCCTGGAATCCGTCCTTGCCAACGTACAGTTTGTGGAATAGCTCGTCCGTCTTGTATCCGTCGATCCACTGGAAGTAGTCCTCGCCGTTGGGGTTGGCCGCGCGCTTGAAGGCGGTCAGCACATCGGGACTCAGCGCTCCCATGGCCCGTTCCGCGTTGGGGCTGAATCCAATGCCGGCGCCGATCTCGCGGAAGCCGGGCGCACGCTCGTACACGGTGAAGGAGACGTTGCGGGCTAGCAGGCCCAGGGCGAGGTTGACACCCGTGATGCCTGCTCCGATAATGGCGACGTGCAGGCCATGCTGCCCCTCCTCAGGACCCGGAGCGGCCATTGTGGTGATGAAAGACCTGTTCAGGTTGACGGTCAATACTGTTTGAAGCAGGTATCAAAATCCCGCTTCCCGTGTGTCTCATCCGCTTATGATACCTAGATACCCTGGTTTGGCTCGATGGCAGCTCTGGGAGCATGCTGCTGTGTCAATAGATGCTAACGTGAAAGAGACCTACGCTGGCAGAGCTGTATGATAGTCCTGTTCCATGTAAACAATAAGGCCGGTTCAGTCTCATCTTCTCAACCGAACTTTGAATGGAAGCGTTCCTGGCGTTGTGGCCCGTCGGAGCTAGGGTGGGGATCACCCGAATCTGCGCGTTTCAGGGGCAAGTGCCACCTACCAGCTACTGCGTAATCCGTGAAACAGCGGCTCGGAGGCAGTAGCATTGGACAACGAGCCGCATAGCCCGGACTGCCGACTTTTGCGCACATCCAGCTGTGACCTACCGCTGGTCCAAGTTCAACCACCAGCCACTCAGTCCTCAGCTGTCAGTTAACAACTGCTAGAACGAGAAGACTGCGCCTTCCTACCCAGTGCTTGGCCTCGAACGTTCCCGTGTCTTCCGGCTAGTAGTATCGCAGCACGGCTTGACCGCCTCCGAACTATGGCACCAGCGGAGTCACCATCGTCGGGCAAGGCCCTGCTGACTGGTAAGCGTATCACTGGAGTTACAGCTCTTGGATTCTCACTAGGCCAAATTGTTACTGACCGGTTACATGCAAGGCGGAACTGGCTTCATTGCGGCGCATGTCCTGGACTGTCTCTTGGACCACGGGTAAGATGAGACAAGGTCGAACGTTGTTTGCAGGAGCGGTTTTGACATGGGTGATTTGGAGCCAGCTTCGACGTTGTGGTCACCGCTCGATCCGCGGAAAAGGGCCAGCGTATTGTGCAGTCAGTTGATGAATCGCTCAGAGGGCGCGTGTCGTTTGCCGTAGTAGAGAACATAGCGGAGGAGGGGGCATTTGATGAGGCAAGACTCGGGGTTTCCTCATTCTCTTTGACTCCGAGTCAGACTGACCTCAATTAGACCATCAAAGCCAACCAACCAATAGATTACGTCGTCCATACGGCCTCGCCCTACCAGCTGCACTGGGATGACCCAGTCAAGGACTGTTTGGATCCGGCCATCAAGGGCACGACGGGGATCCTCAAGTCGATACACGCTCACGCGCCCAGCGTCAAGCGCGTCGTCATCACGTCCTCATCGGCGGCCATTCTGCACCCGCCGAACCACCCCGAAGTCTACGACGAATCTTCCTGGTCCGACGTAACCTGGGAGCAGGCGCTCGATCCGCAGCACACCTACCGCGCCAGCAAGGTAACAGTGTCCCAGAGAAAGAATTCTCGCATAACTGAACTCTCTCATGAGGGTATGCCACTAACATTGGCGGCCCAGAAATTCGCCGAGCAAGCCGCCTGGTCCTTCCTCACGTCCGCCACCCCGCCCCCAAACTTTACCCTCGCCACTATCAACAACAGCTACACGTTCGGCCCCGCCCAGCGCAGCCTGGCGAGCCCCGCCGAGATCAACACGTCGAACCACCGGATCCGCGACCTCGTGGCGGGCCGGTTCCGCACCAGCGGCGTCCCACCGACCGCGCCCGTCTTCACCTTCGTCGACGTGCGCGACGTGGCGCTGGCGCACGTGCGCGCGCTGACAGTGCCCGAGGCCGCGGGAAAGCGGTTTTATGTTGTGGGCGGCTACTTTTCCAACACGCGGATTGCTGAGATTGTGAGGCGGCGGTTTCCGATGTTAAAGGACGTTCTGCCGGACGAGGCGGAGGATGATTTTCCGACGACGCACTGGCGGGTTGATACCTCGCGCTCGAGAGAGGTGTTGGGGGTTGAGTATAAGGGGCTAGAGGAGAGTGTGGTTGATACGGTGGAGTCGATCCTAGCGTTGGAGCGGCGGACGGACGGACGGGAAGAGTGCTTAAAGTAACCATCTTCCACGGCCATCATTGTCTCTGTTGGGTACATGTTCCTTTGCCGACGCTCGGAATGAAGTGGGGGAAGGGCGACTAAAGGTCGCGGCATGGGACGCTATTATTAACAAGAACCGCAGATGTTGACCAACTCGCTCAACATATGTCGTTACTATCGCACTAATGACCTCCCGTGGCCCTGCATTTTGACGCGCACCAGCTTGCGCAAGGCGGCCAGCAAGTAAGTCAGGCTGGCAACGGCAAGCAGTGCCGAGGTTCCAGAGACGCCCGGAAAAGCCCAGGTGTGCTCCGTGATCAAGCTGTCGATGTTCATGCCGTAGAAGGCGGCGAACATGGAGCCTGTCGCGAGCCCCAGCGTGCCGATGCGGAATTGGAGGTCCAGGAGCATCATGGTGTTGCGGCTGGCATCGAGCATGGCACTCGCGCTAGCGGCCGGCCAAGCATACGCGCAGATATGTTAGAACGGAAGTATTACAGGTGATCGTCACGGTCCGAGCGGGAGGGGGTATGCCAAGCTGACCTCTCTTGCGTGTTGCGGATCCCAGATGCCAGGTTCTCCGCCCCCTGCACGATCCCATTGAAGGCGAGATAGTACGACCCCAGCAGTTGCTCGGCGACGGTCAGGTCGTCGTGCACCGTCCTAGCCGCGGTCAGGTACAGGGCCGCGACGTGGTCGTCCCGCTCAAGCAGATCCTCAACAGTTGTCCGGACGAGCTCGGCCTGTTGCGTAAAGCGGATGACCCTGTTGGACAGCGTAAGGAGGGTGATCAGCGTGCGGCGATTCACGTCATCGTCCAGTGACCTCAGGGCGCGCTCGGCAGTGCGGCGCACATCCTCGAGCTCGGCCTCCAGCTGCGAGGCGGCGGCGCTCAGCACGGCTTCCAGCGCGTGGAATTCGAAGGCGAGCTGTTGTTGGCGGTGGCTGTCCGGTTGGATGACGCCTTCTTCATCTGCCGGGGCTATGACGTCTGAAAATTGGGCAGCGGTCCTCTGGCGACTTCTCTCGAGCAGCTCGTTCAGGAAGGCGTCGCGAGCGGCGGGGCTTGTCGCATCATCGATCAGCAGGACGCGGTCTCGCTGGACCAGGACTTTGAGGTGAGAGAGGTGCAGGAGCACAGTCGACGGCCGGAACCGAATGTGGGAGATGGATGAGCCGGCGAGCTTGCGGATGTCGCGTGGCGTCAACCCGTACAGCGCCGTCGTCGAATCATGGGTCCGAGACTTCTCGAAGGCGATGTGGCGGGTGGTGATGCTGCCATGCTCGTTCACCTCGGTGCACCGCAGTCCCCTTTTTTCCGCCGCTGTGACTGGAACCGGGTTTGAGACGGGAGGATGATGGGTTCTGGCCCTGCCGTCGCTGCTGCCGCTGCCGACTGCAGCCAGATATCGACATGGACGACAGCAGGACCGTGACATGGAAGCAACGGCGATGCTGGCAGTCTTTGGCAACCGAGCCAGCATCGCCGCTGCGACACCCGCTCGCATGGGCAAGACGCCGTATGCACGTGGCTCCAAATCACCTGTGGTCGTCTGAGGGCTTCATGTTGGCATGCATCGCTGTCGCTGTCTTCAGCTTATTTTACTATCCCCGACTGTTTGTAAGTGAGAACGTGAAAAGCTTGATGCCGGAAAAGTGGGCACAGAAGCTCTTGGCATTCGGGACCTGCCGCGAGGAAACCTGCAGGCCCAGGGGTTCTGGGCCCAGTTCCATGTCGAGCGCCAAAGGAAGGGAATGGGTTCCATCCTCCCAGTGCTACGCTACGCGGGTACACGTGTACGTGCTCCGTAAACTTCACCGACTCGCGACTCATCAGGAGCCAACCTCGAGCCAACCTCAGACTTGTAGTCGTGGCGACCCAATGCTGCCTGGGTAACCGACTGCGCCCTATATACCTCGGTATATATGCCCGTGTTTCGCGAATGAAACGTCTGGATGCGTGGGGGCCCACGATTGCCCCGAACACGGTTGCACTGACGCTCCAGTGCGGCAGTGCCCCTCCCCGTGACGAGCGCTCGGACTGCAGAGCAAGTGCCAGTGGTGTGGTGCTGTTTCGGAGCGGACTCGGAGGAGGGGGATGCTGAGTCAATTGAATCAAAGTCGGACAGATCGACCTGGTCGAACACGACGGACCAACGGCGCCTGGCTTGTCTGTGGCTTCGGAAGCGTGCTGCCGGAGGCTGCGTGTCAGACAAACAAACATGCGTGCATGCTGTGCCGCCTTCCGCACATTCCTGACGCTGTCGTTGGGGGCCCGGGGAATGCAGGGGATCCAGGTGCTTCTTATACATGCACATGCATTCTGCACAGTCGGCGCTGCTGTGCCGCAGACTGGCCCGTCAGCGCGGCCAGCTTGCAATCTGCGGCTGCGGCGTCGCGGTTAAAGGAGCTGGATGAGCTGGACTGCATGGGATGAAGCGGGAAGCGAGGATGAGCGTGACAGAAGGAGCTTGGCTGCAGCAACAGGGAGCGTCGGTGCGCGGCACAGCAAGGGCAAAACCTGGTTCAAGTTCGAGCTCCATCGGCCGTGATCCGTCGCTTTCGCATTTTGTGTCTGGCGATGGAATTCGCTTTGCCGGACAAGGTTTCCCTTCGTCGGGGAAAACGTGGGTTGCGCATTGCGCAGGCTGGCGGGTTTTCGGACTGCGTCAGCAAAGCCAGCACCAGCAGTGAAGGGTCCCCCATGGTCCCATGCTGCCTGTGCTATTAAAGGAAAAAGCACATGGCCTGGGCTCGGCGGCGCAGAGGAGCAACAATCCTGAAACGAGCTTAGCTGGATGGAGCTCCGAGGCCCTTCCTTCCCACGCTTGGACGGTTTTTGACACGGAGATTCCGAGGAAGGAACGGAACCTGGAAGGCGCTGGGCTCTCTCAGCGCTGCAGGTGCACGTGCAGTTGCAGGTGCAGCAGTGACAACCGACAAGTGACAGCGAGGCAATGTCCCTAGCGGCAGGCGCGAGGGAAGCTTGTTCTTCACCAGAGTGCTCCCGGACCCCGCTGATCTTCGATCTCTCCCGACGTCGTCCTCCACTGACACTCTGCACGTCTCTCGACCGCAAACTTGTTGGACTTGGGTCTTGGGCTGGCAATCGCTTTCTGTCCCCGCACTTATCACAACGCACAAACACACATCAGACCAGGTACACAGTAACACACATCAGACCAGGTACACAGTAACGTACACTGAAAGCAGCCCCCCTTGCCAATAATACCCCCGGCGCTGCACGGCACGGGCGCACACCCATCACCAGCATTTGAGACGCACACGCCCGCCCGTCTCTTCTTCGTTGTGACGAACTCACAGACAAGCGACGAAAAACAAGCGAGGACCTCGGCCTCGGCACGGTGCACCATGCAGCACTGAGCAAGCAACCATTGCCATGAGCCCCACGGCATCGGCTGGGCCCAAAAGATCGGAAATTACAGCGTCGCAGTAATGGGTGACATCCTGGACGGTGCGCTTCTTCGCGATGCCCTGCTGGCATGGGGTGGGGGGGACATAACGCCACGGGCGTCCAGGCTCGCTCATGAAGCTGATAACGAGGACGCCGGCCAACAAACCCCCAGGCCAGTGCCGGGCCTCGCCCACCCGCAGGGCCACCTCCGGGCCTTGAGCATGACGACCCTCATGAGCCACGGATTTGACGACAGCGACGGCTTGGCCGTGGACGACGACATCGACGCCGACTCGGTGCTCGACGCCAGCACCACCAGCTTAGATGAGCAAATCCACCACGCTCAGCAACCGAGACACTCACCGCCGCCGACCCTGACCCCGGCTGCCGCAGCCGCAGCCGAAAAAGAGTTGCCACCGCTCCCGCCCGACCGGCCTCTCCCCTCCCCTCCCCCCGAGATCATGTCGTGCTCCCTCGCCCGGCTTCCTTCCTCAGAGTCCTCCAACCCGTCCGAGGTGCCCGAGTTGATGCCCGACCAGGAGGACTTCCTCGGCACCGCCGCCAGCCCCTCGGCGTCCGGCCCCGCCACTCCCAGCGTGGCAACCGACCTATTCCGTCCGCTGGCGCAGCTCACGGAGCCCGACCTGGAGCTCCGTCCGTTTTCCAAGATGGCGACGGCCGAACCGGACCTGCACGACCAAGTGCGCAGCCTTTCCATTGAATCGGCGCAGTCCGATGCGGCGAACTCGGACGGGCTGGGAATCATTCGGGAGGAGGGCGACGATGCGGCTGCGGACAGCGCGTCACTGCTGTCGCCCACCGAGGTTTCTTTCGGCAACAGCACAGGCGAGGGCAAGCAGGGCTTCCTCTCCGTTGGAAATCGGCGCCATTCGAGGAGCATCAGCTCGTCGGGGAGCGCGTCAGTAAGCTCGGGCGAGCATCGGTCGATTTACTCAAGCGGTGCCCGGAGATCCATCAGTCTCTTCTCATCACACGCACGCAATGGACGGCGCGGACACGAGGAGGAGTTCCTAGTGAAGCGCTCCTTGACGCCCGCCCGGTTGTCCACCCCGCCACAGGGTCTCGGTGACCCCGAGGAAGAGCTGGTGACACCAGGCGCCATCTCGCCCACTTCGCCTGTGTTCCACGGCATTCGTGCGGCACCCAGTGCTCCATTGAGCTTCTTCCGGCGCATGCCCTGGCTGAGCGATGCACAATCCAAGAAACCGGAGCCGGTTTTTGGTGTGGATCTGAAAGACAGCATCCGCGTTGCACCCATGAAGATTAGGATCTCGCACAAGGGGAGGAGTACGTCGTACCGGACGTTCCCGCTGTCGGTGCACAAGTGCTGCGAGTTCATCCGCCGCAAAGGTATGCTGTCTCATCTCAGGCTGTGACCAGCATGTTTCCGTGGCACCGAAAACTGACTCTGTACCACAGCTGGCGGCGAGGCCGACATCTTCTCTTCACCCGGAAACGCCTTCAACGTTTCCAGCCTGAAATCCATCTTCAGCCAAGCACCCACCTTCGGCGAGCAGTTCGATTTCGAAGCAAGCGACTACACCGTCTATGATGCGGCGCGCCTCATCCTCGTCTACCTCGAGGAGTTACCCAAACCGCTCATCTCGCCATCGGTCGTCAAGTCCTGGATTCTACTGGCCCGCCAGGAGGGCGCCATCGAACCGCCTTGCCCGCGCGTGGAGACGGGCCTCGACTTTTGGACCGAGGCGCTCAATCGCCTGCCGACGGCCAACCGCAATCTGGCCAAGCACCTGCTGACGCTGTTCGCCGAGCTGCTGCTCGGCGCCACTACCGCCTCTTCCCCGGGCGGCGCCGCCGCTGGCGGCATCAGTGAGGCGGACGCCCGCCAGCTTGCCTCGGCTGTGTCGCGCGCCCTGTTTCACCAAGATGCCGACGGCGAGAGGCCCGTGGGCAAGAACAGGGACGCGAAGAGGAAGCCGGTCAGGAGGGACGTGCAGCCGACTCTAGCGCTGGCGTTTTTGATTAAGAAGAGGGGGGAGTACGCGGTGGCGCTGAATGAGGCGTCGGGGAGAGGCTCGTCCAAGCGGGACTCGAAGCTCTTTCTGCCGAGCACGAGGGAGATTATGGAGTGGAAGGGCGGCCAGTGAGGTTGTGGGAGGGTGGTGGTGGTGGTGGTGGTCAACAGTGTTGAGGTTGGTTGGAGGAGGAACACATCTGAAGCCCGCTTCGATACCCCCTGTTTTTCTGTTGCTCAGCACTGCCGTCTGCTTGTTTGGCTGGTTGTCTGCTTTCGTTGCACTTGGGTTTGTAACAGGGCTGCTTTGGCATTGTATTGGCGTTTTGCTAATTTTTGCTTTGGTCTCTTGGATCTACGCTGTCGCCTTTATTATGATGGAGAGCTGGAAACATCTTAGTAATCTTGCATGGCGCTTGTATTTCATGATCAGATGAGGGAGGATGAGCGAGCAGACACGTATAGCACACACTGGATTCCGCATGCCGCTTCAATCAATTCGGTACTCATTGACGCCGACTACGTCTTGTCTAGAGTGAAGTTACCGCATTGCCGCGATTCTGTCTCGTTCTGTGACTTGCATGGTGGTGAAGGCTTACAGGGGACGTGAACAGCTCACATCCTGCCAGGTGGTGAATCCATGCAATATCAATCTCGTAAGTGCGAGCCGACCAGACCTTGGGTGGTACCCGTCACACTGCTGAGACATGTTGTACACCGCTTGGCCAGATCTCGCGGGCCGGCCACTGGAACCAGAGCACTTGTTGTGACTCGGCTCAGCTACTGCATCGGTTTCCCACAGGCTCCGCCATACTTGCAGTGGTCACAGATACCGCAACTACAATTGCATCCACATATGTTGACACAAACGAGGCATATATGCAGCCAAATGCAGTGCCGCCGCCGAACCTGAGTCTCACCCAGACAGGGAGCATCTATACGTAGATAGACAAGGTCAATCGCTCATGAGAGCTCATGCGGCCTGTACCCCGACACCTCATAGACCGGGGAATGGATGAGCTCGTGGGGCACCGGTGGTTGCCCAGTGTATTGGTGTTTGTCTGTCCATGTAGGGTCCACGACAGTGGCCTGATCTGGGTTTGGAGGGACGCCATTATGCCGCCTTCCGGCGCGGCGCCCAAAGTACCAGGCCAGGGCAACGAGGAGGGCCACTCCCACGGCGGCACCGATGCCCACCCCCACTGCAGCGCCTGTCGAAAGGGAGGAGGAGCTCTTCTGGGTCGAGTCGGACAAGGCGCTGCTGTCACTGCCGGGCCCGCTGCTCGAGGTGGTACCAGTCAGCGGGGTAGCGGACGGCGACGAGGTCGGAGACACGCTCACAGACGACGAGGACACGGCGCGCACGGCGCTGCTTGTGGATGGGCAGTTGCATGTCGTGGTTGTTCCGGGCTGGGTGATGTTGAAGACAATGGTGGCCGAGTCGGTCACCCCGGCGCCATCAGCCCAGACGGCGATGGCGAACATGGGCGAGACAGACAGGTCAAATCCTGTGCCCACAAACCAGGTGTAACTCGTGGCGTCCACTTGATCATCTAGACGCGGGGCGCAATCAGCAGGTGCACAGCGCAACCGGGTCGGGGGGGCGGGGGGGGTTTGCGGGCTCGTGCATACGGGTAATGAACTGATAGGGGAGGTCGTCGGACTTGAACGAGCCGTCGAAGTTGGCGACGTGGGCCGCATCGAGCTGGTAGAGAAAGACCGACAGCTTCACCCCTTGCTTTCCGGCCGACCACTTGATGTCTAACGGGGTCCCGATGGCGTGGACAGGGTTCTTGCTGGGGCTGACAGCGGTGCTGAATGCGGGCGGACTTTCAAACACCATGAGGGCTCGCGCCGTGAGCATGTTGGACCCGAGGGCGGCGAGCGCCGCGAGTGACCAACGCATTGCGACTCGACGGCTCCCTTGGTTCAGTCGACGTTCAGAGTTCAGAGCGGTGGGAATCTGAAAAAAAGCAGACGAGCAGTCCGAGGGCGGCAGGGCCACTCCTAATGTACCAAGGTCGTACTCCGTACAGTACCGAGTGCCAACTAATTATCGCAGACCTGCCCATGATCGCCATGTCTTTAGTGCCAGCGCTTAACAACAGCCAAGCGTCAAGCTCATGCCCTTATTGGCCGGGAGCCGTCTGTCTTCGAGACCCCAGTGGAGGCCGAAATGCACGCCTGCGGCACACAACGGGTGGCACAGCACAGCCGCGTCTGGGCAGTGCGAGTCTAGCCCCCAAAAAAGACGCGTCCACCGAATGAGTGCCACCAGCAACCAGCGGAACCTGACAACCATCTAAGAACATGAAGCACACTATTCAAAAGAGCGAGGGCTGGTATCATAGTGTTCTGAGCAACAATAGTAGGCTTATGAGGAAGATATCTAATTCTGCCGTGTTTCGGTTCAATTGGTGTCCACGTTGATTTGAACGGGCACATCCAGTCCATAGAGAGGCAGGGTTGGTGTTGGTCTGTGGCTTGCCGGGACCCAAACACCACCCTCTTTTAGCTTGGAGATAACAGTCAATGGAAAACCAGTCATGTTTGCTCCGGTTCGGATCTGCGCGCTATACATTAGTCTTTAATGATAGAGAACCGGAAAGCATCGTAGTATTATAGCATGGCGCTGGTATCGAATCCATGCCCAGACAAGGGGAGGATGAGCGGAGGACACAAGCATAGTACACATCTGGCTCACCTACTGCTAGTACAGCTTCAGTCATCTGCTCATTGACGCTAACCACTGCGAGTACACGTGTAGTATGCATTTTGCCTGAATGAGGGAACCCATTGTCATGATTCTGTCTCTTGCTGTGACTTTGCATGGTGGCCCACATCCATGATCCTGGCATGGATGCAGAGCAACTCTGTACCAACGGCAGATTGCCAACCCCGGCTTCGGGCAGATCTCTTCTAAAAATGGTGAATAATGGCAGGCTGCATTGCCCTATGTTAGAGCCCTTGTACACACTCCTTGCACTGTATGGTTGGCAATTTGTGGAGTGCAGTTCGGCTCGCCGGATCGCGGCTTCGAACTGACGTCACCACCCTTGTTCCCTTGGGTGTAGATTCCGCCGGGAAGAAAGTAGCTTCTGCATGTGAAATCAGCTACTAGAATGGCAACTTTCCTGAACTGCCTGAAATACATCAATACTGGCCTTGGCTAGCTGCCAACGAAATCAGACATAACGGGCGACTACCTACAGAACTTGACCATGTCGTCGCAACAACATCCTCTGTCGTCGGAGGGAGGCAACGGGCCCCGCTGGATCTGGTTCATCACGGGCCCGACTGCGTGTGGCAAGACGACCATCGCCAAGTCTCTGGCCGAGTCTCTTGGCTTCATTTTTGTCGAAGGCGACGATGTATGTTCATGCCGTACTCTCCGGCTAGCTCCCCTTCGGTGCTGCCCATCCACCACGGTTCCATTTTCACGTGTGAAAGAGAATGATGGAAAGACGGAGCCTGATGGCTGCATTACGTAGTGACCTAACCGAGCAATTTCAAACTGACACCACTCTCATCACACCAGTACCACCCCAAAGCCAACCTAGAGAAGATGTCCCACAACCAGCCCCTCACCGACGCCGACCGCGCCGCCTGGCTGCAGGCACTGCGCGAGCACGAGGAGGCCCAGCCGCCGGCCTCGGCGCCCTCGCCGCACCTGGTCGTGACCTGCTCGGCGCTCAAGCGCCAGTACCGCGATGTGTTGCGCGAAGGCGGCCACCACGCGGGCAACTTGCGCGTGCGGTTCGTGTTTCTCGATGTGGATGCCGACGTGCTGCGGCAGAGGGCGCGCGAGAGGAAGGGCCATTTTGCCGGCGAAGGGCTCGTGCAGAGTCAGATGGAGGCGCTGGAACGGCCGGGGGAGGGGGAGCGGGATGTGCTGCTTGTGCGGGTGGCAAAGGATAGCGGGGCGGACGATACGGAGAAGGAGGTGTTGCGGCGGGTGAGAGAGGAGATGAGAGTTTGAGTCTGACTAGCGAGGAAGTACGAAGTAGTTTTTTTTTATTTTTTTTTTGAACGGAAGAGGACTATACTGGCTAGAGATCGAATCACTGCTGGTACTCCCCCTCTGCCACCCGCTCGCACAGCGTCTTGAGCGTCCGGCCGGCCCACTCAAAGTCATCTAGCTCGAGATACACCTGCGCGCTGAGGCGCGCCCACCAGCGGTCGTTGTAGACATACAGCGCAACAAACGTCTTGTACTCGTCCATGAGCACCTTCAAGATCCAGTTCGTCGCCGCCGCCATGTCCGCCTCCGGAACCGTCGCGAGTATGCTGCTGGTGTGCGCCAGTGTCTCGCCATCAGGCCGCTGCACAGCTAACGGCAGCGCCACGTTCACCATTGCACACCGCGTCAAGCTCCGGCTCGCGTTGTCCAGCACCTCCGTCCCCATGATCTCAGCCGCCCGCTGCCCGCCCTCGCGCGCCAGCGCCGTCAGCGCCTCGATGACGCGTGCCTCGCCGCCCAGCACTTCTTCGCGCCAGCGCAGGGCGTCGCGCACGCAAAGGTATGGCGCGTTGTCGATCGTGCCCGTGAACTCAAAGTTGCTCACAAACTCGGACTTGGTCGCCGGCGGCAGCGGGTTGAAGCGCGGCTGCGTAGCGGTGGCGGCGTCGCGCGGCACGAACCAATGCGACGTCGGCACCGACGAGCGCATCAGCGGCTGATTGCGCTGGGGCACGTAGAAGACGGCGCAGCCGCGCGGGACGTGCAGCCACTTGTGGCAGTTGCTGATGAAGAAGTCCGGATCGACGGCGCCGAGGTCCAGGTCGACCATGCCCACAGCCTGGGCGCCGTCGACGAGCGAAAGAAGGCCGGCCTCGCGACAGGCCGCGGTGATGGCCTCGAAGGGGAAGCGCACACCGGGGAGGGACGACACAGCGTCGAAGAGGCAAAGGCGGGGGCGCTTGTCCTCGCGGCGGGATGTCTCCACGGCGGCGTGGAAGGCGGCGACAATGGCGTCGTCCTCGCACGGGTAGGAAATCGGGATGCAGCGTGAGGCGACGAGGCCCTGGCGGTCCTCGACGACGTAGTCTGGACAACGAAATCAGCTGTTTATTCTCTGGTTTGGGGTATCAGGAGCCGCTCGGGAGCAGAAATAATGTCTCGGAAGCCACAAAGGAGCTTCCCGAACCCAAAAAGAGTAAAAATGAGCGCGAGTGTGCCGTACCAATGGTGCGGGCACAGCCGCCGTAGACGGTGTCAAAGTAGAGGATCTCGTCGCGGCCGTCGGCGTCCCAGCGCAAGTTGCGCAGCACCGCGTTCACGCCCGTCGTCGCGTTGGGCACGAAGACGACATTGTCGGTGGGCACGCGAAGCAGCTCTGCTATAGCTGCGCGCGACTCGTCCAGCAGCTTGGGGTAGTCGTACCGGATGAAGACGTCGGGCATGGCTTCAGCCCTGTCCTGGTAGGCGCGCTGCTTGGCCTGAATGGCACGTGGGATGGTGCCGAAGGACCCTGAGCGAGAAGAGTATGTGAGATGGTTTCGGTGGTCGAAAGTGAATAGGAACAGAGACCATACCATGGTTGAGGTTGCGATAGGCTGGGTCAAAGAGAAACTGCTGCTCCTTCAGGTGTCGACCGAACTTCACCTGACCGATCTGTGTGTCCGTCTCATCAGCGCTCTGTCGGAGGGGAAGCTCTTGCGGAAGGAGGCCCATTCTGCTGACAGCGGTCTTGTTCCGCGCAAGTTGGTTGTATGATGGTTTCTAGGGATTCGAAAAAGGGACTGTCCGTGGGTATTTATCTCGCCCGAATGACTAGGTCCCTTGGCTGGCATGTCCCTGCCCCGAGTCACAGCCACGGCGCCGGCAGCATTGATAATGCCTGTTTCCCCACCCCCGTTCGCATTGGTTTCGTGTAGACCGTCTCCGCACGCCTATCCCAAGAGCGCACCAAGTGGGTATCTCTCATTGGCAAGATGGACTTGCATAGCAAGCGATTGTGTGGCAGTATGTCCAAGAAAGGGCGCGTAGCTTGGGTTCTTCTCAGCCGCTCCGTGTCCCAAAAGCCTCTGCAAACCGCAACAAGCCGCAGCCGAATGACACGCTCTTGGCGTGCATGGCCCACGACATGAAATGACTCTCGTCCCAGTCTATCTTTGACCCTGGGGGCGGCTAGATTCCAACATCAAGTGTGGCTTGCAGCCTCTCGATTCTCTTCTCCAGCCACGCGCCATATCCGGCAAACATGGCCACGCTCTCCCACTGCTGGCTGAAGCGGGCCAGCGCCGTATATCGCCCAATTAGGAAACGCGTCTCGTCAAATGCACCCTTCTCAACGTCGCGGACGGCACGCGTCAGCTTGGCCAGACAGACGGGGCACAGGTAAGGCGGCTGGCGCAGGTCCTCTGCCACGCTGGTTGTGCTCTGCATGGAGCAGGCGTAGTACGGGCAGTGCGCGAGGCAGAAGCAGTGGCCAACCTCGTGCGCGACGGTGCGCACCACGCGCGAGAGCCAGACAGCGCTGAGGTTATGGTCGGGCGCCGGCGCACCAAGAGCCGCCGTAATGACGCCTGCCATGGGTTGTTCAACCTGCGCGGCGGCCTTGGCGGGACCGAGCTTGCGCTTCTTGGCCGGTCCCGCCACCGTTACCGCCGCGTCTCTGCAGATTCGCTGGACGTAAGTCTCGCAATGCGAGAACGGCCAGGCATGCTCCACATCCACGCCGGCATGTTCATCCAAGGCGGGATGGTACCGCGCAGACGAGACAACGGCGATGCGGCTGCTGCCGTAGGCCCTGCCGCAGCAGAAGTCATCGTCCTCGTCTTCGTAAATGTCTTGGGTGACCAACATGACGAGCGCATAGGCGTCGGCGGGCAGCGCCGCGATGGCGGCGTCCAGGATGTCGTTCAGGTTAAGTTGCCGGGGAAACACTCCGTCTGAACTGGGCCGCGTGGTGACGCGGGTGACACCACTGCCAACCTGTAGGCCGACGTACCCCAGCTCGCTTTGCTGTCTGCGGGACTGTCCCTTGCCCCTGCCCTTGGAGCTGCTTTTGGGCTTCGCACCCTCCGTCCACGGGACGAAATGCACCTCGTCGGGCAGGAGCCGCACGGGTAGTGGGTGGTAGAATGCCTCGAGGTACTGACGGACGAGCTCGACGTCGGGTGCCTCACACGGCCCTTTCAACGGTGTACCTTCCACCGACGGGACAGACCAAGCGTCGGCGCTGCGGGCAAGGGCTGGGTCGATCCGAGGCGCTGGGGCCACGTAGATGGTCTTCCTGCGTTGTGTGACGGGGTTGCGCCATTTCTCCTGGATCCAAGACCGCAAGCTTTGCGGCGGCTCAGTCGGATCAACGGCCAAAGCATCGTCCGGCAGCACCAGCGGGCCAGGGAAGAGCAGCTCCAGATCCCCTTCTGCTGTCGCGCTCAGTGCGCTCCCGCTTGCGCGGCCCGATGGCGTCGTCGCAGCCAGTCTTTTGGAAGGCGCGGAACGCTGGAAACCAGCGTCGGCGGCATGCGGAGACACATCGAGCAACAGGCGCTCGTGGTGGCAGGACGGCGGCATGGTCGGTTGGGTTGGGTTGGGTTGCAGGAAAGGAAATGCCTCACGCACTCTGGCTCATTCTTCGTTTGTTGTTTCTCTCACGTCTCACGTCTCTCACGATCAGCTCCAACTCACAGCAAGAAGGAGCTCCAGGCAACAACGCGTGTCGGCTGGCCAATGGCTGCGCGTAGCCCCCAACCAGGCAAGCGTGAGTGAGTGCCTGGGCTGGTGCCTGGGCGGCTCAGAGAGGGTTAGGGTCGTATGCTCCCAGAACAACCCTGGTGCGGCGGCCAACTGAACCCGACTGAAGTGGAATCTGGTGTCTCTGGACTTGATGAAACCCGGTACTCCGTAGGGCGGCTTCCTATGCACCTGCAGATTGCCGTGACGAGAACGCGTTCGAACCACAGTTCCAAGGACTCGGGCCCACGTGGCAGATTCGATTCGTGGAGATTGCAAGCAGCCAGCAGCAGCAGCAGCAGATCGCCAACGACCGAAAATGCCCGATCGTGACACTGACCGCCGTCACCCAACACCCGACGCGCGCGTAAAAAGCAGCCTTGCAGGGTGCCAACGTGCCAGCGTTTCAGATGCAATGGCCGGCTGCGAACCGACATGTCGGCAGATTGCTGGGCAGACTGTTCCATGCGGGTGGTCGTAGAACGCCCTGGATGGCGCCTTGGTCTAGGGAACCCCAACGTCGCCAGCATGTGGCCCGCATGCAGGTCGCCTCTGTGCCGCTGGGAGACGAACGCCAGTCGTTGGTGACAAGTCCAAACCCAGCCAATCAACTTACACGGCGCCGACTGCGGTACTCGGACGGCCGCGACTCGCAACCCTCCGCAGCACATCGTCGTCACCTGAGGTTCAAGGTGGCCTCGATTTGCAACTGGCGCCAACGATGTGAATAAAGAGCCGCCATGTACCACCTTCGTTCTGACTGCATCGGACATTGGGCAGCGGTCGTTTTCAAGGACGGACATCCCCCAAAGTCGTCTGAACTACTCCCACAAAGCTCATCCGCTGGTTAACGAAGTGCGCTCGTTTTATTTTAAAACCAGAAAGCCCCATCATCTCCTCGTCAACAGCGCGCCACACATGGACCGTCAGCAGCCGTTTTTGCCAGGTCTCACCGGCGGCAGATTGCCTCGCCTCACGCTGGAGGTTCCAGACGGCCAGAACCCACCCGCCGACCATCCCGTGGAACCACCATATCCGGACCGCGATGGGCACCTTGACCCCCGAGCGCTGTTTGCCGATGCATTCTGGGGTGACCACCGCCGATTTGCTGACTGGGCTGCGCAGGCGCTTCCCAGCCCACGCAGCTCACGCACCCCCGGCAGTCCACAAACCCCACTGACTGCTGAGGCGCTGCGTGAACTCGATGCGCACCACCGCAACCGTGACGAGGCGGACCGGCCTCCGCTGCTCAGCTCTCCGACCCAAATGTCAACTTCGCCTCGCGTGCCTGCTTGGCAGCCACCGACCCCCGGCTCCGCAGAAACCACTACCACACGACCACCTTGTCCAACGCCGCCGAGCATTCCGAAACTCGATCACTATCCCTTTTCCACCTGCGACTCCTCTCATTATATCGCTGTCGACACACGGCGAGACTTGCCACCGCCGCCACCTAGCCGTCCAGAACTCCCGCAGGTTCCCTTCTCCAGCTCCAGCTCGTTACGGTCCACGCCGAGCACCGCCCAGCGGCCCCACTTCCTCCACTGCCCAGGCTATACCTCTCACCTCATCAAGGCCCGCAGTCCCTTCGCCGCCCTTTCGCGGCGCGAAGAGTTCATCCACGCCATCACCGACCTCGAGACAGAGACCAAGGGCGTCAAGATCAAGGGGGTCGGCAAGCTCGCCCGCCCGCTGCTCAACAAGTCGCACTCGCGCGGCCTGCTTGCCGACTTCCTCGACCAAGCCGACCGCGAGCTCCTGCTCCCCGTTCAAGATCCCTCTCATCACCACGGCGACGGTGAGGGCGTCAATGACAACAGCAGCAGCAACAACACCCAGAAACCAGCGCCGTCTCAGCGGGCCCTCGCGCAACTCGAGAGCGACCTGTTCGACACAAGCAAGTACGTCGGCGGCAGCGACGCCGGCAACCTCACCGTGCTCACCTGGTCCGAGGACGCGCCGCACGGGACCATCACACTGTTTGAAGTCGACGTCGCCGACGACGGCGGCGACGACGATGACTACGACAGGGGTGAAGGGGCGGGCAGGGCGGCACGCATCAGGCCCGTGGCGGCTATTGAGGATGTGTTGCGGCAGGTGCTTGTGCAGATGCGCGTGGACGCCATGCTCACCAAGGTGGTGCTGCGGCACGACCGGGGCACGGCCGGGAAGTTCCGGTGGACGGCGCAGCCTGGTGGTGGCAATGGGCGCGAGGCGATGCCGCGGTGCGCACGGGTGAGGACCGTGGAGAAAAAGGCGGTTGGCGCGGGTGGTGTTGGTGGAGAGTCGCCCCGGGGGCGGGCCGGACAGGGACGAAGAGATGCCAGAAGGCGGGAGAGGAGTTCGCTCAGGGCAGAGGCCGCCAGCCGCCACGTCCGCTGGGCGCCGTCGAGGGGTACCACTGACAATGTGCGTGAAATGGACGGGATTGTCGCGACGATCCCGCAGCTCATGGCCCTCATCCATGCCTCCCGGTCGGCCGTGGACATGACCTCGTCCGAGGCAGCCGGACGGCTGCCGGTAGAAACAGTTGCCGGGGAGAGAGTCCGGTCTGTGTCGTTCGGCGACTCCGCGCTGCAAGGCCCGCGTCACCGGGGCCGGGACGTGCACGTCGTCGTGCTTGTGCCTGACCGCGCCAGGTGGGCGGAGGAGCGCATCTTCTGGACCGACGAGGGCGGTGCTCTGCGAGAGCTGTGGCAGGAGAAGTATGGGGATGTCATTGCCGGCGACCGTGCCCGGGCAGGGACCCGTGGTAGAGACCGAGTCCGGGCCCGGGATGCGAGAAGTCTAAGTCCGCTTGGGCTCAGGGGTAAGCGCTGGTAAGGTGACTTGGAAGCGCTGGTAAGGTGACTTGGGAGTAAGGTGGCTTGGGATGGGATTTGTGGTGATTTGGATTGAACTGTTGCAAGGTTGGGAACATGAATGTGGCATGCTCATTGTGGAACGAAGCTGTAAGTTTGTCTTTGATCTTGGTTTTTTTTTGTATTGTTTTGTATTCTTTTTCCTTGTCTTTGCTCCGTTTGTTATCTTCTCGTCTTTTCCTCGATCAGCTCCCGCTCCTTCCCTCCCTGTTCTTCGTTGACCTGCTGGATCTCCTGGTCAAGTTGTGTCCATCTCTTTATCGTTTTTCTTTGGCACCTCGGAGGGAACCAGACATATGCGAATGCGTTAGCGCTTCGAGTTGTGTGTAGACAGTGGTCTTTGGGTTGTGTACAGTCAATCAGCAGGCAGTAATCGATCTAACGTTAAATTAAATTGAAAGTACTCACTCTACTGCATTGTTTTCTCCGTCTCCCCAAGCCACGGTTGATCTGATACCACAAGCTGCTACCATCTGCGGCTTTGACCCATGGAAGATGCATTCCATAGTACCTGACTTGGAGGCCCAGCAGAATCTTGTATCCGGGTCCTATTTGTTTCGTCCGTTGTTGTTGACAGTTTCAGGTCGCCTTGGATGGACTCAATATGCATCTGTTTCAAAGTTTTGCTCAAGAAGGCGCGAGAAGACAAACCCGAGATAACTCGCGCCCTCGGTACGACTCCTGTGAAACGATGAATTGCGATGCACTACGACCCAGGTGCCGGGTTACCTGTCGTATGAGTCTCGCTTAACTGAGAGGCACGGCTCACGTTGGTGAACCACTAAGAGTTCCAGTTTCGTGACTCAGGTAAGGTAGATTAATTACCCATGCGACTGGTTGAGAGTTCGACCATTGGAGATGGCTCGCGGTCTTTCGCGTAAAGTGGCATGCCGCTAGGTGCGAGTGGTTCGTATGCCGAGATGCAGAATAACCGTTGAGAGCGTTTTTGGAGCAAACGGAGGAAAGCGGGCTCCCGTCGGCATATGCAGACTTCCGTACTGTGGTAGAAGATGGAAGGAGCGGCCGCCTTCCCGCCGCATCACATTGGAGCCATCGGGAAGTGGCTGCAGTCTGTGGCGTGCCTTCCTCCAATTGTCGAGGATGCCCGCTGCAGCGCGGGCGCCAAGTGCTGCAAGATGCTGTCGTAGCCGGCAAGCACGATGCGGCATTCAGCCTGGAGCCTGGTCTCTGCTGTGAATCAGGAAAGGCCGGCCCGAGGCACCGCTGCCCGCCACGGGCTCTGAAGGAGAGGGTTGGAGAAGCTTCCACGTCTTCAAGCTCCAGAACCTCCAACCACTGCACCGTCCAGCTCGTGCTGGGCCCGTCGTAGAATACCTTCTGCGCTCGCATTCAACCTGATCGACAAAGGGAATCCGGATGCGCTCAAACGGGACTTCCCGCACGCTTTCACCGTGTTGGGCTGTGCCGAAGCATACCTGGAGCCTGACCGTGCCACCCTTCCCGGCTGCGCCGACCACGCACGTCTTGGGAAGCTGTCGTTGTAGGCCGGAATGAGGGCGGCGAGTACGGGACGATATTGGGAATGCGGGGGAACCGGAATCTGCAGGTGGCCGCTGCGGGCTATTCTATAAGGTGTTGTCTATGAGTCTCCCAGATGGCCCCGTGTCTCCCCGTAGCCCGTCGCCTGCTGACCGTCCCATGTGTGCGGCAATGAAACCAGGAATTCTCCCCGACGCCGCGCCCCCGGAAAACCAAACGACTGAACGATGCATGCTATGATGCCTCCATCTCTACAAGAAGAAACCCCAGCTCTAAAGATGACAGAAGAAAAAGACATGTGTTTCGACGAGGTGGCGAAGGCTCAAGTCGCGTTGTCGGCCCGCTCGAGCCGCGACTCGTCCACCGTCTGCAGTGCCGTCGAGTTGAAGGGCAGATACTGGCCGTCGGGCTGCGGGTTCGAGACGAGGATGGTGACCAGGCATCCGTTGACGGCGACAACCTTGTAGACCACCGTGGATCCGCGGAGGCGGACGACGTCGCCAGACTGGAACTGCATGCTATATCAGCTTGCTCCAGACACGCCAGACTTTCGGACTCCGCGGTTGGGCGACCCACGCTCATCATGAAAGTGTTCGTCGAGGTTCGCACAACCCTTCCCAGGTCTTGTCAGTCTACAGCGTACCCTTTGTGTGGTTGTGCCAGGACACCCACCTAACCTCTAGTGCATATCTCGCCGTTCTGGAGGAGAGCTGGGTGCTTCGGTTTCTCTCTCACGCTGTCGTCCTGCCGGTTTTCAGTCAGCTTGATGATAGTCAAGCCGCACCAAGGCACCAAGGGCCACATGCAGTCGGCTTGCGACCTATTTAACCGTCCAGCCCGATTGCTAGCGACGATCCTTTGAGTCCGCGATCCTGAAATTCCTGGTGGCAGCGGGAGCCCAACTCACGAGCCCTTGTGGAACCGGGGGGCCATGTGCGCGCCGTTGAGACGTGTGGCAGTCGCTATCGGTTCCCGGATGTCCCTCTTGGGCTGCAAAAGCCCTCGGCCGCTAACCTCCATGGGGTGCATGAGGCAGGCGCCCGCAGCCATGCCGAACCCCACACGCTCGCCCCCCTTTTCCTCCCACCCCCCTCGACATTGCTTTCCCGTGTGCCTACCAGATCCTTTGTGTTGCGCACACATGCCGGTGGCGGATGGAGCCACCAGCTCGGTTGCCCGGTGGCGTGACCGCACTTGCTCACTGGCGGGCGTCCGTCAGGGATGATCCTCGTCATTGGCAAACCCGCGGCAGTGGTTGCATCGCATGGTCCCCTTGGTAGGCCCCCCATTGACGGGTTGCCGGTCCTGTCGTCATCTCCTGTCCGCTGAGGAGCCAAGCATACGCTAGAACTACCGGCACGACGGCCTGATGCTTCCATCTGACTGCATCTTTGCAGACGAGATTGGCAGCCGCTGCTGCGCTGGCTACTTCCAGGTTGGTAGTATTCGGATTTGTTGTTCGAAACCACGAGGTCAGGAGCCGTCACAACCCGACGCGGGGGGCTACAGTAGGACCGACTTACACGGCCCAAGAAACGTGGGAGTTCTCAGAAGTGATGCGCACACGCAGCGCAACATTGGAGACGCGCGGACGAAACCAAGCCCCGTCACATCGGGTAGGTAACAGCAGAGGAGTCAGGCTGGGCAAGGTGGAGCGGGGGACCTTTTGCAGCACCGAAGAGCTGCTTTTTCTCGACTGCAATACATACGACGCTGTCCCGTTCGGCTGCCGCGTGGGTCCTTTGGCGCCGGCAAAAGGCTCAACGGACACCCCATGATCCCAACGCCGCTCTCACCGACAGTTTGTCGAGGTGACCAGGCGCGCCAGGAAGCTGTCCGTGCCGGCCTTCTGTCACGTCGCAACTGGAAGCCAGCTTATTGTGGCTCTTCACCGTGCTCTGAACGAAGGTGTTACCAACAGATTGGGGTGACACAGGGCCGTCCTAGGTCCTGCAGGGCACTCGATCGGGACTCAGGGACGCTCACCGATGTCCAAGAAGGGTTGTGCTCACAGACGCAAACCCCGGATCGCCACGGGCCCCCGGCCGACCTTCCACATCCACGGCCGAGCCGGGTTAGCTTCGACCCAGCGCTGTGTACCCCCCCGTCTGGTGTCCCAGCTCTGGCGTGCAGATTCCTAGCTCCACTCTTCCCGGCCTAAGTCCGAGCGAATCTGTATGCATCTCGTGCTCAGATGACGGCAGCAGCTCCCGTTTCCCGAGGCGCCGCCGCACCGGTGTCGGAGGGGTGCCACAACGCCAGGGATGGACGGTCGAACATTTGAGCAGCGACAGGTCGTCAGGAGGGTGCTCATGGTTCCGCACGCACTACCTGTCGTCAGCACACATGTCAACAGAACGACTGCTCCAGGCGATAGCGGGAAACAGCAGCTAGCGCTGACCGCCAGACAGATGCCCGTTGGTTATCACCAGTCACGTCTCAACCGTCCGGCACGAGCCCGGGGCCGCCCTCGCCAAAGGGTCCACGAGCGCTCTCCCCAGATGAACCTAAAACTTGGCCGGCTACTCTACGAGCCTACGGCATTGCCTAAAGAGGGAAAAACGCCAATCCATACGTTGTTCGTATCGCCCGTGTCCGAGACACGACGGCCGGCCGTCACGCCAGTTCACCAGCTCAGGGCGAAGCGCCCGCCCGGTGCAACGGAAAATTTGACGCGACCAACAGCACGCTAATGCCAACCTTCACTCGCCCTCGGCCTCCTCCATTGGTCGTCCACGTCTCGGTTCAGGGATGAGGTCTCTTATCAGATTAACTTTCCTGCCGCAACAGCCGCCGTTTTCTTCTGGCACCTTTCCCCTCCCTCTCCGTCCCCGCTCTATCATTCATGACGCGATGCTGACCAATGCCCCGTCACCTGTTGGAGCGTTTCTTGGTCCGTTGCACTTTGTTCATGCCTATCTTGCTGGAATCTGGTTCCTCCCTCGTATAGGGGGGAGACAAAAAATCCCTCCTTTGGCGTTGAGCCGAGAGGGCGCCGGGCGCCGTGCGCCGACCTTCCGCGCTAAAATCCATGGACGGTGCGGGAGCTCCTCGCTGGCCGCAGGGCAAGCCCCCTCCACTGCCTCTATCGTTTCGGACGATCAAAGCCCGTGGGGGACCTTGTGTCCACATGGTTCTTCCCTGTTCCTCCGCGACGGCTGAGTAAGAGGGGTAGTACCCGGGATGGTCCCCTCTTGTTCCGACTTTGGCCCCTTTTCATGGACCTGCTGTCCCCGACCCCGCGTCCCTGGCAGCGGACAGTTGTTCACAAAGCGTGCTTCTTGACAGACGGCAAAGGCACATACGTCATCCCGCAGGAAGGGACATGTATGACCTAGCGTGCTAGTGGGATGTTGAGCTTCACATGCCGAAGCCCGCCCGAGACACCCTAGTCTCTGCCGTTCTTTATTATGCACATACCGGTCGTGACCAGCGCATGGGTGTCAGCGTTGCACCGGTGGCATGATCACATGTTTCCGCAACTGACAACTGCAGTGTAGGTACCAATAGCAAGCTATCGGGAGGAATACCGCTTTTGGCCCATCGATAAATCACACACAGCCTCTGGACCACCTGTTATGATCCATCTGCTGGGGTCTCCAGTGCAGTGCAGCGTAGACATCTATGAGGGAAAACTCAGTGGTTAGCCACCTGAAAATATGGGCAATGGATATAGAAGCGAGTGTTCAAAGGGCTCAAGCTACCGCAAGCTGCTCAGCATAAGCTTGATCAGTTCGATGTTCAGCCAAGCGAGTGGAGACTGGGGCGTGCAAGTCCAGGAGCCGCCCGCGTGGTTTGGAGCAGGGAATGGGGGCCTTGGGAGGCGTCTATCGGCGGTGCGGCGTCCCAGAACGGAAGTGGTAGGATGACAGCCGCTACTGATTCTTACATTGACTCATATTCAGCCTAGAGCCATCAAAGCATAGCAAATGTCATGAGGTCGATTTGTGCTCCTCCTGCATGTCTAGTGAGGTTGTGCATTTCTATTGGCATGGCACAGCCACTTACCACGCGCGAGATATCAACTGCCGTCGTGCTAACGACACACTTGACTCGTTTTAGCTGGCTGCACAATCTGTCATAGTACTCTATAAATACATAATGCTAATAACCTAAGCTTTTCTTGTTTCGAAGGTGCTCAGCAAGTTTCATGCCAGATGTGGTAGAATCTGGTCATTACAGCTTGCATTGAGGTGCCGGCCCTAGGGATAAAAGGGGCTAGTTAATCAGTGCGGTGAAGTTCTTGTTCAGACTCGTGTCCCAAAGGAGCCCTTTGTATATAAGGCTCAAGCAAACCACTTCAACCCTGCAGAAACACTGGCCAACAACAATAGACTCAAAGTAAGAAATAACTAATGAATATCTAAGTTACAGGCCGGTACACGATCAACACCGGCTTGAAGTTTGATGACTGGCTACTTAACGTCTCACACATGAATAAACGCTCAAGCATGTCACGGTCTTTCTGTTTTGTTTGGAAGTATATTGAGCCGAATGGGGGGATAATTTCCATGAGTTCAAAAAGATCCAACATACCTAGTTGCAGCTGCGTCCCCTCTAGTCATCTATAGGGAGGAGGAGGCAAACAGTTCCGTATACATGCCCCTGGGTAGACAGACTCTGATGTTGCATAACATGCACACACGGGAACCGACCCACGAAAGTATGCCTCACTGTGCAGTGCAGTGGTATACTCCCAATGACACGCTCCCCGCAGGCGGGCCCCTCGACACTTCCCGGTTCTTGAACAACAGAAGCAGAGAACCACAGCAGCTGTTTCTTGTCGCCTTGTCTGTGGCAGTCAGCCGGTTTCGGCAGTGACCTAGGGCAAGATTTTAGCATCCCCTCTATTTTGGCTCACGCTCGATTCTTTCTCTGCTGCCTTCCACCGAGGCTCTTCTCCCCTGCCTCTTCCACAGATCTCCGCCCCGCTTGTCTCCGGAAACACACAAGCTGAACTCCGCTACCATTGCTCTCAACAGCCCTCCGAGATTGCGTTTGAGTTGGTTTACGACACAGAAAACCGGAGCTAGCTTGTGGATTCCGGGTCCCATCAAGAGTGGTATTCCTGACAGTGTTCTCGCAGTAGCGCAGACAGAATCCCGCCCAATCCGCTGTCTCCAGTCTCCGGCCAGCGAGTTCCAGCTGCCGCGTGGTAAGAATCGCCGCTCCGACTCTCTGTTCTCCGCCCCCGTCGTTTTTCCCGCGCGAGATCAGCATATCACCTTAGCCAACACCCTCAATCGCTCTTGGCTTGCTCCTGTCCTCGAGGTACACACGCCACGTGTCGGGTCCAAGACGTCCACGCACGGAATATATAGTCACTGATGGATATAGCGCAGCGCGTCAGTCAAAACGTATTTGACAAGCAAGACTCAGGACATTCGAGCACTGCTCTCTTTCGAAGGTTGGTGTATCCATCTCTAGCCTCCTCCCC